>CM021774.1:7449759-7776065 GCA_011076525.1 Nettapus auritus
CGGGAAGGGGGGGCCGGCGGCCGCCGCGGGGTCGGTCCGGCCGTTAAACGGACCCCGGGCCGGGGGGGTTGGACGCGTGTGCGGAGCGGGGTCGGGGCTGGCAGGCGGCGCGCTGCGCCCTCCCCGGCCCCGGGGCCCGAGCGTCGGCAGCGGGGCGGCGGGCCGGAGCCCCCGGCGGGCCGGGCCCTGGCGCCGTAGCGGTGCCAGCAGCCGCCGCTGCCGTGCCTCGCTCTTAAGCGCTGCCGGGCGCGTCGTGCGGTCTGCTCCCTGCAAAGTTGCCGCTTCCAAGGTGTTTCCAGTTTGGCCTTCAGACAGATCGTTGCACACACCTAACCCGCGACGTTAGCTGTCACGGTCGGTACGTTTTGGTCTGTTTGACCCGTATCGTGCGTAGTTAGGCGCAGCGCTAAAGTGCGTGCAGGCGAGTACACGCAACCAAGTGCTTAACACGGCCGGTAGGCCCCGTTCCCAGCGGCGTGACCTGCTGTGTGCGGGCATGGCACGGAAGCCCTCCTGTGGGAGCAGCACACAAAGGAACACTGGAATGTTGGGTACGTTTTAAGGTGTTCCTATTTTTAAAGAGAAGATAGTTGTCCTTTGTCTAGCTGTATCAGTGCTTTAGTGTGGGAAAAGCGCTGCTTACTGGAGTTCTTCCCTGATTGCAGTTTCCTGGAGCCAAGGTGTGGTAGCGCTGCTGCTTCCTTTGGCAGAACCAGTTATTTTACTCTGTAATGCTTTTGATTTTAGAGGGAGTAAGCTTTACAGTGGAATAATATGGAGAAATGATTAAAGGGAAAGAAGGAGTACAGGAGAAGTTGTTTTTTGTAATGTTTGGTTACTGAAAAAAATTCTTGGCTAGAAGTGTAACTCTAAGTCCATCTGTTATCTTCAGGCTATCATGGGTAAGCAAAGTTGTCATCCAGAAACATATGGCAGTAGGGAACCACCCTAAAAACAAGCTAGATAAACTTACAAAACCTAAAAATATAGGCTCAGGTATTAATATAACTTTTCAGCTTCAAAAATGAGCCAGGGTACAGCTACGGGATCCTGTTAGGCATGCTTCTAAGTGAAGCAATTAAAGCAAATATTCTGTTGTCAGTCAGAGGTGTTTCAGCTGATTTATTACAGTTGGGAGGCAGGAAGGAGGTGATGGACACTTTGGAGAACCAAAGGGATTAATAAGGACGCCGTATTTAGGGGAGTGTCTCCACTTGCTATGCCTTTTAATAAAATTAAGTCATACAGTGTTTGCATAGCTAACTATTGGGTAAGGAAAATGTAGGTATGTTGCATTTAAGACATTCCAATGAGCAAAGAGCAGGCTGTTGACAACGTAAATGTTATTAAAAATGAATTTTATGTTCCTATTAGTCTAGTAAAATGTAATGCGTTCCTTCTCAGTTACAGTACACATGCTGACTGTTACATTCGCTTCCTGATGGTGTGTAGAGTACTCTTTGTTGCCTGTGCTTATTTTAGTGAGATTAATTTCTAAAGGTGTGTAATACTGGTTTCTGTCAATTCACAATATGTACAGTTTCTTATTTGCTGGTTTTGCTGCAACTTGGTAACATACAATTATATAAAGAAAGTGACATACAAATTAGTATCTTGTCAAAATTTAGTGCATTTCCCATTGCCTTTGATGCTGTTTTCTACGGTTCTGTGGACTTAGTTCTTTCGGTTGGTGTTGTTGCCTCTGTTGGAGAAAAATATTTAAAGGTAATTCTCTGCAATATATAATTACAAGGCATCTATCATCTACTGCATTGTCTTAAAATGACTCAGAACCTGTAGTCAGTCCTGTTTGGAGTTACGGCTGACCTTTCCAGAAAAGGAGAGTAAGCGAGGGTACTGATACAGGAAGCTTTCTGGCAGCCACGTGACCTGCCAGCGATAGCAAAACATTACAGAAGAACAGGTTGGAGAGCGAGGTCGTAGTTCAGACTGCCAGTGGCTATTTTTGTCAGTATCTTGGCTATCTGTGGTTTGAGGACCTGGAACTGTCACACTGAGTGACACATGCTGGTGAATAACCATTTCCACTCCTCTTCAAAAGCTTGGTGGCAACAGTAACTTCACAAGGTAATATGGACGCAGGGTTGCATGTTGTGGAGGTGCACCAGTGTACAATGGAAGGGTGTTGCGTTTGAAGCTGGTATTCTGAGGTTAGCTTTACTGAAGTTAGGTAGGGAATTGAGTAGAGGAGCATGTGCACCTGCCTGAATCGCTCTGTCGGGCTAAATCAGCTCTCCTAGAAGCTACCTGGCAGAGTTGTTACAGAGGTTTTGTGATGAAGGAAGTCTCTTGGAGAACAATAAGAGGAAGCACCAATCACAAGTGTGCTGATCCGAGTATGAATGGTTTTGCTCCAGATTAAAGAGTAATGGTCAATTGTTCATTTTAATTTGTCTTAGAACTTCTGTGATGTTACTAGTATATACTTAGAAGTTTATGCACATCTCTTTGGAAGATGGCGTATTTTCCCAAGTATTTGATCCCGTCAAGAGTGCTCTGTACAGTAAGCAATACAGAAAGAAGCATGCATTTGCTCTGAAGAGCTTCAAGGCTGTCAAAAAGGAGCACAGAATGCCTTTTTGGAGATGCAGAGGCAAATCCTTTTTTGTTGTCCTCATAACTGGGCATTTAAGAGGAGAGGAGATGAATATATAACATAGAAATTGTACAGAAACTGAAAATGGCTGTTAAGCAGTGTTGTCACATGTAATACTGCATGCAGATGTCTGCTAATTCCAATTGCAGTGCAGTCTTTCCATGCACTTTAATTTCTGAAATTTCTGCTGAAGTTGGAAGCAGAGTAGCTGAAGGCGTTGGCAAGACTGTAGAGTGTCATAGAGTGTCTGATGTGCCACACCTTCGGTGCTGTTGTGCAAATGGTGTAATTATGAAAAGTGCTCTGGAACAGCTCAGATGTGGTATTTCTCAACAACTTTTCATAGACTCGTGAAACCACAGGGAGCTAGGCCTCACCTAAGTAAGATTGCAATCTCCTAAGCACACTTGTGCAAGTCTAGAGAATTTTGCCAACTTTTTTCCTGCGTGGTCAAGGCAAACTTGCTGATTGTTCGATGGAGAATTTCAAGGTACTTCTTTAGAAGAACAACTGCAGATACAGGTTTATGTCTGCTGAAACGGAGACCCAGTGAATTATTTTTGCAGGGGAACTGTGCTTTTGACATACGCTTATAATGATTGTTTCAGATCACTGTCCATCAAATACCTTTTATTTCATAAGTAGCAAATGTTGTTAGATACTGAAGAGCGATTCTGGCTGTAGAGCGGTATTTCCTGCTAAAGCTAAATTTATTTCCCTGACATCTGTTTCTTGGATTCTAATTTCTGTTGAATAAGAACTGTGATTTCACAGTTGGTCAGAAGCATACATTGTGGCATTTGCAAATATCGCTGGGACTATAAAAAATACAGAAGAGAGCAAGCACTAGGAAGCCGCTTGAGGCCTAGTGAACAAGGATTATGGTAGATATCTGCATGCGGAATTAGAACATTTTTTCTATTTTTTAAGTAATTTATAAAAAGGCATTGTTAGTTCGGAATAACCCAAAATGTCACTGAATACTTTATGTATACATGAGAGCAAATGGATTGGGCCGAGTGGGAGAACTTCCAAGAACGTGACTGTTCTGGGTCAGACTGCTTTTGGTGATGTCCCCCAGGTAAACGGGGTGCCCTGCTTCCTTTCTGTTGGGGCAGGCCCGGTGTTCTGGCGGGCTGTTGGATGGCTGCTATCAGCGCCAGAACAAACGTGCCATAAAAGCACAGGTACACAGACTTTAACTCTCGGCTTTCCTTTCCATCTCAGCTCCTTGTTAGTGTTTCTTCTCCATCTCCACGAGTGTTTGTCCTTTTCCTTTTTCATTTTAATTACTCGCTTCATCTTTCTTTCTATTTTTACTAGAACATGAGAGGATAGAGAACTCACTGCAGGTGGAGAGGGGTAGGTAGGACCTTCTTCCTGTGACAAATTATTTTCAGTTTGCAGAGTCTAGACTCAGGGTAAGCTCATGGGCAGTGTGTAGACATAATACTCTGTTTGTGAGGGTTGTTTCTCATTTTTGCCATATCTGAAAAATGAATTTGACCAGGAAATTATCAGATTTATTATGAAATTTAAGGATAAAATAGCTATGTAAAAGTTTTAACTTTTTTTAAAAAATTTTTTTCTCAAGTCAAATTTTAAAGTTGAGTGGCATTTCATGTATTTCTTAGGGTCAATGCAATGTAGCTATTAACTCTTCAGACTTCATAGGCTGTTTTATCTCCTCGAATTTTTTTTTTTTTTTTTGTAAAGTTTGTTGATTTGCTTTGTATTGTTTTAGATTCGGTCTTGTTTTCATTAAAATTGTGAACATTTTTTTTTCCTATTTGAATCTGTTTCTGACGTATGAACTATCTAACCATGGAGGCAATAGCTATCGTAGCCGGTGTGATAGAGCGTAGTGCTTTGGAACACGTTTTGTCAGAAGATGGATGTTTATTGAGGTGGGATAGGAAGCTCCATTTCAGTCGCATAAGCTAGACCTAATGTTCCTTTTCACTATAGAAAAAAGGAGTCTTTGATTTCAAATACTTGGCATGTTTAAAGGCATATTTGAGTCAAAAAATGTTAAACTGATGGTGGTTAATATTTTCTAGGTTTTCTTTTTAAAAAAAATCTATTATACTCAACAAAGTCACACTTCATCACGAAACTTGACTGTCCGCTGATGAAAGAGACCGCTTCAGAGGGAGGTAGCAGTCAAACATCTAATACGTTGCTTTTGTTTAGAAAACCAATCTCTAATCTTCATGCATATTTCGAAGGATAAATTTACTTCTGAGTATTCCAAATTATTTCATGATCTAACTAAATGCAAGTATTTTGAAATGACTCTTCAAAGTGCACCATATGGTAAGGAGACAGGGTGGTCTGGTGTTTTAGAAGTGGGATATATACGGCATAAACACGTATGCAGGACAGAGGCTTCTGTGTGCATGGCAAACTCTTGATTTACCATAGATTAGTTCAAATCTCATCACAGCTGGTTTAAATGTAAGCAGGGTAATAATTTTCACCTGCCTTGCCAAGCCCTTCAAGATGTGCAGGTGTTTTTTAAAAAAATCAATATATTATTCTTACTCTGTTTTTTGATAACTATGTGCATGCATGCTTGTAAGGCGCTACGGCTGACAGTGTTAGAGCTTTGAGATTTTTGTTGCATTTGTGTCTGAGGTTCTTAGAGTGAAAGTTTCAGACATGGTGTTTGGAAGGAAATGAAGCTTTGAGGCATTTCTAACTCGGCCAGTGCTGCTCACTTTATTTAGTAACCTGTTCCTGTGCCGCTTTCTGTCCTGTTTTTAATAGATGTTCATCACTTAGGTGAAGAGCAGTTGAAGGCCACGCACAATTACGATAATCCATGGAGGTTCAAAAATATAACTTCCTCAGAAATTTAGATCTGAAAAGTAGTTAAGGCTTTTCAGATATGTATTTTGAGATTATTGGAGGAAACAATTTTTACTGTAGAGCAGATTAGAATATAACTGATAAAAGATTCATTGCTTTATGGTATCCTTGTTAAGGGGGCAGCACAGGATTTTAAGTCCTTCATTTCCTTGATTATGTGAAGGCTTTTAAAATGTTGCTGACACTATTTGAATGTACTTAGCATTCAGCAATCTTAACTGGTATGTCCAGGCAATGCTCTTTTTCCCCCCGTTTGGAATATCTATCTAATTTTGGATCTTGTAGATGTAGCTGTGAAATTGTTTTGACAGATTATTACCTGTTTGGATGTAATCACACTAACACAGGCAACCTGGCCAAATAAGGTGATTCTTCTGCAAGATAGCTTTTTCCCCCTCAAAATACTGCCAGTAGACAGCTGTTTAACGTGAAAGCAACGTGATGCTGTCTGGCTGGGGAGCGGGGGTCCTCACCCAAACCAAACAGGTGGATACTGACTTTTCAAGGTGAGTCACATGTACGTCACGTGGATGCTGTGTGAACGCAGGTGTCCGCTTGTCTGTGTCAGGGTACAGGTGCATGTTCCCAAAATAGCTGTGGCCCTTCTGGATTTTTTTTAAGCGTTTGGTTCGTAAGTTTTTCTGTTGACAATAGTTTTAGTTTTGTCCACTGCGCATTTGACTTCCTTTTTTTTTTCTTTTGCTCAAAGGGATGGTCAATAACGAGTTTTCTGCATCGTACTGCAGAAATAGGCATTAAATATTGGTGCTACAAATGAGTAGATTAATAACTAGGATATATAAAGAAAGCAAGAAGCTTTCTTGACATCTTTCCCCTCTTTTCTCTCCTACTTCCATCTTGATTTTTTTTGGCCTGAGATTGATTGCTAACCGTTTCAAGAAGATTCTTTTCCTTAAGGGTTTGAAAATTGCATTACTCTGCTGGCTCTGCTGTGCCTTTTCTGGCAGCTGTCTGAAAATGCGTAATTCATTTCTGTCTTGCTCTAACATAAAGATGGAATAACTTTTTTTTTTTGCATTACTATAATGTAGAACAATATCTGTTTTCCTATGAGAGCTAGCATTAAATTTTAAAATACATACATATATGTGTGTCTATTTAAATGTGGATAACAATTAGTTATCAAAGTGGCTGATCCACTAAAAATTGGTTTTAGACTATAAAGGAAAAGTAGAGGTAATAGTTCTCATAAAAACTCTTTTGGTCATGATTGTTAAGATAAAATAAACATGCTACTGATGTGTTAGTTTTTTTTCCCCCTTTTTTCTTCTTTTCATAATGCCTGTTTTCTTACTGTTGCTTTCAGCTAGGATGTGATTTATATGGCATAGGCAGATAAATCAAGTGTTGACATGTGACTCGACATATGGAAAGACTACACAAATATACTGCATTACTGTAGCCTGAGTAACTTTGCCCTGTTTTATTGAGAAAGCCTCTATGCATATGATTGGTAGTGCTGAGGACCAATTTTTTCTATTTTTTATTTTATTTTACCATAACAGAGGAAGCACAGCATGCTCTATGTCTTGCTGCTATACATGATCTGGATTTTTTTTTTCTTGAGTTCGTTTAACCACTTCCTCGGGAAGTGACGTGTCTGTTTACACTGATTGAAAAAAGTTTTCCTTACTTACCCGAATGCTTCTCCAGTACTGACTTAAGCATACAGGCAAATCAAAAAGCACGCATTTTTCCACTTGCAAGTTTTTCAATGTGAAATTCTGGTTACATAATGAACACTCTGAACTGTAAGCCAGTGTGGTTGAGTGGAAGTTGAGTTGAATTAAACACAGAAAAGACTAACCACCTTGTTCTCTGACAAATGTTCCTCGATGTTAGAAAGGTGTTGGGGGCTTCAGTGACCTGTTTTTCCTGTGAAAAATTGTTTACCTACCTATGTTTTGTATTCTCACTCGGTTGCTGTTCAGTATGTTTGAATTAGGTATGTTTTTCCATTGTATCAAAGTGGTTCACTGGAACCGTCTGTGAAATTTCTTACATGAGACTGAGCAATACTTCTGTTTAGTGACAAGTAGAAATACCACATGTCATTATGCATGAGCACAAATATTAGCTGGTTTTGTAAGTTCACGGATTATCAGAAAATGATTAATTTGTTTTCTCTCTAAAAACTTAATCTTTCTGGTTTTGGCTAGAAGACAATGGCAGAAGAAACAATTTCATTTCCCCCCCATATCTTTAAGGTGAGGCTGGCATCCTTCTGTCATCTTCAGAGCTTGTTTGAATTCTTGTACGTTTGGATGTGATTTTAGTTAGGCTGTCTTGATACAGTTATGACTTCTATTCATTATGCATCTCTTTGTTACAAGGATATGCACCACTGAAAGAATGGTTAACATTTTTATATTGTTGGCAATGCCTACCAGAAATCTTGTTTCCTTGTAAATTCTCTTGCTTTGATTTAAATGTAATTTAAATTTAATCTTTTTTTTTTTTTTTTTTTTTTTTTCCCTCCCCTCAAGCACGTGGGTGTTAGCTGATTTAGAAACATCCTTTTAAATAGTCCAATTAAAAATAATCTCCCCTTCTGTCTGGTTTCATTTTGACTAAATCCTTTTTTTCTAAAACAGGCAATGGTGTTTATCAAACGAACCTTACTTAAAAGATTGTTAAACAGAAGTCTTTCCTAGTTTAAAATACGATAAACCCATTTATGAGCTTGTAACGGGGCAGGTAGGATAGAAGGAAGAGTTTTATGTGAAATTAAGTTTGAAAACAAATAGGAATAGTTTTTAAAACCTAAACAGTAAAACAGCTGGCTTGTAAGTAAGTTCTAGTATGTTTCTTGTTTTCAAAGTCTATAATGTTCATTTTTTATGCTTTTTCTTGTCTAGAATGGGGCTTTATCCTACTCAGAGGTTTAAAAATTACTCTTGTAACATTTTCCTTTTTCAGTTGCTTGGTTCTCATTATGGTTACTCATCTGGAATTGACTAGCCATAAGTTCTTAAAATGTGGAGCAGATACTTCTACCAGATGTGTATGCAGCTTCACCCTCCCCAGGCACCCCCCAAAACCAACAACCATCATTATTTAACTCAGCATTTAATTTCTGGAACCTACATATAGATTATACAATAATGTTAGCATTCTGCTGCGACTGTGTGCTTCTGTGTGCATTAGTGCCTGTCTTGTTCCACGATTTTACCAATATGTATACTGATTTGGTGTAGTGGAACCCTTCTGAATGTAAACAGACACTAGTGTCACATAGTAAGGCTTGCGAGTATGTTCCTAGCAGCTGCCCCTTTAAATACACATTGCTTTCAAAAGAATGTAAAGTCAAAAAATGGGAACACAATCAGCTGTGTTAGTAAATGTGTACTTGGTAGTAAGTAACTTGTATTACCCGTAATGGATATTTTTATGTGCTGCCTGTTAAAGTACTGGCTTACCTTGGAGGCCACCTGTATTTTTTTTTTTAAGACGTCTTTGCTTCTGCTGACAATGTGATTTTTGTCAGTACCAAAGAGTCCTATTATGCACATATCCAAACTGGCTGTGGTCTTCACTGATGTTCCGGGATGAGTAGGCCTTCTAATTTTTACTCTGATAAGCTGTTTTATTTTGTATGCTGGTTTATAATAGAGTTTAGGGGTCAGAGAGCAGGAGTACACATGGCTCTGTAATGCTGTGATTTGAATAGTTCATTTTAAGTGGAAAATCTTTGGTTCCAGTCTCAATTTGAATGACTGAATGTTTCATCTGGTGGATTTCAAATGTAGAATGCACAGGTACTCATTGCTGCAGAGCCTGCAGCTTAGGTTAAAGCTTTAGGTGCTAGGCTGGCAAAAGTCATGCTTTCTCTCTCTTCTGTTGTCTCCCTAGACTGCCGAATAACTGCTTACTCGTGCTACATGCTATCTTCAACAGAAGGAATTGTCAGTGTTCCCTTAGAGCTTAGGAGCAATCTGGAGGGAAAATCTTCCAGGGGCAGGAGGTGTGCTTATTAAACATAGGCATTCACATCTTGAATGAATGGGGATTGTGCGTAGGAAACTCATGTACTCGTGTGATTCAGTCACTCCTTGGAAAGTTGTCGTGGCTGCCTCCAGAGGGAATTCCAGTCAGTTCCAGGGATGGGCAGAGCCTTGCTGCGACCCCAGCATGTAAGCCTGAGGGAGCACCACCCAACACCCTTGTCTCCTCGATGTTTCCCATGGGCTGATAACTTGAGCGCTTCCTTAGTTAGAATACTGGCTTTCATTGTTTCCTCTCTCAGAAGCCTCATACTTCTTAGGTATTGCATAGGGGAAGTTGGAGGTAATTCAGAGCCGTTTTGGCAAGTCACCCTGAAAGTTCTGTGCAGGGGGCCGAGTGTCAGCATGGCTTACCCTTGCTTTAAGTGGAATGACACAGATGCCTGAAGTGTTAGGTCTAGTAGGCTCAGTGCTGATCTGAGCTGCTAAAATTCTTTTGGCAAATTATTTGATATCACTTTTTCCATTTTTTTTTTTGTCTTTAAAATGGAAGTGAGTTCCCTGAGAAATGCTCTGAATCCTGTGACTGAAAAACTTCCTATCTGAGATGTTATTACTGAAGTAGTTTGCATTATTTTGGTTAAACTTTTGTGCAGTTTGTATTGCCTCCTCTTGCAGTAATTTCTCAGGAATTTTGGCTTGTAAGTTTCTCCCACCTTCTCTTCCAGCTCTTTGGAGGAGGAGCTTTTTAGCCTGATTTCTTAGGCCTGATGTGTCACACAGACAGAAGCATCATGTTTCACAAAGTAGGGCTTTCACTCTTTGGTATGTGAATTGTTGCTTCTTTTTTCTTCAGATGTTGTTAATGGAGGCTGCCCAGCTGTTTTTTTGCAGTATTTGTCAGCTTGTTTCAGGAGCAAAACAGAACAATAAAGTCTTGCTATAAAATCTTAATTAGGGCACTGAGAATGGGGTTAAAAGCATGGCGAAGGAAAAGCAAGTCTGTGTTTGTAGAATACTGAAAAGCATTCTTGTTTTTTGGGGGGAGATGCACATACATGCATCCATACACACAGGGTGTGTAGCTGCATGTAACATACGTATGTGTTTGTGACCAAGTGCATATGTTTCTGGGACAATTTGTTCAGCTTAGCATCAGTATACCAGTGCAACCACAGCTATGTAAATGTTGCTCCTTGCGCAGATGCTGACTGGAGTACCAGCGGCCTTTTTTGGTTTAGCTCATATCAGCATAGCTGACCTATTTTCTGTCAATATAAACTGAACTGAAGAAAGGTCACTTAGACTAAAGATGTTTCTGGGCAGTCATTATGTTGGTGTAATGTAACCATATGATTATACAAGTAAAATTTTAGTGTTTGTACAGCTCCTTTGGAGAACAAAGTCCAGGCTATTTTGTAAAGGATGCAGAGAGTACTGGAAATAGTTTAATGCCCCTAATCTTGTTTCCATTCAGCATGCCCTTAACAGAAGGACCAAAATACTGTTCTTACTGTGCTGATATTCTGTGGCCTTTTCCTTAGAGATGTAATAAAGGGCTATTTTAAACCTTGGATGTGAGCACAGGCCTGTAGTAGCGATGGTCTTTGGTCACTTCTGCCTTGACTGGCAAGTAGCAGCTTTGCAGTGATCGCATGGCTGCGCTGCTGTCAGGATCTCGGTGGACACTGCATCTTGCAGGTTTCTTAACTTGGCTGCCTTACAGAAACGGCTTCCTGTTTGTCTGCTCTTCCTGCTTCGTTTTTCTTTTGCCAGTTTCTAGATTATGCAGTGTGCTCTTTAAAAAAAACCTGTTAGTTTCATGGGTTGTTCATGTACTTCTACATACCTGCAGCTTTCTCACAGTGGAAATGTGCAGCTTTGTTCTGTAAGGAATACAGCGTTTGCCAGGAGTGTTCTTGCTTCGCAAGCCTGTGCTTGGAGTCTGTTTTCAATAAGGAAAGAAAAAGTCAAGATTCAGAAGTACACACTCGAGGGATTGTGAGGGTAAGATGGGGGGGGGGGGGGGGGGGCTGTTATGAGAGGGCCAAACTGATTAGCTGTGTCTTAGCCATTTGCTTGATACAACGGCATGGACGTAATTTGTTAGGATGGCCTGCAGGAAGTGAAACCTGAAGGGACAGGGAGGGAGGGAGATCTGTAATGCTCCATAGTTACGTATCAGTCTGTGTAGCGGTGTTTGATCTCTGGCTCTCTTGGGGATGGACTGATACACCCTCTTCATTGCAGAGGGGTTTGTAGGCTGTATAATAAACGAGTATTCAGATTTCACTTGGATCGTTCTGTAAAAGATGGTATTTCGCCTTGCTATTACATGAGGAAAAAAAATGTTTCTACACTTCCAAATAGCCTGATATTGATGTGAAGTGGCAAATGACTCACTGTTTCAGACAGTGCAGATTTGTTTTCCCTTTTCTTTTGACATGTTAGCATTATCTTTGCCTAACCACTTGAAGCTATTCTAAAAATATAGTAACATGGGGCAGATGGTAACCATTGCAGTAGCACTTCAGCTCCAGCACAGAAAGCGCCTGGTTTACCTTGGCTTGTAGAGTACTAAATAAGGTGTAACGAACACAGAACTTTTTTATGTGGTTAAGATGTTTGTCAGACATAACAGTATTGAAAATTTGGGGTTGCTAATGTAATGCAGACCTCTTTTTTAAATAGCACAACAAAAAATGACCCCCCACATCCTACTTTAAATACTGATGACTGAGGGAAGTAAAGATATAAGGACCTGTACAAATAGGTTTGAGAGTCCTTCCTCATAATCCTTTGTAATTGCCTAACCTGAAAGCCCCAAATGTGCAAGTCTGTTTTAAGGGCAAAGTTCCAGAGCCGTGTGATGTACTTTGAATTGAGAAGGGGTTTGATGTCGATCTGCATCAGTTGTTTCTGATCTACTCTTAAGCCTGTGCCTTCATGTCAGTACTACATTTGAAAAGAATAACCTGTACTTCCTTTACACATGAAGCCTAATTTAGATTATAAGCAGTTCAGGGCAGTGACTGTCTTTTTGCTGTGCCTTCCACAGGGCCTGTCTCGTTAGGGTCCTGACAAATGGCTAAAGCTGCCAGCATAATCTAGTTTATTAATAATAAGGAACAGACAGTAACTGCTTCAGGATCTGGATTGAGGAATACCTAGAGAGCCAAGCTGTAATGCAGGTATCTGCTGAGCCAGCCTCAGAGAATTACAGAACGCAATCTTCAGAAACCTTAAAAAATGGAATTGTGTAATCCTCACAGAGCAGAGCAACTGTAGGTCACCAATTTCATACTGGCTTCTGTGTTTAATCTTGGTGGGAGTCGCTTCCATGTTATTTGAGTTCTTTGTGGGAGGAGATGTTTGTGCAGAAGATAAACTACGCAGTTCTAATGTGATGCAATTGGAGTAAAGTTCCTTCTAAAAGCTAAAGCAAACAAATGAACTGTCTTTTCCTTTTCTCTGATACGAAGATGGAAAACTTTAGTGAACAATATTATTTGGCAGTGTGCAGAGTCTGTAGGCTTGTTTGCTGGCCTTGTGCAGAACACTTAAACCTGGTGTGAACTCTGCAGAATGAATGCTACTTAAGTGTAATTTAACACTTAATAAGCACTCTGTTAAAATATGCATATGTGAAATGATAAATGCCTGCTATATAGTGGAAATTAAATGTAATAGTTTGCATCCTGATTCTTTGGCTTACTGGTTGAGAACCGGTTCCACCCACGGATGATAACATAGTGAAAGCAAAGATATTATTTGCAAGGTGGGAGATTTCTGCTGGAATTTTAGTCCTAGGAAGGCTGTCTCATGTTCCTGGCAAGGAAAACGTTGAATAATGGTAGTGTTTTCTTCATGCAGCACTTAAGCAACTCTTAAATATCACTCTATATTTAAGTGCGTGAATGGTTTTGGCTTCTGTTTCCTTCTGGTTAATTTTTTACATTTCGGTTTCTGTAATTAATTAACGGAAATAAATTACTAGTCAAACCAGACTAGGGATCCATTTTGCCCATGTATACCTGATGATGGCCATTTAATGTCTTCCCTTTTCCTTTGTCTTCTGTTTGCCAGTGTAGAATGTTGGTTTTCTGAATAAACTTTTGGTCAAATTTGACAAACTTCTTACTCTTGTCTAACTCAAAGCGTCAGCCAGAACAGCTCTACTTGGCTCTCTGCTGTCTATTGCAAGACTACTATCACAGCCGTGGGAACGATCAGCTTTAGAAATGGGAAAGCTATTGCTGAAAAAACAGCAATAGAAAATGGAGGCAGTGCAAGCAAATGTGTTTCTCAAGTAAAATAACTGCAGCAATTAAAGAAAAACCATTCTGGAGTTTTCACCAAAGGGTTTAAAATATCTGCTTCAAATAACACTTATGCGGAAATACTGCTGGTTTACAGGGCAGAAACATTTTGTGCTTTTTTCCAGTGAACATAGTAAAACTCTTCTTCCATGGATTGGGGCTGTGAAGTGAAATACAACAACTATTTGTCATAATAAATAGAAACCAGAAAATAATTCTCTACGAAGCAATGTTAGCTAGTTTATTTTTCCATCTGATTTCAATAAAGATATCTGAAAAAGTGTATTAGCTCTTTTAAATACCTGCGGTAGTAAGCTTTCTCCTGTTTAAAAATTGACCCTTGTCTTGCTTCTTACTTTTTATTAGCAGGTAATTTGATAAAGAAACTTTTATTGGTTTTGTTAGCTTAATTTTCTCAGATAGCCTTTGATCTTACCAGTTTCATGGGTACCATGGTTTGTAGCATGATGAATCGACGTCTGAGTTTTTGCTAGCTGTCCCAAGTTGACCTGATCAGATGATGCTGCCCCAAAGCAGCTCCTTTTTTGCATGCCTCAATTTCCCCAGTTCATTTCTCTGAAGCATGCCTGCAGACAGGGAAGGCTGTTCTCTTCTCAAGCTTTTCTGCACTAAGTAACAGTGCAAATAATTTGCATGTGTGCTAGGATTTAATCCTCTTCTTTCTGTTCCATCTTCACCCTGGCCTTACAGATCCTGGTGCTTCTGATGATTTATTCTTCCTCTCTGACTCTCTTGATTAGCACTTATATGTATGTGTAGACAAATCAGGTGGCATTGTACCCTCTAATATTTTGGGGATAATCAAAGTTGTCTTTTTATTGTTTTTTGGCCTTGCAGAAGAGCACTTAGCATTTTTCTTTCCTCTTCATATTAGCTGGGTATTTGAAAGTGCAATGAGATTTTTGTAAATTTTGTGGTAATAGATAGTCGAAAACAATTTTACTTCATTCAAATCTAAGCATTATATATCACAGCATCCCTCCTTCGCTGACATGATCCAAACTGGAATTCCTCTAGAAATCGAGGAATCAATATTGATTTAATTGTAGTTCCAAATTTGCTATTGTCTATAAAGATGTATGTACTTCATCTTGAGTTGACTAATGGAAATGTTGATCTCCCTGTTTCTCTGTATTCTGCCTACACAGATTATTTATTGTGTTTGTTTTGTTTCTAATCTGTATTTTAGAGACTTGCTGATGGGTTGGGGTGGGAATCAGAATATCCAGTTTTTATGACTCCACCCTGGGATGGTGCTTCATCATTTTCTAGTATCTGCTTTTTTTTTCCCCAGACCTTTTGCTTAAAAACATCCGTGTTTAATTTCAAAGTTAATTTTTCTAGACTACTTAGAAGACTTAACTGAAAACTTAGATAATGTTACAGTTATTTTCTTAAATGGATTGCAAAGCACAGCACTGTATTACATTTTAATCATCCATCTTCGTGTGTGTGACTGAAATGGTGAAATCCTTACGGATTCGGCCTTTACCAGCACTGCAGCATAGGAATATTGTATAAATGGTGTGGATTATTATGTGTTACACAATTATTTATTCTGTGTGCTTCTTAACAGATCAACAGGCTTTCTCACAATCTCTTCTTTAAAATGGCTTCTTGAACATGGTTTATGAAACAGAAGTGAAGAGCTGTGGCTGTTTTTTTCTGTATTCAGTGGACTGCTTTATTAAAAATGAGAATAAATGTTTTAAACATTCCTGATGTTTTTGCAACTTGTGCTTCTGATGCTTCTGTATTGTATCTCAACATGAAGTAGACTTTGCGTCGATGGAATACAAACAAAAAATGTAATTTTTTCTTGTGAAGAAAGAGGCAAATGAATAGCCTGTGGCTAACACTCACAACAGAAGGTCAATGTGCTTTAGTGTCAGTAGCTCTTCAATCTTTAGTCTGTTAGTTCCTAATATGGGTTAATAAATGTGACTAGATGTTTTATGTAACTGTGCTGTAAGGTGGAGTCAGGGCAGACCTACTGCTAGCACTCAGGATGTGTTAGATAACTGTAATATCAGAGCCAATTCACTTGACACTTTTTTCATGTCTTTTTTAGTGTGCCGGTCAAATAAAAGTCCATGGGTCTGTCTGACGTGCTCGAGTGTCCATTGTGGAAGGTGGGTGCTAAGTGTTAGTTTGAAAAATGTTTAATCAGACCTCTAACTTCTTCCCTTGTTGCTTGAATGAGGCATTTTTTCAAAAAAAAAAAAACCTTGAATGCCTTGTAATTCCTGAAATAAACCTTCATGATATTATTTAACATTATATGCCTATACTAAACACACTTCTTTGCTATCTTCTGAGAGTCCGGAGAATATACTCAACACAATTTTTTTTAAAAGCTTGTGATGAATGTGATTGATCAGCTCAGAGAGTGCCTAGAGAACAGCTAATTCCATGGACTGTTGTTAGCTCAATTCAGTAAAAGATGTTTCTATTGTAATAAGATAAAAACAATATGAATTTTTGGAAAACCACAAATCCAAATGGGGTACAGCTTACTGTGAGTAAAATAGCAACTGTTCAGCTTAGACAGAAAATACTGTGAATGTATTGCAGTGTTACTTTGAACAAAATAATTATCCTAGCACGTAAGGACCATCTACTGTTGTGCTATTGCAGTTCCTTCAGAGTACAGCTGATATCAGTTGAATTCCACCAAAAGAATTTGTACAGGAACGATACAGCCGAAGCTGTTGTTTATATGTCAGAGAATTTGTTGCTACTCTATAAATGTTTGAGATGCACAAACTATTGAGGATACAGTCAGTGTTGACTTTTAGACAGTGTCTGAGATGTGAGCATGTTTTCATCTGTAGGGTAGCACCTGTGCTGGCGTGCCTTTATTCTGGAAAATCATCATTAAACTTAGTTTGTCTTTAAAAGTGGATTCAGTAAAGCTCAGGTTTTGCTGTTTTGATCAGGATAGCATTGAGTAAGTGCAACAATTTTAATAATTTCTCTCTTATTCAGAGTTTTTTAGTACAAAAACCTTCTTTTCCCCTCTATCTCTTTATTTCTTTTACAAAATTTATACTTGGTGAGAGGCAAGAGAGTGGAGCTATTTCATAGTATGTGAAGGTGTAAAATAAGTGGTTTGGACTATTTTACTGATTTTTGTTACCAGTCTGTTATTATTGTCCACCTCTGACACTTCTTTGTGTGCAGTTACTTAGCATTGAGTCAGTTACGTATGCAGTTTGTTTTGACTCTTCAAACTGCTCCATCCTTAGAACTGAAAATAACTGAATGAGAAGAATGTGATATACCTTGTAATGGGAGCACTTTTGATCTTGCAGGTGCTTGAATGCAGGCACACAGCATATCCTTCTGTTCAGATAATGTTTGAAATCAAAGGAAGCTTTTCAGGTCTTCACTTGAAGTACATCCTCCAGGTTAGAGTCACTGGGAACATTACCAACCATGTTACAGTACCAGAGCCCTTCTGGTGCAAGTAGCTTTATAAACCTGTCATTTGCACTGTTAGGCAGAAAGGCAGCTTCTGTAAGCACGACTGTCTAGTTTGGATTCTGCCAGCACAGCAGTGTCTGTAGCCACATGGCTTCATTGCTGTAGCTAGCACAGCACGTTAGCAGAATTGTTTATACCTGCATGTGAGAACAAGTGTGGAATAGGAAGACCTTCATGTGGAGCACATGCAGAGCTCCTAATAGTTAGCATTGCTGATTTCAACAGGCAAGAAGTAAGGGGGGGAGGGAGGGAACACGACTAAAAGTCACCTGAGCCAAGTGCTTCTAAGGGTTAATGACTTTTCAGTTGATATTTAGGGCTCTTACATCTGTAATGACACTTTTAAATCAACGATGCTTACATTCCTAGATATGCCTTAAATTTCAAGTGTGAAAATGCTCACTGTATCAGCAAAAGAGCTGTAGGATTTTAATTTCCTTTCCAGTTACGTGACCCCATGCCCTAGAGTGTTTCAAATTTATGAACTTCATGAAGCATAGAGTGCTGTAATATTAAAGCGTTGTCCCAGAATGGGAGGGCTTAAAATGAATGTGCTTTCATATGGGAGCTAGCATACTGTTAAAGTAATCACAAAAATGAAGAGTGCTGGGTAGAAAAACAAAGTAGACCTGTAAGAAAAGTATATGGGAAAACAGCGTGGAGAACTAACCATGTTACAGGTTTGGAAAATGGGAGCTAATGTTTTTCTTAGTCATGAAGGTCCATCAGTCTGGTCAAGGCCCAGATACTGGGCTGTGATACAAGAATGCCAGTTTTTGGTTTCTATGAAGAAAATAGAAAAATTGATTTGGACAAAGTGGGGAGAGTAAAGGGGTAAAAACTTGAAAAATTTAGACAACATTTTCAAATAGGTAAATTGCCAATTTTAATGCTTGTGTGATACTGGATATGTATTAGGTTAATGTGTGCTTGCTTGTTTGTTTTCCTTTTTTCATTGACTGTTGGTTAAGTACCTGTATATGAGACTTTTTTTCTGTTTTACATTTATTTTAGATACGTGAATGGCCATGCAAAAAAGCATTATGAAGATGCACAGATTCCTATGACCAACCATAAGAAAACAGAAAAACAAGAGAAAGTTCAGCATACTGTGTGTATGGATTGCAGTAGTTACAGTACATACTGGTAAGGATTTCAACACTGTAAGTTGACAACTTCTTGCATACTGGAGGGTGCAAACTGTAAACTCCTGTGAAGCATTATATTACACACTCTTAAGCACTAAATCTTGTGGCTGCTTACAAGCTGTTATGAAATAACTCTCTGCTTTTGCATGTGTATTGTAGCATGGATTGCGGCTACACCTCCATTTCAAATGACTAAGCGCAAACTTTTTGATATAAATATTACTTACATAGATTAGAGTTTGCTTTGGAGAACCTATCGTTTCATTGCAAAGACTACTGTTCAGTTGTAGTTACTCCTTTCTTCAAGCTGGCTAGCCTTTTGCAGATCATTTATTTGTCAGAATATCAAAAAGGAAAGTAATATACTATAGGTCCTTCCTCAGAGATGTCAATTTGAGATGTGTAAATGTGTGTGGTTTTTGGTTTGTTTGTTTACCATTTTTTTTTCCCAATGTTTCTTTTCTTCACTCTGAAAGAAAGGCCTGTTTCTATTGGTGATTTGGTATAACCTGTCTGAGTTTGGGAGAGCGATGGATCGTGTTTGGAAGCAGCATCAACTTCTTTCTCAAGATTAAATAGCAGAATCACAGAAGTGATTCTTTTAACAGAAGAATGGCCTGGGTTGATAAATGCTATCAGTTTCTTAGAGAAAGAAAAGAGCACTGTTCAGGGAGGTTTAATAGTTATGCTGGTAATACCAGGTTCTCTATTATCCGGAGACCAAAGACTGGAAACCTTTTGAAAGGAATGCTTTTGTGCATTCAGCATCTTCCATCCTCTTCACTTCTGAGCAAAACTGTTGACAGCTGCTTATCCTTTTCCTATTATCTTTATGGTTTTCCATGTATGTCAGTAATTGTGGGGTATGGCAGAGCAGGTTTTAAACAGTGCAAATCTTAGGGAAATTAGCATTATGGTCCTGTAAAATTATGTAGTATACAGCGCCACTGAAGAATGTTATTTTGTTGAAACAAATCATGTCTTTGTGTACTTTATTGGGGAACAATCAATTAGCTGCAGTTTGGGTGTCCATTTTTATGAGGAATACTTCTGTAACAATATTTTTATCCCTTGCAAGTAAAATGGTACTCGTCTTACCTGAAGAAATTTTACTTGCAACAACTCAGAAATTATTCAAACGGCATGTGTAGCAATGACAAAAGCTGTACAGAAGAAAGTAAGAGTATTAAGAGAACGTGGGAGTAACTTTATGGTGTATGGGGATTCTGCTTATACTTACGTTGTATTTAAATGACCACCAATTTTGCCTGCTCCTGTATGCAAACATTTTTTTTCCTAAGTAATAACATATGGATGTGTTACCAGCATTGGAACAGCTGTGGGAAATTCCAGTTTCCCAATTAATGCTATTAACAACTCAAGTTCTGTGTTGTTATGTTGTGGCTTTTGTTTTTTAACTATAATCTTTTAGTCATCTTGGAGGTAGTAATGTATGCAAGAATTTTAGTGGGGTTTTTGAAATCTTGATTATATCTCCATTTACAGTGACAAATAGTATGTATGCCCAGTCTGCCAAAACTTGCTGAGGCTTGACAACTTACGCTAGTGTGTCAGAGCTCTCTGCTGACCTCATCTCAAACCCAATATGGGCATTACAGATAATAATATTCAAACCGAGGACTATGAGATTTATTACTGAAAGTGAGGAGCATGTAGGCATACACTTAGGAATCTCATTGGTGTTTCACAGCATATTTGTAGTAGGACAGATAAGTAGTTTAGCATATGATGTCTTTTCTGCTGTAATCAAAGTAGAAGCCTGAGTCATCTCTGGCTGAACTGGAACTAACTGTACTGCGCTTTGCCTTGGGCAGTTCCTGTTGCATCCACTAGCAAATCACAAATCTCCTGTGCTAATGCGAAGCTGAGCAAGTTTCAAAACCAGTGCATCTTTGCTTTCATTAGGACATTTCAGTTTCTTCCACCTGGTAGAAAAAGATACCTGGATTTGATATTACACCCAATTTTTATTTTATTTTTCAGTGGAAATAAGCTTAGATGTAAAAAGATGAAGCAAAGAATGTTTAGACCAATTTCTGTCCCTTGATTCCAGGCAGTCCCATAAGGGTTGCTATCAAATAATGCTCGCCACTTGAAGTAAATAGTTGGGTGAACTCCAATCATAACTAGCTCCTGTGGAGACTGAGTTTTAAAATGTTGTTTATTAGTTTTTTCAATGCAGACACAAATCCAGTAGACAGTGGTATGTTTATGCAGTGATGTTGCTTTCAAGAGAACTTTTATTTAAATCAGCATTTTATACAAAGTAATATAGGTAACCTCAGTAATTTGAAAATCAAGGAAACACAATCTTGAGACTTAATTAAATTTTACTTCTGGTGTAAAAATAATGGAGATACTTTGTTGCACTGCTTTTATATTTTTAGATGCAGAGATTTGTTTAAAACACAGATCTGAGTAGAAAACTCTTGTTCCATTTTTATCCTGTGGATTCTAATTTGCTCTTGCGATAGTAGCAGCAAGCAGGTCTGTATTGGCGCTGTTAGAATAAGAAGGCATTTAATTTAATCCCACCTTTTTCTCTGGCAGTCATGAGAGCACAGTCTAGGGTTTGTATTAGCTATCCTTGTCAGTCCAAAGGGAGAAAATGCCATGTGACTGTTTGAACTAACATGTTTTATTGAATTTTGTATCTAGCTCACGTGCATTCTCACTGTAAACCAAAAGCAGAACAGTCTCCTGTAATTGCATTTCAGTGTGGAAGTCTGTGTGTGTGCTTTCTTGTACATGATCACAGGCTTTCAACATAGCTTTGAAAGGAAAACATGTCAATTCCAATATGATAGTAATTATTTTTTATTTTTAATACGAGGTGAGGTTTTTGTTGTATTTATGATTTTGTTAGGTTTTGAGAAACACAGACATGCTTGAGGGATCAGCAAGTATTGGGCAAAATAACGATTTGCTTTCCAGAGGGTTTTGATCTTTCTTCTATACCCTCCTATTTCAATCTATATCTGCCTTTTCAATCTTCACAGTAGAAAAATTGAGAAAGCATTAATCTTTATTATTAGAAGAGGATGCTTTTATTGATTCTTTGGTCACGTTTGAGAGACTAACCACTGAGAAAGACTCCTGAATTGCACTGTTTGGCTGGTAATCAGCCTTTCACTTAGTTCTTCTAAATTACTAAGCACAAAGAGCTTACAAGGGGTACAGGTCTTTTTTCTCTTGAGGCTATTGTATGATGCTTTCCTCTGCTGTGCTAGCTGCTGGTATTCTGTGTACACGAGTAAAGTGATAGGTATAAGAAACATGCTTTCAGAAATACATTTACTGAAAGAAGACTCTTGTAAATTTGTTTTCTCTGTGCTAGTGGACAGACAGTTCGTTAGCAAGGAAGGAGAAAGGCTGCCCTGTCTATGTATTTGCATAACATGTTTCCCGTGTTCATTTAATCCCAGACACAATTTGTAGGTCAGATTTCGGACCTATTAGCCTCTTCGTTATTAATGTTCTTCCCCCAAGAGCTGATGTAAAAATATCTAATTGCCATGGTCTTTAAAATTTTCTTTTTACTTACTCTTTGTAATGGTTCTATTTAAAAAATAAAAAATAAAATAAAATAAATTATTCTGCTAGCACAAGTGACAGAAAATGAGATTACTTAAACCGTAATTTTATATTCTGCAGTCAGTGGAAATTAAAGAAGGTAAATGACAATTATGAAGACAGTGAAACTTGAGCTCTTAATTTAATCATATCAGGTGTTAACACAACTAAGGAAACATAGATTTTTTTAAAATATTATTCTTGTCCTATGATTCCTCAAGTCTAATCAGGCTTTGCAAACATACCATGAAGTTCTGTGACCTGCTGAAACTGCCAACATTATGCATAAATGTTCCCCAGAGCAGTGCATATATTCACGGGCTTGCTGCCACTTAAGCAGCAAAGGCAGCCAGAAAAGACCAGTCCTTGGAGTTAGCAGAGGTGCTAAAAATAGACAGTGTATAGAGAAGAAAATACTGAGCTAATACATATAAGGAACCTCCCCAAAGGATAGAATTTGTTCTGTACAATCACCCTTAAAAGCATATTGTAGAACTACTGAACGCCAAAAGATGTGTTGTTAATTTGTGATAATCCTGAGGATCACAAATTCAACATCTCTTTTGAAAGTCAGCTTCACATATAGGAAGCAATCTCTCAGCAGTTTACCTTTAGGGTGTGTAATAAAGTCTAAACTCCTTCCTATGCTGTTGACTTTGTTTATCCAGAATATATTGGCTGTCTTATTTCTATTGGTAGTGCTGAATCCTCAGTGCTGTAAGGTATGTGTTTTAAAAACCTGCCCATTAAAAAGAAATAAAATAAGTTTGTCTTATTTTAAAGTGAATCTTAGTGATTTTAAGTGAATCCTTCTGCAAGGACCCTAAGATGAAGGAGTGTTTAATGATATATTTAGTTTTATTCTTCTATCTCGGGGAAAGTGCTAACTTGCAATTTTATGTAAAGATACAATTGTTACATGAGGTCAGATTAAACACAGGGCTAACATGATATTTAGGGAACAGGAGCAAATATTAAATCATCTTTTGTACTTGTAGCAATAAGGAGGCTTAAGCTTTCAGTGAGCTTGCATCTGCTTTTGTTACGTGTTTATAAATGTAAACAGCTGATAAAGCTGAACTAGTCTGCATAAAACATGTCTGCAAAATAAGTAAGTTTACAAACTTCTTCTTCCCCCCCCCCCCGACTAACTTGATCTGTGGTGAGCTTTAAAAAAACATCCTTTGTTTGCAATGGCTATTTTATGGATTGTTACGTAAGATCTAGAAGGTTGTAACTGTTGTGTTCAGTGTTTGGAAATCTGGAGAGCTGTACTAAGTTTCTCTTTTCAGAGGAAAAAATCAACAGAGATCCTGAGCAGACTGTTCCTGCAGACTCCTTTTAGTGGAAGGGGCCTTTACTTTCTTAACTCTGTCGTCTCTTGAAGAATTCAGTGTTTGAGTTAACACCAACAATATTGTTGCTTTTGAACTACATCACAGATTTATGCAGCAAAGAACACTGTAAATTCCAGTTGTGCCTGAAGTCAAGATAGCTTCATTAACTTACAAAGTGTGTATCTGCTCCAGCAGAGGAGCAACCTGAGATGATGAGGATGTACTTCATATTTGAGTCAGTCCTTTGCCAAAGGAAAATGAGAGAAATAGCTCAAGTTGTGATATTAAGCATAACCAATGTAAGCTAATTTTCTTCACAGAAAGAGTTCAGTTGCCTGCCATCTTTACTTCTTGGGAAGCTTGAGGTTTTTGTAGAACATCATAGAATCATAGACGTTGGCTTCTGTCAACCTTTTCCTAACTGTTGTTTACTGAGTAATTGTGAATGTTACCTTGAACATTAATTTGGTATTTTTACTTACAGCTTGCATCTGTAAATATTTTTTTCCAGTGAAATTTGGGGGTGATTTTTTTTTCCTGTATGTATATGTGTATGTTTTCCATACGTATGTGGAAAGTATGAGTTGCACAGAGAAGAAATCTGGCCCTTTTCTGGCCTCCTAGTTTTAAGCAGTGTAGCTAGCAGCTCTGGAGCTGCTACATTCTGTTTTTGCAGAACTAGATGTTGGAATGCTAGGCTAAGTGCTCATCAAGGTAGCTGCATCAACAACTTGTGTTACTAAAAGCATCCCTATCAAAGTGAAGAAAGACTGATGCAGAACATATATATGTATTTATTTATTTATTTATATATATATAAATAAATACAAGTTTTATATATATTTTTTATATATGTATTTAGTTGAGATCCTTGGTATGCCAGTGATGAAAACACATTTGTTAGAAATGCTTGTGGCTTGGTTCTTTAAAATGTCACTTCTGCTGAGAAGCCATTTTGATTTGGCTTCACTTTGCGTTCACTTGTATGTAGTGGAGGCTCAGTTTCTGTCTTCTTTCAGCTCAGTTACATTTGTACACACAAAAACACAAGTTTTTTAACGTTGTATATATAAAAACTGTGAGAGAAGTCATATTTTTGGCTGGAGCATGGGTTGTGAATTGCCACAGACTCCTTGTGTGACAGGGGACGAGCCACGTCATCTCTTTGTTCGTCTTCCATGTTCTTTTTCCATAGCTGAAACTTTTGCACTGTGTTTCCCTTCTCTTGAAAGGAAACCTATCGGTTTTTAGTGATAGTTTTACAGTATTCCAATAAATTGATTTATACTATTCATAAATAAAAAGTTGTATTCTCTTTACTGATGTTTATTCATCAATCTTCAATGGGTTGTCTACTAATACTGCTTTTGTTTACACGGCATGTTTGAAATTTTATTGAATTGGAATTCTGCGCTGGGATGAGTGGTATATATTACTTCTGATTTCTAACAAAGTAAGCTAGAAGGCAAAACATGTAATGAAATATTGCCTGTACCCCCTCTTGTTATGGGGCAATTTTCAGAGGGAACCAAGCTCAGTATGTAGGTGTTGTGCTCCCCTCTTCTCCTTATAGTTTTCCACTGAATCAGTTCAGTACTTCCAGCACATAGGTTTGCATGAGTGTTTTAGAGTACTTCCTTTGTACATTCTGATAAATATTTTTATTGCAGTTACCGCTGTGATGATTTTGTAGTCAATGATACCAAACTGGGACTGGTACAGAAGGTCAGAGAGCACCTACAGAACTTGGAAAAGTAAGTAGTGTGTTTACATCCAGACTACTTCAGGTGGACTTATATTATTGCATCATTTAAGTGGTACTTCTGTTTTATATCTATATATGTATTTAATATATATGTTTTGGTGCCTGTATGATTGTGATAGAGTGCATGTTTAAAAATGCCTTCTCATCAGTGAGAAGCAGAGGTGCAGAACAAAGAGTTTTTTTTTCTGATCTTGTACGTTTTGTTTCTTATATTCTGAATCTTGTATAGGCTGTGTATGCAGGAATTTAGATATCCATTAACTTTCTTGCTACCTCACCAATAATTAGAGTCTTTTTCATTAGAAAAGGACTGAATTTTCAGAACAGAATCACAGCTTTATCAAAAACAGGGAAAGTTTCTGGAGCAAAGAAATTGCAACTGAAATGCAAGTGGACGTAGTTTTTGTGTTAATTGCAGTTTGGTTTCCAAACAGAAAGATTAAGAAAGGTTTGTGAACTTAAAATTATACTGAAAATACATGTTTTTCCTGTGGCTTTTTCTGGCGCTCTTCCACTGAAGAGTAAATACTATAATCTTTATGATGCAGATGCTGTGGTCAGTGCTAGATAGCAAATAGTCTTTTCATAGGCTGCTCGCAAATCTTCCATAATACTAAGTAGAAGTACATGTTAATACAGTGCTTCCCAGAATTCAAATACCACTCCTGCTAAGAAATTGCTGTGAGGTTGGAAAGTTCTGGATCCTTCGCAAGTTAAGTGTGTTAGTTACTCAGAAAATAGTATTAACACTTTCAAACTTTTCTGTTCTTCTTTTGATGGGTTTCTCAGGTATGTAGTGAGATGTAAAGATGTGTAAGCATAATGAGAAGTACACACAAATATTTTGGAAGTGTCCAGGAGATCTAGCTCTTTTGAAGGTAAATGGCACTGTGGAGGATTCCATTGTAAGTAATGATAAAAACGAAACAAAGCCTGAAAGCTGGAACAAGTTACAATTTTGCTATTAGATTGGTGAGAAGTCTGGAACTTGAGAGCCCAGGAATTTCCAGTGATGTTGTAAAGAGTAACTTGCTGTCCTTGTAACTTTGTATTAGTCTTACACAACCGTCATAACCTGATGTATTTTTAACTAAGAGAAGTCAGCTATAATGCGTAAGTGATAGCACTTATAATACTTCTTTGGTAACTTTACTTCATCCTGCTTTTTGAAGTTGTCTTTCTCAAGGTTTAGGATGACTCTTCTGATAGAAGTATTTTATGGAAAGCTACAATAAGCATTCCTTGATTAGGGGACTAGATCAGATATATTTCAGATCAGGAATAGCATGCTAATAAGGTCATGCTTCAGGGCATGCATTGTAGCATGCATAACTTAATGCAATTAACGGAGACGTTAGTGTTGAAAATAGGATGTGTGTCTGTACTCTGAGAGAAATGCAGTCTATTTTAAGACTATGAAAAGCATGTGTTGCAATCAGGTAGCTTTCTGCTGTCTTAACGACAATTGATGGTAAATGGAATCATCCTAATGTCTAATGCAGTGTCTCTTGTCCATTTCATACAACATTTTGTTTTTATAGTAACATATTTTAATTGCTTTCCAACAGTTCAGCCTTTACATCAGACAGACATAGGAAAAGAAAACTATTGGAAAACTCATCTATGAACAGCAAGTTATTAAAAGTAAATGTAAGTATAACAGATCCAGTACAGTGAGTTTTGCTAAACTTCTTGAGGTTTATAGTTGGCCTAGATTTAAAAACACGTGTCAGTTACCCAAATCCTACTTGGCATATACTTTGTCTTTTTCATCTCCTAACCACACACCTAGAAGAGCCCCTTCTCAAAAAAGTTTTTGATACTCTGCTGCATTTCTGTTGGCCTTGACTTTGAGCTTTGCTGTGTTTGGTGAGATCAGGGAAATTGGAATTAGCTAGTACCCGCTGGGATTGAAAGAGAGCTAGAAATAACTTTTTTTTTTTTTTTTTTTTTTTACGCAAACAAGTGTTTTTTGTTTTGTTCCTTTATAATGTAGAAAGAAGGCATAGAAGTGGGTGCACTCCTTTTCTAGAGGGGGATAAGAGAATAGTTGTTAGGAAAAAGTAAAAAACTTTAACGCTTTTAAAAAGCAGTTGGTAAAACTTGTTTTCAAAAGCAGCTGTGGAGTATTCTGAAAACTATACCCAGTCTCATATTTCATCTTCCTGATGTTTTAACTTCGCATCTGCAGAATAGCACTCAGGAGAGCACAGTCCAGCCCTAGCTGAAAGGTTACATAGTTTCTTCCAGCCAAAGAATGCCCAGACCCAAATGCCTGTGTTTTCTGTGGTTTGAGGTGAGGGCATTTTGTAATGGTCATCATTTCACCCAGATTTCAAGGAGGGAGAGGGGGAAGGGGGAGACAGCAACTCAGCTGTACGCTTCTGCCTCCTCTTCACCCCTGGCCATCAGGAAGGGTAAAGGAGGGCCATTTCTCCTCAGTCCTGGGGACAAGCAGTGTAGTCCAGGAGAGCTGAAGTAACGGCCGTCTCCAGCTGAGAAATAATTGCCTGACTGGGAAAGTGAGACGTTCTTGAGAGGAGAATGAATGGAAATAAGAGGGTGGGGGTGAGAGCAAAGCAGTCAGTTGCTGCTTTGCAAGGTCTGTGGGTTTAGTTACTTTGAAAATGCACTGCCTACGGTTGATGTAGGGTCCTTTGAATGTGCTGTGTATGTTTCTTGTACTGTCCCAATCTTGAGAGGATTTAAGAAGTCTTGGAGAGAGAATGCTTTTCTGCTTTTTCTGCTATGGAAACTCATAGTGTCATTGTCTGAAGAACTCAATGCTACTAAAAGTGAGAGGGAAAATCCTAGGCAAAATCTAGATATTGAGAAGACAATGAGAAAAGCATAAACTTAATGCTGCTTTTGTTCTTCTTAGACTGTGCTGTTTTCTCAGTTTTATTAATAGTTGAATATTGCCTGTGGCAACAGATGATCCTTCTATTCTTGGCACATTGGATTATGTAGAAAAGATAGCATTAATGCTATGCTGTCTCATCCTGGATAAGGATGAGAGGGGTATAAGGACAATGTAGTGGTACTTGTACTTAGTTTTCTTCATTTACTGGAAAATAGTTCTCTCTTTAAACAGTAGTTACCAAATTGCTAAACTGCCTATGTAAATAACATTTTTTGACAACATATTCACAAATACCCTCATAACATTAGTTCTTCACCAGGGATGTTGTTTTTGTGGTAAATTTGAAGGGAAAATGTTTTATTGGAACACTTTGAATACTTTTATTTGGTAACCTAAATTTGCATGCAGTCTTTGGTGTCAAGTTACAGGTTCATTCTGAGATACTACTGCTGAAAGATAGTTTAGCTTTTAAATTCTGCTAGAACAATGAAGAGTACCCCAAGATGTGATGAACTTGAAGAACTGTTTCTTAAGTACTGTGGACTGCAGAAACAGTAAATGCCAATACTGTCCACATTTCTCTTGCTTCTGTTCCCAGCCGCATATCATTTGGCAAAAAGCAAGCTCATCTGTGTGTAACATTGCTCTAACCTGTTGAAGTTCCTAGACTGTAAATGGTATATATTTTCTGTCGCTTCAACATGTTGCTTGTTCTTTGCACAGTCTAACTTGACTATATCTTTCCCAGATAAACTGTCTTTAAAAAGACCTGTCTGTCTTTGAAAAAACCTTCCTTACCACCACAAAAACCCCATAAAGTCAACAAACAGGCCAGTGCTGGTGACTTAAAAACCTGCAGGCTGCCACACTACACTTACTAGGTACAGAACTAGATGGATAAAGATTGGCATCTTCATTTTTCAGACATTTGATGGAAATGATCGTCCAGTTCTCACTGAACATTATTGGAGTGAGAATATTTACTACCATAAATGCACACAAATACTTTGAAATACAAGTCTGTGATTAACGTGATACTGTGCTGTTCTAGACTTTTTTGAAGGGGGAAAAAAAAGTTGTATAGCTTTCTTTTGATAATAGCAAGTAAAAAATCGGTTTCATGACAAGTTGGAGCTTCAGTCAGCAAGGCTGGTCATGTAATTACTTTGGCATTGAAGCTGCTCTTTTCACACAAAGTGTAGTTAATTATTGTTAAAATTTATGTTGCGGTAACTGTAACAGCTCTGTGTGAAGAAAGTGGGGGAGCAGTGATATATTTTTCTTTAACTTAACCCTCCTCACTTCCAGGGAAGCACCACTGCCCTTTGTGCCACAGGCCTTCGGAACCTGGGGAATACGTGTTTCATGAACGCAATCCTGCAGTCGCTCAGGTATCTTCTTTTCTGTCAGTCAGGGTTGACCTTGCAGGAGTCAAAGCGCATGCTTGTGTTCTGTTACTGGGACTGCTGTGGCAGAGCTTAGAATTGATAGGTGGAAGTGGACCGTGAGTTAACCTCCTCAGCAGCTGCAGCCTGTTGTTTCATGGAATGCCTTTTGACACCTCAGTCTATCACAGTATGTCTTAGTCAAAGCAGAGCCAAAATGTGATTATTTCAGGTATTTGGGCTGATGATTATTTTTATAGATCCACCATTCATTTACAGAATCATTTGATACAGTACTTATTGTATTTTGGATGAAAATACTTGAAAAAAAACTGTTCCTGGTTGCCATCATTTATCACCACATGAAGTTCTGTTTATGTATTTCAAAGAACAGACTCCAGAATACATAATCTCTTTATTCTCTGCACATTAAGGTTTTCATTCATTTTTCCTTTTTCTCTAGTAACATTCAGCAGTTCTGCTGTTACTTCAAAGAGTTGCCTGCTGTGGAGCTGAGGAATGGGAAGACAGCAGGCAGGCGAACTTACCATACCAGGAGCCAGGGAGATAACAATGTGTAAGCTGGGTGTTCCTTGTTAGCACTGAACTTTAATGAAACAGCAAATGCTTGAGTAGTAGAACCACTATATACTTTCAGTGTTAAGAGTTACAGAAAAATGATTCATAGAGGGACTCATTCATAGAAGAATAGTTTGCTGTACAAGAAGAAATTTCTGTCACTTGCAGTGTGCTCATGTAGCCCTGGTGCTGCAGGGAGAAGCAATCAAAAACACCAGAAAGCACCAGAGTGTAACTGCTTTTAAAGTAAGCTTAAGAAGTGCTGGTTTTATCTAGTCAAAATATTACATTATTCCAGCTAAAATATGGCCATGTAGATATGACATTCAGAGCCAACCTGTTAAAGCAAGCGTTAAAGTGACCACATTAGCAGAGTTTACAGTATAATGGTGAAAGGTTAATAGGTATCCAAGTGAGTCCTCTACATCTGAAATGTAATTTTCCAAACCTGTCTGTTATGGGTAGGATTTTAAGACATAAACTGTGGGAAGTACTAGAATGGGTAATACCCAGTCATTACAAGTTTAAGCAAGGTGATGTCTGATATTTGTACCATTGAGCTAGTAAACCTGTGGAGTTATAACGCAAGCCCATATTCATCACCACCTTTTGTTCTTTCTAGTTCACTGGTGGAAGAATTCAGAAAGACACTTTGTGCTTTATGGCAAGGAAGCCAAACTGCATTTAGTCCGGAGTCTTTATTTTATGTTGTTTGGAAAATCATGCCAAATTTTAGGTAAGTTTTGTGAAATGCAAACAATATCCTTGATTGTAACCTTACATTGCTGGTGTTGTAATCTAAAATTTGCTGAATCTGGGGTATGAACTCTATGCAGCTTTCCTGTATGCCCACAGATATGCCTTGGAAAGGATCTTTACTTTGATTTACAGTTTTGCATTTATCAGCAGTGCTTTTTTTTCCCCTGTCCTTTGACCACCTGCTACATGTAGCACTATCAGAGAGAGGTCAAACATTTCAAATACTGAATGAAACAGTAGTAGTTTTACCTTTGAGCCAGTGCTCCGAGGGGTAGAAGAATCAAGAAGACAAAATCTTGCAGGCAGGCAGAATTCAGAAAGACAAATTGTGCTTTATGGCAAGGAAGCCAAATTGCGTTTAGTTCAGAGTCTTAGTCCAAGTGCGTGATGAACCAAGAAAAGCTTGCTACAATAAGAAATTGATGCAGTGAGATTAAAAATGTACAGGTCTAAACGAGAACACTCGGTAAAACTTCCTTGATTCTCTCAAAGTACTACAGTCATCGTCAGTTGGACATGAAATGAGGGCTATAATAAAAAATTGTATGTAACTAAAAGGCATTTTGTGCCCATGCTGACAGAAAAGACAAAAGGGGAAAAGGTTACCCAAGTAAATCGAAGTATCATTCCTCTCCAAGGTCTCCCTGTCCTGGCCCCTGAACCTCTTTCAAAGGAGCACTGAAACCTGTTAGGATATATTGTGATGAGGTAAGTTGCTCCATGTTCTCAGGTAGTAAAGATACTGTTATGTTACATCTCCAGCAGTGCTGAAAAGATGCTGTGAACACATCTGAGCAACCCAAATCACAAAAATATTTTTATTCTATTCTTCACACTGCCTAATATGTTTCACTTGGCTTAAGAGAATCAAGGAAGTTTAATACCAGTAGTTTCAAGCAGCGACCAAAACCGTCCTTAATATCTGTCCTTGACCAGTTTCCCTGCTAGTCTTCACTATAATTCTTGTTAGGCTAAGCAAGAAATGAGTTCATTAAGTTCCTCAAGCAAATTTTCAGCACTGTGGATTCTATCACAGTTTTTAAAAGAAGGAGTGTTTTTATTTTTAAAATTTATTTTTATTATTTTTCCCTTTATTCCCTTTTAGCTGGGAACATGTCCATGATTAACTGATAAGAGAACTAACTCATATCACATGAAGAGTAGCATCAGATGCTCTGTATATTCCCAATTCCACATGATCTAGTGAGAACACTTGTTCAGTGCTTAACTGTACCTTGTAAAAGCTCATGATGCTGCAACTCTAACTCTACCTTGTATGCTGCTTATGGAGAGTGGAAGGAAGTGGTGGATGGACACACATGAAAGACAGCTGGAGTCAGTAGTACGTTAACAGCAAACCATCCACTTTGGCTTGTGCTTATGAAGCCTAAGGACAGGGGCAGTGAGAGGAAACGTTTCTGGAAACTCATTGTAATATGTTTAGCCTAAAAAGTTGTTTCAGTTATTGAAAGTTATGTGCCTGCCTCCAGGACTGCAAGTGCTGTTGTTTTTTCAGAAAGTTAAAGGCTTTCTAACAGAAGGTTAAAGAGAAAAACTATTGCTGAGGTGCTCCATGCCCCTCTGTTTCATGTGTATGTAGGCAGTACAGAATATTGCTTAGTTAAGACTTGAGTATTACAAGCACAGCTGAAGTGTCTCTGAGCTCTAATGCTGCTGTGGAAGTCCTTCTCCTTGACTGTTGTACTAAGTCTGTTGCTTTCATTCTGCTGCATGGCAAAGCAGTTCTGTGCCTCTTGCTGAGTTGCAAGATTTGTACTTCGCTTGTTTGCTGCTATATAGTCTTTTCTATTTTCTTAGCAACTGTTTCTTTGTATCTTATTCCTAGTAGAAAAAGGAACAACAGGGGTGGGCTTGAGTTGGTCAGGTAGATGGAGAGCAGTTTTATTGCACAAGCTGACCCAGAGAAACTACACTTTCTGGCTGATGGGTCTTTGTCCATATCATATTTTTTAAAAGACCTGCATCTGTACTTAAGCTTTTTTTTTATCTAATTCAAAGAATCACTTACAATTAACTTGTATCAAATGTAAACTCATGCTTCAGGAACACGACCAGTAATGTGTAATGATTCCAAAGGTTATTTCATCAAATTTGCTGCAGATCAAGCTTTAGAGCTTTTCTGTGAGGAAGTTAATGTTGGAATGGTATCTGAAGCTCAGTAAATTCTAAAAATTTAGGCTGTATATAATTTCTCAGTGATTGCTTTTAAAGGTGAGAGTTTGGAAGAAAACATTACTGTTATTCTACAGATGAAAAGCCTTTCTTTTTATTTTGTTACCTCCTAGCAATACTTTCCTGGGATACACCTGCATTCCTCACTAAGCATATCAGTAATACATCGAGTGTTGTGGCATGATTCTCATGGACATTTTCCCTTCCATGTGTAGTAGCACAGAACATCTTTCCATTGTTTCTTCCCAGACATATCTGACAGTTATTGCTGATACTTAGGTGAAATAAGGAAGATAACAATAGGTAAGGGAGGCATAACAAAGCAGCTTACATGATTGGAAAGGAAAAAGAAGAAAAGCCAGCTCTCATACCTGGGGATTTTTGTAACTCTGCCTACAACGACTTGCACGTGGTTACGTCAGTGTTACACAAAGCTTTCACTGTTTAACTGCAAGTGTCTCCTCCTTCATATAAGTATACATCTTACGGCAAACAAATACTTTTTTTCTTTGTTTGCGTGATTCACCCTAAATAACATTAAAGGTGTATTTACCCTGACGGTTTCTCCATTACCTTTGATTAGGTTTGTTAGTGGCTTAAAAAAAATAATAAAAAAAAGACAACTCTTTGAGCAGCGCTGCTGCTGATAGCATAACACAGCTGAGATTGGATCCTTGTCCTGGCAAATCCGAATCCTCAAATGATGCTCTGTATCTCCCACCACTGCCCTCCTTTCCCAACAAGTGGTGTGTAGGTTACACAAAGGAAGGTGTGCAATTCTAAGCATGTCTACAGCTCTCGTGTTGAGAGGAGGAAAGAAACCTTTCTTTCATCCTCATCATTTTAGAGTTTGTATCACCATTTAAAGATGCACGTGGAAAACAAACACTAAGAATAAATTCCCTATTTTGTTGTGGACCAAGCAGGCAAGCAAACTGAAACTGCCAAAGTGATATGTGGGCTCGGTGACTGAATGAAAATAGTGCAGTAATTCTGATGTCACACATTAACACTATGAACCAGTTTTGAGACTTAGAATTTCAAAGTAGGGATGCATGGTGTGCTGGCTGAACCCAATAACTAACAATACCTAAGCAGAGGTACTAATCAAATAGTCAGTAGCAAATAAAGAAGAAAAAAGGAGGCAAGATTTTGCACAAATGAGAGGAAATTACTGTGACCATTGTGCATTTTTAGTTATTGTGTATATGAGCTGTAGGATGTTACTACCATGGATGAAATTTGATGAGGCAAATTAACATGGCAGCTACAGTTAAAGAATATGTGAGGATATTTTGTATCTGCTACTCTCTGTTGCATTTAAAAGGGCTCTTCTGATATAAAACTTACTTACCTTAAACATTTCGCTGGCCTTAAGAGCCCTGTATAGCAATGGTGCTGTGAGGGACCAAAAAAAATCATGCAGTTTATGTAGATAGCACTTTATCTTTCCAGAAGCTAACTTGATACATTTGGTACATTTTGGTACATACATTGCTGTAAAGTCTGCGCTGTGTTATTAAACATACATTCTTCCATGTGACATGTTCTTTAGCTGCGTGTACTGGTGTACTGGCAATAAAGCAACCTGCATGTTTGATTTTTGTTTCATTTTCACTTAAGGGGATACCAGCAGCAGGATGCTCACGAGTTCATGCGTTACCTTTTGGACCATCTACACCTGGAACTCCAGGGTGGCTTTAATGGTGTTTCACGTTCAGTAATTTTGCAAGAAAATTCTAGCCTGACTGCAAGCAGCAAATGTTGCATGTAAGACTTGTTTATTAATTACTTGCTTCAATACCTCAGTGCTTTGTATGGGTCTGTGTGGTGGATTGAAATTTCAGGTCCATGGGTCCTTGTCTAAGATTTCTTTAGCATGCATGTTAAGAGGGCAAATTACAAAGCTGCATGGTAATGGATTATGATCCTATGGCTTGTGCTTCCTTGAAAAGGAAGTATGGCTCTTAGACTAGCATTTTTAATAGGTATAAACATATAAATTGTAAACCTATTTTTAATTCATTAGACTTTCAGGAAAAAACCCCACACACTTTTTCCTGTGTTGTACCCATATATACCTTGCTTCTATTCAGTCTTGCTTTTCTTAGGGCAATAGATATCCTGAACAATACAGAGGCAAAAATGCCAAGTACTTGCAGGTTTAAATTGTCAGCAGACGTTCTAGAGTGGAGCGTGAGCAGGGCAGTTGCTCTTTGACTATGGAAATTTTCCCACAGACCCTCTCTCTACATTTCTTGATCACTTGACACACAGGTAAAATTATGAGGTTGTAAAGGTAACTGAAATGGTTAAGTAAAGTAATAAAGAGGCTGTGAATGCTGTCTCCTTGAGCGCCTTGTTTATTTTTGGGTAGACATTTCCATCTGCTTAACAAGCAGAGTCTGGATTAACTGTAAAGATGTAGATAGAGTGCAAACATAGAACACAGGTTTCTGCAAGCTTGTATTGTCAGAACTGCAAGCACAAACTAGCATGTTATTTAGAAGTTGTGTAATGTAACTTAAAATGTTTTGTTCTCATTGGACTACAAGGCCATTATATAATCTGATGAAAAGATTAAGTAAGAGACTAATGAAAGCATAGAGAATAAAGATGCCGGTACATATTGCTTAGTATATCTTAATGCAAGTTAAGCTGTCTTTGGAAGCAAATAAATGGCAGAAGTACAGAAATATGCTTTAAAGAAGTCAAAATTACTCACGGCAAAGTAGCGTGTAGATATGAAACGTCTGGCCTACCTAAGAGGGAAGCATTTTTATTTAAAAATTGCTGTTCAGAAACAGCCTTAATTACAGCGTTGAAATACTGTACCCTGTGAGAATTGGCTCTATATTATAAAAAATGCAGTCAAGCAGAATACTTTCAGCATTAAAATTCTCAGCATCTGCATAGGGAATATGAAGTTCAAGCAAAAGTATTACAGAATTAATGCACTGTGCAATTCTGGGAAGAATGAAAGTCCTGTGAATGAATTCAGTCTGTTACACGTGGACCAAACTGCACTGCCTAGTAGCAGTGAGTGGTAACCAGTAAACATCTAGGAGGTATTGAATATAAAGCCCAGACCAGACATTCTGACTTTACCTCTCTAATGTGGTTTCTCTAGAAATGGAGCATCTACTGTGGTCACAGCGATTTTTGGAGGCATTCTTCAAAATGAAGTCAACTGTTTAATATGTGGGACTGAATCTAGAAAGTTTGACCCATTCCTAGGTAAGGTGCCTCTTGTCGTCAAAAAGAAGCGGTTCACATAAGGCAGGAAAACAAATCTGACGCTTGATCAGTTTAGATGGCATATGACTGAACTGAAATTTTAGCCTGGGAAGATTTAGCATTGTTTTATTCAGCCCTGATTTTTTTTTTTTAATACTTGTTTTTTCTAGACCTTTCGCTAGATATTCCAAGTCAGTTCAGAAACAAACGTACTAAGAATCAAGAAAATGGACCAATGTGCACACTACGAGGTAAGAGTCTCTGGATAATGAAATCATTAACAGGAATCAGAGCACATACTCATTAATTGCAGAGGAGCCAGGCTTTTATCTAGGGTATGACTTGATGCCACATGCTATCTGCTTTTATAGGCTGCTGCAGTAGAAGAGGGTGCCAAAACAATTTTCCATACAGGTTTTACCTGTCACTGTGTATTGATGTACAACTGCAATGAACTGTGGCTGAAATGTGCTTTAAATCTGCAGGTCAGCTAAATAAATACCGAGGAAAACACCAGCAGAGTGCATTCTTTGTGGTCAGAATAGTTCTAATCTAGTCCAGTCTTTCCAAGCAACGTTTATGTGCACTGTGCATATTGGCATTTGCTAAGGCTCTGCGCTTACAAGCATGTTTGAAAACATGCCGGTTGGCTCTTGTGTATCTGCTTTTTAAACATCATAAATAAAATCCTGCGGTTGGTGCTGTTGGCACCTTTTTTGGAGCCAAGTGAAGTTGGACAGTGGTGCTGTTACTGATCTTATTTTAAAGGATGTTAATTTTTACGTGTTTGTAAATGCACTCATTGCAAATCACAAAATACTAATAAAAAAACAAAAAACATATTTTTACCACAGTTCATCTTGTACCTAAAATCAAATCTCTTTTAAAAGTTGATCATTCCTAGTTAGAAAGTCATATGATTTCTTTTGCAAATCAACAGTTGTGCTGAATGTTGGAAGGAATATTGTTTTCAAGAGGGAGATTTCTTGAATTAATTTTTGCTCTGGAACTGCTTATAGCTGTATCTGTTTAAAGGACCAAGAAACATTGCACGTTGCAACACACCAATACATCGCATAGCTGCAGCTTTTTGCTGCACAACTGTAGATTAACTAGAAGGACTGCAACAGATGCACACCTTCTCTACGTTGTTGAATTTGTTGCACTTCATGTTAGAAATATCATTTGCTATCATCTTGAATTAGAGTTCTGTGTGTGTGGTCTTTGTTTTTAGATTGTCTTCGCAGTTTTACAGACCTGGAAGAACTTGATGAGACAGAGCTGTATATGTGTCATAAATGCAAAAAGAAACAGAAGTCCACCAAAAAATTCTGGATTCAGAAACTACCAAAGGTTTGTATAAACATTAAAAGTAACAGCATGGCAACGTGGTACTGGAAATAACTGCTCAGCTGTTACTAGACCTACACATACCCCTCCCATAGGCTATAGCAGATATATCTAGCGGTAGTAAGTTAGCCTGTTCCTCTAATGCATCCATTTTATTTTGTTAATCCCTTAGGTGCTATGCTTACACTTGAAACGATTTCACTGGACAGCATATCTGAGAAACAAGGTTGATACATACGTTGAGTTTCCCTTACGAGGCCTAGACATGAAATGCTACTTGTTAGAGGTATGGAGCCTCATGGATACCTCCTAGAGAAATCTTTTCCATCACGTGTATGTCTTCATTACAAATTAAAGTAGGCATCACTGAAGAGTTTTTTTCTTTTTAACTGCAGCCTGAAAACAGTGGCCCAGAAAGCTGCCTCTATGACCTTGCAGCTGTTGTTGTGCATCATGGTTCAGGGTGAGTACATGGAATTAGCCAGCTTCTGAGCAGAGAACTTCTTCCTACTGAAGTGTATGCTGACTTATTTAAGTTTTTTTCTGCCCATAGTGAACATCTGTGCATTTTACTGGTGGAAATACGCAGTAATTCACAAGTTTATATGGAACTAAGCTGAAGTAACTTCAGATAGATTCATGTAATAATTCCTGTGATTCCCAGTTGGCAGTCTTGAGGAGTAGTGAATAGGAGTGAGAGACAACATGAAACTGTTCTAGTTCCTCAGGAATGGAAAACACTAAAACCAACAGGGTGGATTAATGGGCCTTCCAGAAGTTAATGCTTCATTTTGAAATTCTTACTGCAAGGCAGAGAGATTTTTTCCTCTTCTGTTCAGTTTGAACAGTATTTATTCCAGGGTGTATGTGTTTGAAACAAGTGTAGATTTAAAGCTTGGCACAGTAGAAGCAATTACTCTGCGTTTACCTTCTCTCCTACAGGAGTGATACTTCAAAGGGAGTACTAATAGGCATGCCACAAAGCTGGACAGTGTTCATATTTTGCAATATTGGATTTTTTTTTTTTTTTTCTCCCCCCATTCCTTAGCCCTGGGTGGATTTGTTGAGAATAACTGTAGTAGTGACAAGACAACTGTTCATCATGTAGCGAATAGGAAATTGCTCTTTGGATGTTCTTTTTAGATCTCTTAGACTCTTTGGATGCTCTTTAGATCTCTTTAGACTCTTTGGATGCTCTTTTTAGCTTTCTAAAGAAGCTAAATCCCATTAATCAAAACTGTACTTATATCTGAATGTAATCTGAAGATGTTACAGAAAGTTGTGTCTAGAAGGCCACTCTTTTTTTTTTTTGTTCTACCTAAAAGTATGAGCTAGACTATCTAAAAAAATTTGACTACTAAATGCAGCCCTTGTAGCACCACAGTGCATCTGTCTGGTGCTTTGAAGTCCTAGGAAAACTGTACAGACAGCAAGAGAGCAGGTCGCAGAATAGAATTAGATGGTTGGAACCACTGAAAGCATGTTACAACACATTAAGTGAAAGCAGGCCTTATACTGGGGGTGGCAGGTTATGAAAACAGGTGGGTGTATAGTTCTGATATGTTAAAGTCAATACATAGGGCTCCAAAACTTTGATTTGTTTAAAAAAAACATACTTGAAAGATTTGTTTTGTTGTGTGTCCTTTTGGTTAAATTTAGACTACGTAAGTTTCTCTAGACCTAAATAGGTAAGATGTATAAAAATAAAGCACAGTACAACTTCTATAGCTAACATTTAAGCAACAGATGCTGGGCTTGACTCCATGGAGGCAAACCTGGAAGTTGTTCTGTGTTGCAAAAAGCCTTGCTTGCATAAAAACAGTGGGGTGCTATGAAGTTCATAATAAAAATAAAATAAATTTAACTCATCCCTGCAAGTAAGTGATTATTTTACCTAACATGAAACGTTACTTTGGAGAACTTCAAGTGCCACTAATTAAGGTGAGAAAAATCTTACCTATTGCAGAGGGCTGTCATGTCAGTTCCTTTCTTGCTTTGGTTCCTGGAAGTCCTTAGTCCATTATTGCCTAATAGAAAATGCATCAGAGAAGGAGGTGGTCTGTCTCCTTCTGATTGTTATTTTTCTCTCCTCCCCACCCCCTGCCTTGCTGACAGCGTTGGCTCTGGACATTACACCGCGTATGCAGCTCACGAAGGTCGTTGGTTCCATTTCAACGACAGTACTGTAACTCTGACCGACGAGGAGACTGTGGTAAAGGCGAAGGCCTACATCCTCTTCTATGTGGAACGGCAAGCCAAATCTGGATCAGATAAACTTTAATACCTCCTTTTAATTCTCACTTATCAAGTCCACCGGACAAAACATTTCCATTTTTCCATAAATACTTGATCCAAGACTATTAATTTCATTGTGCACTTTTCAATTTCCTCTTGTGGGTTTTAGTTTTGTTGTGTCAGTGGTAGCATTTGACTTACTGAACTCGGACACAAACTAACTTTTTTTAGTTATACCAGAAAACCTCAGCAGATTTTGATTTGCTGCTTTAGTTGTGATAACTCAATTTTTATATATATAGTTTCGAGAAATACTTAGTTATTTGACTTTTTTTATATTAATGTTTTCAGTTCTCACTTTCTAAAGGCACATTTACATCAGAGAAGCTTTCTGTCCTCCTTACAAGCAAGAGAAATGTGCTTCTGATTACAAAGAGCAATACAACGTCAAGCTGCTCTTACAGCTATTATATAGATATGATTTAATCTCTTTAAATCAAGGAATTGTTTGCACGTACTATTTTCCCTCGTGCAAGAAACTAAGCCGTGACCTCTGAACAATCATTCTTTGTCTGAAGAAGAGATGAGATGTGGCATCATTAACTAGACCAGGTAATTGCTGCTATATTGGTGTGTATTCAGGCTGCTGACTTTCAGGAATCATTGTAAATAAACAGTTGGTTCAATTGTATCTATACTGCAGATTAATTCAAATATTCCTCGCATATGCTCTTCCCTCCCTCCCCTCATTTTTTTTTTAGTCTTAAAATATATATGTCTAAATTGTGTTGAGATGTATTATTCTTTTTTTAAACCAGATGTGAATTGCCAGAAACATCTGTTTTAAACAGTAATCCTGACATTTGATCATAAACTCTTACTTTAAAACTTGGAGATTTCCTGGCAGTGGGACCCCAACCCTCCTTCCATGTGGAAACTGGGATCACAGCTCCTAAGTTTAGGGGTTGTGGGATCAGCCATAGGTCTAACTAGATAGCTCCTGTCTACTTTAATGCCTGCATTAAATTAATTAATTAATTAAATTTAAGACTGAAAGGAAGTGGATAGAGTTCAAGATGCTTGGCATGGCAGTTGTTTTTATCAGATCAAATACAAACTAAAGGGAGATACTCACTTTCTCAGCATAGCCTGAGGGGTGAAGATTGACCCAAAACTGCTTGTTGACTGGAGCAGATTCTGGTAGCTGTAGTATTTACTCATAAGCCCACTGTGCGATCTTTATTTTCTGTCTCGAGATTTACACTGGAGACATGATACAATTTCTATGACTTGACTATGTAATAGAGAAAGACATTGGTTTAAGCACTGGTAGTTTTAGCTGTGCTACTGTTCCAGATAGTGGAGCTCAGATCCTCTCTGCTAGTGAAATTTAGAAAATGACAGCAAAAATCTATATTGCAAAATCTGGGAATCCAGACAAATGTGAAATTTGGCATGCTACATTTTGGTGCTTTCCCCCATTCCACCCTTTCTAGTTACCCTTGATGTGCCTAGCAAGTAACCGGATACTCCTGCAACCGCAAAAGTTTCTTAGTAAGAATTGGGTTTTACCTCATGTAGAGTCACACAGCCAAATTGAACCTTTTAGTTGTGATAATACACTAGAAAAATACACTAGCCTAAAAACACACACAAGTAAAATATGAGTACTCTTTTTAGTTAATGCTTCTAAAAGGCATAGTATAAAGTAAAAAAAGTCTCTATAAATTGTACTATTATAGCTCATGGTGCACTTGGGTGAACTTCATTTTCCTAGCTGTACATTGAGAAGCATAAACAGAAATCACAGGTGAGATTTTTTTTTTTAATGACAGTCTTATGGCCTTTCCAGGTCATCTTGAACCAGGAAAAATAAAGAGAAAGGTTGGCTTACTATAAAAGCTGCAGAAAATGTTCCACATTGCTAAGTGTGTGTATATGAACTGTACACTAGTTAAACTTACTGTGATTATTATTTGGTACACTGAGGGCCACTCACACACACACATATGGATGTCTTTTTTTTTAAGTTGAACAATAACTAGAACTAATCATAGATTTAAATTGTATATAGTATGCCACCTACCATTTCTCGGTTTCATGCAGCCAGAGCTGTTCTAACAAGAAGAGATAGGTGTTGACATTTGACAGACTTGTTGTGTGGGAGACATAAAATATTTTTTATGACATTTATAACCTGAAGCGCAGCCCTACTGCTCACAGCTGGGGAGTTAAATCAATTCCATCTATATCTACATTTTGTCTGCATGCTACTTGGATTGGATTCCTTTAGCATCTTAGTTCTGGGAATCTAAATCTTAAAAATGTACAACTCGCTCTGGGCCAGAAACAGTTCAATTTGCAGGAGTCAGGTGTATGCAGTGTTCTTGCAAACTAGTGATGTAAATGTGCCTTTCTGTAGTTTTAAGAACTTACTTAAAATTTGTAATCTTCAGCATCATTCACTTATTTTAAGCAGCTTCTACTTCTGTTAATTTCTTGGGTCAGATTTATTTTTCCATTTCAGGATTTCCTTTTAGTAATATTGTCTCTGTAACATTTAAGGTCTTGGGCAACGGTATCCAGCATGGTCCATTTGAGATATGGCCATGGGAACATAATGCAATCATGTCAGTCTTGTTCTTGCAGCAGGTGGTAGATAATACAGACTCAGCCTTACACTTTGCTGGAACAAGTACATCATAAATCCTTTCCTAATTTAACTTTCTCCCACTGCAAACCCAGATGGACAGTATGAACAGTTTGTTGTGGCAACACAAGTATTTCTCTTCCTGGTGGAGAACTTTGCTTATCCACTGTATTCTATTCAGTGTGGTGTCAAAAAAAAAAAAAAAAAAAAGAAAAAAAAAAAAAAAAAAAAGCAACGGAGCACTGAACCAGTAACATATACTGCACCTGGCCTAGTATTACATTTTTAACCTTACTTGTATATCCTATATTTATCTACTAGCTTGTGGGAGGGGAGGGATATCTCATTTCATTTAAGCCAAATGTTTCTTTCTACTTACTGCTGATCATAGTACACACTAACTGGCAAGAATTTTGTCTTGCTTTTGATTGCTCTGCAAGCAGCAACTGCTCTCTACAGTTCAGAGACTTGCATAGTTTTCACCCAGTTTTGTCTGATTGGAGGCTGTCCTTTTTTGTTAGTCATTGTTTAGCCATATATACAACTGGAGACATGATTTATGTCCAAAACTGCAGAATGTCCAGCTCTCAGAACACGTCTGCTTTAATATGTCGTATAGTGAGCTGTTAAGTATGGCATTATGCAAAGCTCTACAGCATTTACAAAGAGCTCCTTTTCACTGCATAGTCAGAAGAGGCTCTTCTAGGTAATAATAGCTGTGTGAGATTTAGAGTTGAAAACTTTCAGAGAGGCGGGTACAATGGACTTGGTTCAAAAGCAAGAGGCCATTTATAAGAATTTTGCTAAATCAGTGGAAAGCATAACATTTGGTGTTCAAAATTTTCCCCAACGTTTCATTACTGATGTGTCTGTGTCTTACTGATGAGGTAATCAGCACCTTGAAAAATTGATTCCAATGTGCTTTAGGATATCCTCAAGTACTGTAGTGCCATAGTTGTAATTGTTTACCATTAAAATTGTGTGTAATTTTCAGTGAGGATCACTGACTGCTCATCGTGTGTGTTTTTGGAGCATTTCCAGGATGAATGTGAACTATAATCTCATTCACACAATGTGTTTATGGAAAATGTGCCATTAAAGTGTCTCTTTTCCTTAGGAAATGAAACTCCGCATGTCTTTCTACAGTTTTGCAAGTATTAGCATTGATCATTTGAGCAGGGTGACAGAGTATTTGAACTTCTAGGGGAAAAAAAAATAAGGTAAACTTAAGTGTATCAGAAGTAGCATTTAAACCCAAAGAGGACACCATTTTAAACGGCCTTGTCACACGAGGGCTGTTATTTTTGTTGGATCATGGCGTGTGTCCTCTGTGTGGTTTAAGAGTCCCTCCCAGCAACGATAAGATTATCATAGAAGTTTGTTTTTATGTTTTTCCTTAAAATAACATTCCTGTGTTTATTACAATTCTGAGCAGTCTCAACTATTTAAACTTGTTCAATGGTGAAGGTAAGTTCTGAGAATGAGGAAGGGACAGAGTGAGAGTTTAAAAAAAAAAAAAAAAAAAAAAGGGGTATGAGAACTAAGTAGAAAACTCCTGGCATACCATTTAAACTGCTATTTTCCAGTGACTGGCTCACCTCGTATGTGAAATCATCTACTCTTGTCTCTTCAGTGGCTTCATTAATGTTACTGTTCATAGCCTGTTTCTTAGCATGGTAGGGAAGCAAGAATATCGTTCTCATTTCAAGGCAAGTATTTAATGACAAAGGATATGAAACCAGAAGAACTGTCAATCATTACGCACAGCTTACCATTTAAAGAAGAAAATTACTAACTTTAAAGAACTGTACAGATCCATACCTGTCATTTTCTTTGAGCCACTGTGGGTAAGCATACACGTTACTCATGCACAGATAAGAAGCCAAAACCAATCATTGCAGACTGCAAAAAAAAATTATACTCCTGTTTTTTCAGAGATCAGTTTCAAACTGCAGACTCAGAAAAAGAAGTAGAAGATGAACTTTGCTTGTGTTCAACCCTGTCATGTATCGAAACAAACGCTATTAAAATGCGTATGTACATAAAAACTCCCAGGTACTAAAAATGTGCAAGCCCTTTGAAAAGTCTTCCAGGACCTGTTTTGCTCCTAATACTTACTAAGTAGTTAGTCATACAACTATTACAGTAATAATAGTTATCATTTCCCTGTATTAACACCAAACAAAAGATGGGGCGTAAACTACCTTAAATTCTTGTATTATTTCCTAAACATGAAAAAGTCACAGGGCTGGTTATTACTGCTTTTAATTCTGACCCACCATTTGCTGTACATTTATTTTTCTTCTGTGGCAAGATTTTCTGCTATACTTTCTCATCCATTACTGGAAAACAGACACCTATTCCTAAAACTCACTATTTATCCTTTTGCCACCAAAATTTCCAGGTCCATGGTAACAGAACTACACCTACAAAACACAGACACAAGAAAACTTGTAAAACTCAGGCTAACATAAGACATCTACTAAAAAAAGCACAAGTCTTCAGCAGCTGAACATCGATATGGCTGCTCACATGCATGTCTTCCTGTGTAGCATTACTTTCCTGTTGCAAAAGGTGGGGGAAACAGCTAAGCACAGTTTATTCAAATAAGAGTGGGCAGAAAAATGCGCTTAAGGCTGAGGCTTGTAAATAGAAACTGCAGACTTTTGTGTGCGCGCTTGTTTGCACCCAGGGAATATTTAAACTCATTTTAAAAGCTGTTAATGAAAGATTGTTCAACTAGCCTCCTTTTAAATTCCATTATAACAGTCCTTGAACATGAGACAAGACAGTGCAGCCTTAATAATTAATAATTAAAATAATTAATAATTAATTATTAATGAAAAATAAAGGCTAAAATTGTTGCACACTGTACAAGCTTCCACTCTGAAAGTCAAATCCTCCAAACTCGAGAGGCTGGCAAAGCTACATTTTGCAGCTGTACCTACCGTCTGCCCCTTCCCATTCATTAATCCAGCACAACTTCTTTGCTAACTATCAGGATTGCCTAAAAGGAAAATAATAATAATGATTTAAAAGAAAAATCCCTTTTAAGGAAGCATTTCATGAAAGAGAAGTCCTGCTGGTCTGCATGCCCATTCCATTCCCTTGAAGGAACAGCACAGCAGTTTTATGCATTGTCCTTATCCTTTCCCTGCTCTTAACTTCTGCACCAGTTGTTGGACAAAAATAAACACCATTCCACAACCATATATGTGCAGCAGCCTTCTAGTGATTCTGAGCCCCTCTCCAGCACTGCTGTTATTCCACAAGGCCAGGAAACTGTCTGCTTCCTAAAATACTCTGTGAAGGGCTATGCATATAACCCAGCTGAATCGGGAATGCCTTTTACATCTATTTTCTTTTCTGGACAAAAACAGCAGGAAAAATTTAGCAAAAACGTGTCACAAACTGCTAGAAGTGTTTCAAGATCCTATACTTTGGTCTTTATTGAATTTTAATTCTCCAGCGGAACTAAAGAAGCACAACTTTCTCCTGGGACCTGCCTTAAAATACTTATCCATCTGCTGGCATTCAGAGAGAGTCAAGGTGTGTAACATTGAGGACTGGATGAAAAACAATTTCCAGAAAGACTTCTGTAACAGGCATGAAAACACTGTCACTGATTTTTTGCTAGAAGTTGGCAACAGGTATGTTCTTTGGGTGTGAAATTCTACACTCCTGTAAAGTTAGCTGCCTTTAAATGACAGCATTGAGAACTGTTAATTCTCCTCCATACAACCAACCTGAAATGGAGCAGTAAGTACATGAGTGCTTTCACTGTGCAGTTTTAATATAGTGTTAAGTTGGTTTTATAGTGGCAATAGCATGTCTTCTCAATGACTTTCTTTAAGCCTATTCTTCCCTCTTTTTGGAATAAAGATTAATTAATATAGGAAAGTGCAATGCTGCCTACTATACTGCTGCTCAACTTAAAATGTACCATTCTGTCATTGTGAAGGATTGTCTCGGGGGAACCCGTAGAGGAAAGGCACGATTTCACATAGCGAATACATTTCATTTTAAAAAGAAAGTGCATTAAACACATTGCTAACAGAAAATTTGTTCCATTCAAGTAAATACTGGTTTTATACTGAAATTTAACTGTATCTATGTTTTTTGTTTTTTTTTTTTTTAATAAACTACAGTAAAAGAAAGTAAGTACCACTAAGAAAAAAGAGCTCTCAATGCACATCATTTCTTTTAACAGCTTTAGTGCTACAGAGCAGCTCTAAGAAAAAGCGTTAAACTACATTAGGAGGAGCAAACAGGGTAAAACCAATCTCAGCGCATTTTAATTCAACACCAAGGATGGCTGTGGTCATATATTCGAGCTGAAATGGTACACATTTGTGCTGCAACCAGCCTTCAGCGTAGTGCCACGGCACAGAAGGCAAAATGTTCAATTTGGACCTAACAATTTAAAAACAACAACAACAAAAAAACAAATTACAGGGTACTAACAGAATGTGGGGTGTTCATGAGAACCAGCAACAGCGCAATCTCAAACCAAGGACTGAAATATGGGATCAGAAAAGAATGCAGATATTAAGTTCAGCAGTTCAAAAAAAATAATTATTCCAGACCACCTGATAAAAACTTCAGCTTAATTAGCCAAATACCATTAGGAAACACATCAGTGCCAATTACATGTAAAGAAATACTCTGATTTTGTCACTGAAATGTCTACTACCAAGATGCCACGCTTAACTATTTCCATTTTTTTGCCATCACAAATTACAATTCAGAAGGAGAACACAAGACCACAGCTCAGTAGAAACAGTTTAACACTTAAGTGCCTTCCTTTGCAGAATCTATAAACTCTCATTGTTTGCTGGACAAAATGCAAAGCAGACCCTGTGGGGTAGCAAGCAACTTCAGAGTCCATCAAAGTTCAGCAAGGGCCTCTCAGCATTAAGGAGATTAATTTCCAAAAATTAAATCTTCACTCTTAAAAATGTCCGTGTATATTAACACTGACAGCGTCATCCATTTTAGCCTTCCCAAGTCCAATTCCTGCCTTTTTGCAGCAACCCTCCTAAAGCAGTTCTATCACAACAGAATTCCTAGCATTCTGTGCAAAGAAAAATATAAATCAAATGAATTTTCAGCTTTGCTTACTGAGTTTGGAGTACTTTTGTTCTGTTGATGACACTGTGGGTCGGATCCTTTTTTAACCTTTTCTGTTTTGGTCACTTGCTTTTCTAACTGTTCATAAGCATTACACTGATCTGTTTATGGAAGCGCTTATGGATACCTTTTTACAGTTCCTTCAGGCAAGAGGCAAGCTAATAGTCTTGCCCAGAGATATCACTAGATCAGCATTAGCATTGCTGTGATCATTTTTTACCTTCAACAATAGAACTAAAGAAGTCCTATGTCAATGCAGAAACATTAAAGATTTATTTACCTAAATAGCCACGTAGCTAAACTGCTGCTCCTTGGAGAGAGCTGTAAGTGAGAAAGCAAACCCTGTACAGAAGGATTTGCAGGTCGGGGCACAAGGGTCTTTGCAAACGTGCCTGGTCAGCACAACAGCAAATAACCAGCCTGTTCCAGTTGCATACACACAGTGTAAGTCATCACCACACTGACTTGGAACAGGTCTTTTCTGTATTTTCCTGGATCTACCCAAGCAACAGAATAAAGCAAGCTTTTAAAATTTTCTGTCATTTAACAGTAGAGTTACTACCAGTTTCAATAATGTGAATGGAGGCTCAAGAGTTGTGTGGCAATCCAACATCAGCACTCAACTAGGTTGGTAGTAGCTGGCACTTACTCAGTAAAACCAAGGAGTTGCAATAACAAACAAAAATCTCCATAAAAATCAAGAGTGAGAGTGTCTTACTTGCCCATGCTCAGCATGTCGATAAAGCAGCCTCTTCACTCAATTGTCCTCAAACCCATTCTGACTTGAACCTATGATCTCTGCTGGGTCTTCATTTTCTGAACTCGGAGAAAGACAGCACCATGCAACTCCTTAAGAAAAAAAACAATGCAGCTGCAGCCTATATAAGTATCCGCTTCCCCTTGCCCACTGCACTGACTGAGCTACAGACATAGCCACCAACAGAAAAAGCAAAGAAGGTAAGTTTTGTGACTAGTTAAACTGAGCTTTAAGACCTCCATACACCCCCACCTTCTCATGCTTTCTTACCCCTCTGGTGAAAGAGGAAGTATTTTGCTAACTTTAAGATTTATTCTTGAAGACACTGGCTTTTCCAAGCTCTATATATTATTTATTCTTCCCTGGTTTCAACTGTAATGATTATGTTTTCAGATGTCCAAACCTGCTATCCCTGACCCTCTCTGGATGCGGCCATGTTACGGATGATTGCCTCTTGCTTCTTCTCAGGAACTGCCCAAGCCTCAAAACACTCAAACTGGAAAACTGCGTGCGGATCACTGACCAGACATTGGAAGCAGTGACCCTCTATGGGAGATCACTGCAAACACTCCATGTGGATTTCTGCCGGAACATAACACAAACTGGTCTAGAGAAAGTCAGGGAAAAGTGTCCTTCAGTAATGCTGAGAGCAGAGAGAAGTGCTAACATGATTCCAGACAGTAAACCAGAAAAAAAGTTCACACTTGAAAAATCATCAAGAAAACTGGTTCAGCTTTAAGTGCAACAAACTGTAAAAACCCAGTCCATGTGGATAGTTTATTTCTACTTACCTCTGGGATAGCATTGCTTCAATTAACTGTGGCTACTTTAATGCATTCTGGTTTAAGTCCAAACAAGTGGTTGGTATGTTTTGTAAAGGCTGCATTGGGAAAAGGTGTGAATTTTCACCAGGATCGTCTACCTTTTGTTTTGTTTTTCCTCAAACTGGAAAAATTGTGCTTATGTCATACAATGCAGTACTTGATAAAATCTAAAAATTGGTTCTGTTGCCTTCTTGTAACAGGGAACGGCGTAAAGCTGCAGCAAATACTGTATGATTTACACAAATTTCAGGGAAAGAGTGGTTAATCAATTTCTGCTTTATAACATATATAACGCTTTCTACCAGTGAAGAGTGATAACTGTGACATGTAAGGTCCCTTCTAGCAAGCAGATCAGCATACCTGACAACTATCACTTCCTTCGTGATTAATATTTGTGGCTGATTTGTCAGGTGTATTTATTGACAGAGGTATGCATGGCAACCTGTGCAAACCAGTTTGACCCTGTGCACAATATACTTTGACAAAATAACCAAGATTTTTTTTTTTTTTTTAGTTGACATTAAAGGAATTCTGATGTGAAGAAATGCTGGTTTACAGAACAAACCTGTAGGAAAAGACAGTGACGTATAATCATAAAGCTGTAAATTACACAGCTTTAAATGGTAAATTAGCAACACACTACACCAGGGATCTGTATAAACACTTGTGGTCTCAGTGCAAAGCAAAAGGAAGAAAATAAACAGCTAATAGCTGTTTTCATCCCAAACCACAGGGCTGTCAATTGCCTGCATGCTCCTCACCCATAGGGAAGTGAAACACTTTTTATGAAGGGCAGCTACAGCATCATCTACACCAAAGCATGACTCCAAAGGTTGACAGTTTCACTTTGCTGTATAAAATCTGCCTGGATGATACAACACACAGGGTCTTGGTCATGGTATTGAGTAACCAAGTCTGGCAACAACAGGTTCCAAGGCTCTTAAAGCACTTAGGTACAGATTTTTGCGTGAGGAAAGGTAAACAGTTCTGAATGCCACCTTACTGTGTCAGCCCTACTGCTGTTCCCCATTAAAAGTGTTACCTATTGAACCTGTCTTAGTATCTATACCAATTCAGAGGAATCACACAGATGGTCCAGCCTGAATAGCTCAGATTTTTGCTGGAACTACAGCGCACCTTTTTAAAAGGCACCTTGTCTCAAATGCTGTGCTTTCCTCTGTGTGGGGCAAACCCTCACATTTTGCTTTCCATTATATTCCAATTTGTTCAGCAATTATGAAACATCCAGCATTGACTCCTGAAGCAAACCATAAAGATAATCCCGCCCGTTCCTGTGGACTCCACATGCTAACTTATATCTACTTTAATTTTCTCTCGCATTCAACACGATCCCGTATAGAACGTTATGCTTACAAAAATGACAGATGGTTATATCGGGCTATTGATAACTCACTTTTTTCCAAAACACCAGATTATCAGTACAGCTCAGGTGTCAAACAGAAGGCTGCATACAGACCAGTTTGACAAGCTCAATGGATCCTGAACAATTTCAGCTTAATTCACAATTAAGTGTACAGCAGTTAAGATTTCATTTTCAATTAAAATCCTACCCAGAGTAAGAATATCTCAGTGTATGTGTCCTTAAGGCAAATTTAGAAATACTAACATACGGAAATACTGCTCTGTCCCATTGAGAGAGTCAACATTTCTGATCCATGACAAAACAACTATACAAAACTTCTTCATTGCAGCAATTTAAGCTTACGCATCACAGTATTCTGGTTTTCATTGACATTATGAACATAATGACCTTGAAATTGTTGATAATCTTACCACACCGGTAACACAACACTAATGAAACTTGCTAATAAACTGGAAATTCAATTGCTGGAATTCAAGTGTATCAAGACTACCACAATTTAAAATAATTTTATAGCTTTGTTGCATTTTAACAGCTGTAGATGTATCAACAGGTGTAACTTTGCAGGCTTACTGCTAGTCTGCACTTTAATCTTCTATATAACTGGAAGACTATATAAGCTAACTTTTTCTCTAACAGATTTTGTGACTTCTTAAAATGCTATCTAAAAAATTATTACAGGTTGTCACAAATACCTAGAAAGTTGTTTGTTCTTCTTTAAAATTTAGAAATACCTCTCTAAAAAGAATGTGTGAAATAAAGATTTTTTTCCCCTCTCACTGTCATCCAAAATGTAGAAACAAGTTCTGAAGTTCGGCCTTGATTAATTAGGAACAGCTGGCTTGATTCTCCTAGTTCTCACTGTACTGTTTTTACAGTACTGCTGTTCCTTTTACTAAAGCTACAGGAAGAAAATGCTTTGGGTATTGTAATGTCAAATTTAGCTGTGATGCCTCAGATAGTCCTGAAATAAATGTTTACTTCATTTGATAGCTCAATCTTTTGTTCATATTTGAACAGAAAGGAAATATGCTATCAAATTCCACTGGAAGACATTTTTTATTGGAAGAGTGGTACTGTGAAATTGTATTTCCAATCATTTTTTTTAGGAAGATAAGTTTCAAACAATTTCAGAAGAAATATTTTTATAGCCTACATTCCTAGGGCTTATTCCTTCCTCTGCTAGAAATGGTGAGCTAGCTATGGACTCCTGAAAACACTCTATGTGCTATTTTCATCATTTTTTTTTATGAAAAACTGAAAGGATTTTACAGATTTTTTCAAATCAATATACTTACTTCTCCTTTACCATCCTGGCTTACTGATCCATGGATTATCCTTTGGAACTCTAATTTGGCTGAACTAAGAAATAAATCACAGCATTGCAGATACTTAGTCAAATAGATAAATTCTAGAGAAAAACTTTATCAGTATGAGTGTCCATAAGTGTCACCCACTTAGAAGACAAATAAAGTACTTTAGTACTTTTATTTTCACAATTTAAAGTTACTTAACAGCATGACACTATAGTATTCTGCTATTTCATTAACTGAGTCCTAAAACCGAAGTAGGATCCTTATGCACTACAAAAGCACAGAACAAAACTGGAAGCATAGAAGGGAAGAAAAATCATCAATCCTAAAACAGCATTTGTAAGTTGGAAAGAAGATTGGTGGTCTGAATAAACCAATTATGATGTGTAAATTGGGAAGCCGACAAAATCCTTACCTTGACTACACAATTTATGCATGGAGAAAATACCAATTTAATATATTCATAAGCCAGAAGGTATGAACTCTAAGACACATTAATAACCAAAGACCCTCCTGTGATGCTAGCTCTCTCTGAGCCCTCTGTGATGAAAGCTGCACCTCTGCAGATCTAACAGATTTTTAAGTAGCTACAGAATATGAATGTGGGTCTGCAGCTGTACATATCTTCTATACCTTTTTGCCAGTTTTCTCTCAGAACTGTTTGATTTTATTTATAGTGTTAAAAGAGGGCCCCAGAACACTCTTTTATTTGATTTCTTGGTTTATTTCTATACAAATGCTCAAAGTTATATTACTTTGCTTTTCTCCTCCTTGAATATGGATATTTCTTTCATGACATTGTAAAATTTGAACGAAGTTGTGCTGATAATTTATTTTAGCATCAATAATCAATTTTCTTACTTTTCAAATTGCGTTCCTAAATAAGTATACAATGGTTACATTTTACTTAGGCTATGATGCAAAGATGGAAGCATGTTTAAAGTTTTCCTCAGTCCCAAGCCATTTGAGCTCTGTCAAAGTTCTCTTAACATTGTTGAAACATTTTTTAATCCTCACACATTCTAAATCTAACTTACCAGGTATGAAGGGAGTAGGGCTTGTTATATATTTTTCATAAAAATACCAAAAGAAAAGCAGTATAAAAACACAATGCCTGCTCAGAAGCTGCACCTATGTTATTAGATGCAAGTAGCAAAGACGACTTTAGTTTTAAAAGTTCATACCTTTTCCCACAACACAGGGGAAAGCAACATCCAGGTGACCCGTCAAATTTTCACTGTGAAACATAGATCATATTGGCAATAAAACAGAAGAGGAACAAAGACCTGCAGCATGGCAAAAATGTTTACTTACAAGCAGTGGTCGTTTTTGCAGTTCAACTTCATCGCCTAGCTAAATGCCAGATATAGATCAAATTTGGAGACCTGAGCTGATCATTCGTTAACCTCTTGGGAAAATACTGCTGTTTGATAATACATTCTGCTCTTACTAGTTCCCCTCTAAGCATGACAGATGCACATACCACGTACCAGTACATTCCAAGGCTGTTGGATGAGCCAACTCTTCTGTTGCTACCTCCAGTGAGAATAAGGCTTCATCAGGTTAGAGCAACTTGCCTACCTCTAGTCTTGGGGACTGGTTGCTCATCTTCTCTCTGCTGTAGTCTGCCTAACTGTTTCAAAGGGCTAACCAGGTATCTGACAGCCCAAAAGGCTAGTGATACACTTCCTAGGTGTACAAAAAAAAAAAAAAAAAAAAAAAAGTGATTGGAAATACCAGAGGTGTAAGAGAAGAAATTATTTAATCCCAGGTTAAAAACAGGATAAAACAACATAAATTACGGTTTCAAGAAGTGACAGACTTATAAAAACAGAGAGAGCAATTGCTTCTTGAGAACTGAGGTTTAAGGAAAAGGTTAAGGACTCCACACGTACAGTAAAGAACAACAGTAAACAGTAGTCACGTGTAACAAGAGAAAGGCTTTCGGCAATGAAGTGCTTTCCTACATATAACCTACCCAGCACAATACACATGTGGCAAAAAGCTTTTCAAGCCTTTTTTTTTTTTTTCTCTAGTTGGATTTAGAATTTAAAATTTCTAAGCATAGTGTGCTCCATACATCATTAATTTGAAAAGGGTCTAAATAAACACAGTCACACACCTGTTCTTACCTCTGATATGCATTTGTTATCACTGATACTCCCTGCTGCAGTTTTATACGTCCCATCCAATGCTAAAAAACGGAAGGGGAATGAGGCATGACACTTTGAAATAGCTCACAGCCTACCTTGCTATGGCCTAGTGCTACAACCCTGTCATTAGCAGGCTTGTTACAAGACTGAGCTGCACACATTTTTTTTCCTTTAAAGAACGGCATATGTGACTTACTTATCCTATGGAATGCTGAGGAAAAGGTTATATTGTTATACATACACTGGTAATATTTACTTCTCTTTTTCCACAGGGAGAGGTTTGCATACCAAAAATACACTTAAATGATATAAAGTTAGAACTTTCTCAGATGGTCTCCAATGAACAGTACAACAGAGTCAGCGCTGTACATTCTTTATCTCTGTATGCAATTAGGTGTAAGAAGAAGCATTATGCAGGAAACTTGAACATGATTCCAGTCTCACTTAGATGCTTGAGCAACAGAAATAAGACAATCAGCAGATTAAAAGGAATGCATGCACAATGTAATTACAGTAAAAACAAACGGTAGGATTAAATAAAAATAATTAAGTACTCGATAGATTTAATCATACTAAGAATATCCAAAGAACGAGCACAATTAACAAAATGGTTCAATTAAAAGAATCACACTCAAATCTTTTAATGAACATCAGTATTCGTAAACATTGTTATCCTCTCTTACCTAACTAAACCGCCTCCAAAAATATCCTAATTTTCCAAGAACCAAACTGCATAGTCCATACTAAACTGCAATTTTTCAGATACAGTAGTCTGACAGAAACAGACTGGCAAACTGGTAGCACTGATTTGAGTCACATGAATGAGGTCTACTAAACAATCATATAGTACATTCTATAGCAGTTTCCATTCTTATTTGTAGCCTTATATATATATTTATATATGTACAACACCTATAAATTTAAGCCACAATGTGAATATACTTCCTCACAACATAGTGACAGGATGTGGAAATCTCAGTCCTATTTGGAACCATAGTACACGATGAGACAGGAAACTAAACTGCATGATTTCAGAGCCCTGAGTCCCTCCTTCTCCCCAAACAATTGGAAGTCCCCCTCCAGATACTTCATGCTGCAGTCTGGTTCTTGGTCATACATAGCTCAAGAACCATTTGCCTTTTTCATGAGCCAACAGTGAGTCCTAACTGAAGAAACCAGGTAAAACCTGGATCTGGAAGCTCTTTGCTCAGCCCTTTGACCAACATTAGCTGGCAGCAATACACCAGGTTCCATCTTGGACAACTGGGAAGCTTCCCTAATAATCCCTGCTAACATAAAATAGGAATGCCTGTGTTCTGCAGACTCAGACAAACTAGTGGTGTACTGAGTGAGTTTAGGTTCATAAATTTTCTCCACAGCCCTCAGGCCCCACAGCATCCTATCAAGGATTCCAGTGAGAATGAGGAGGAACATCAAGCCAGAACAGCAGCGACTCACCTGGGGAAAGACACTGCCCTTCTCAGCCTGGTTGAACTGGGTTCCTGAACATAAAACAGCATTTGCAGTTTGACACAAATTACAGTTTAGGTATAGAGACTGAAAGGAATTGTCATCAGCACTTCCCTAAGACACAGAATAAAAAATTCTTGGTAATAGTACATCACCGTCCCAAACCAAATATGAACACTACAGCGTAAGCCAGGCACTGCTGATTAAAACACAATTATAGCTGTGACAGAGACCAAACACATGCAGTTTACTAAAATCAAAGTCATATACTCAGAATGTATATAAAACCCACAGCTTCAACAACTAGCCTGTCACCTTCATTTTAATTTATTTGTACTCTGATCAGGAACAGTTACATCAATTCCTATATATCAAAGAGGATGGGGTGTTTTTTGGACAAAAGATTTAAGATTTCCAAGTCAAAATGACTGTATATTATCGTCAGCAATTACTACTCTGGAAAAGAAAAATGTTTAAATGAAAATCATGAAGTAATTAAGTACAACTTTAACTCATATTGAAGTACAAGGCATAAGCTAATGGTATACCTGAAGAAGCCTCAAAGACATTAAGAAAGCAGGGCACGGTCCTACCCTCCAGACTACTTGAAGATAAACATTTTAAGATGCTTCAAAAGTCATGTCCTGTCTACATACTGCAATACTGTAATTTCCTGAGACAAAATGAAAAAGTATGAAGACTTAAGTATACCAATACACAGTTCACAAATGCATACAAGCAAACAACTCTTGAATTTGCTTTATTTTTCTCTGCATAAGGAACCCTGCACAGGCAATTCAAATTAAAACAAAATAAATATGTGAATATTCATGTAAAACTGTCCTTGCTAATGAACAATTATACACAATGTACAACTCTTCATGTTCACTGGGAGGGCTTACAAATGTACTATTCCCAACAAAAATGCACCAAAATGTCTCCATGCAAACTTATCAAAAGTGACCAAAAAAAGGAGAAAAAAATTACTGATCATACTTTTTTTTCTTTTTCCTTTTTTTTTTTTTTTTTTTTTTTTACAATCACAAAAAATAAAAACATCTAATTTTTTGTTACATTTAGAGTAACTAAAATGTGGCCACTGTTTATTAACATCTGTTTTTATGTTCCTAAAACATCTATGGTTACCATAAAATTATGTCAACAACAAATTGGACTTAGGGCACTATTCGTAGTAAAAGGAAGATGATTTTGTTCACAGAATGTTAATAATCTGTGTCTGAGCCCTCTGCATTGTCCACATTCCTTGAGAGCATATAATTGTCCATATCTATAGACCTGCAATTATTGATTGCATAGCGCAAACGCTCTGCCATGATTAGTTGACTGGAGTAAGGTGGGAGCCTCAGTTGAAAGAAACAAGTCTGTGAGGTAGGCAAGCTGTCGTAAGGCTGTGGAAACGGATAAAAGGTGGGACACTGTTAAGTTTGTGAATAAAGTAAAAAAATGCAACATATCCATATTTCATTGATCCCTTCTTCCCTGCCTCTATCATTCTCTAAGCATTTTCTCATTGTATCTCAATATTTCTTCTAAAAAGCAGACTAGCCTGTCTTGTTTATTACATCACTTGTTTTATCCTGCCATTATGTGCAAAACTACTGCTATATCACCAGCTGTGTGAGTTATTCCACTCACTAATGAAATGCAACTATTTGACCACGCTGCTATTTAGAAGCCCACTGGAAGATACCAAACAACATTCAAATTACATACTATGCTGTGCCTTAACATGAAGCAACCTGATACACCTCACCAAAGATGACAGTCAAAACACTGTTATCTTACATTTGCCCAAGTTTTTGATTCATATAATTCAGACAATATCCTTTCACTGCACAAACCCCGAACACAATGCAAAATGTATGCAACCTGTACGTAAAGTAATATGCTGCAAATTCATTACAGCGGTTTTAGGACTTAGAGCTCACTAGTGGTCATATGTTGCTGCTTAATACAAACTTAAAGGAGTGAAAACTATCGAATGAAGAAAGGAATTGGAACAGAAAACGACCGTGGACAAGTTACAACAGAAGAGGTTTTGTTTCTTGTGCAAGGGCTTGTATTGACCTCTAATCACAGAATCATAGTAAATATACCAACTGAATTAATATGCAATTCATTCAGTAGTCAATGCTCCTGCACAAATAAAATCTTTAATAGCTCCGGGCATACCCTATCCCTGACTTTCTCTGTAAATTTACAGTTATGGAAACCTGGCTGCTATTGCCAAAAGACAGATTAAATGAGACAGGAATAATAATAATAATAATAAAAATAAAACCAGCATCTTACCCTATCAACCTTCATTATTTGGAAACGCTGAGAGATATCAGCTGTGTTGGCTGGCAGTCGAGATCTTCCTGACACAAACCTCATGAAAAGTACTCTCTCCTCATTTGAAAATTCTTCGAGGGTATGCCAGAACCACTGTACTAGCTGATGCTGTTCATCAACTTCTCTGTAACGCACAACTTTCTTCAGAACTTCAACTGATATTTCTGGCATTCCACAGACCATTTGTTCCAACTGCTTAGCAGTCAGAAGAGACAACAAGGGAACTGGAACAATCCAAGACATTCCTTCTCTTACAGCAGCCACCTATTGCCCAAAAAAGAAGAGACATTGGAAGTGCAATTGTCCTACTTCTGCCACTTATTGTACCATCCAAATAAATGCAAAGGCAAAGTATCTGCTAATGAACAGGGTAAGGAGAGAGAACATCTGCCAAATACAACCTCCCACCCTGCATACCCTGCACAGTCAACAACCTCTCAAAATTCTGGAAAATATTAAAAGTATTATTAAAATAAACAAAGGTATTTTTAAAAGTAATTACACATTAAAGATTCTGACACAATACAGCTGAACTTGAAGTACAAGTTAGTAGCTTATTTTTCTAGCACAGGTTAGAATTCTGCAATTCTGCATGTACCTGTATCTTGAGAAAAAGGAAAAGAATATTCTTAACATCTAATTATCATAGTGCTTTTGCAAACTTCACTATACGAGTGACAAAACACACAGAAATATGCAAACAGATAATTAATACTTCTCAGAACATTTAATGCTGTATTTGTAGTTTCTTTACTAAAGCAGAAGAGAAACAGTTTTCAGTTAAACAAATGTCTGTCCACCATCCTTACTTCAGCTAGACTCTATGTTGCTATCATGTCTAGTAACAGCACATAGTGCACACAATTGCGGTGAAGTTTCCCAGGAACTGACAGTTGCAATGGAACTACTCTAATGAAAAAGAAGTTCTCATTTCTAGTAGTCTTTTGTGAACTGAGCAATTGCTAAGAAAAATAGAACTGACTTAGAACACACACACAAAATAAAGAAAGAAAGAAAGAAAGAAAGAAAGAAAAGCCAAAAAAAACACAAAAAACATAAGAGTTTGTGGGGAAAGAAAACCAAGCTTTTCATATTCCCTAATAAACTGTAATGGAAACTTACACAAATCAAGAATGCTGTTCATGTTAACTATGTGGAGAGGATCATGATGAGATTCTTACCTGACGGTCCATTTCATGAAGTCTGTATTCAATTGCCCTCTCCACATATTCTTTCCTGTTTGAAAAGGTAAGTGGGATACTGTTCCCTCCAGGGATTATGGGAACCATTTTACCATCAGCACTTTGACCAACAAAAGAATCTAAAGGAATCATCTGTTAGGCAAAACAGAAAAACTATGTTTAGCGTAAGTCAATCAAGTGATCTAGGTTAAACATTTTACTGTCAGTCACCTAGAAATATATTTAGGTCATGAAGTATTCCAAATGCTTATCAAGGCCTTGTTATTCCAATAATGGAAAGATTTAATCATATAATAAAATAAATACTGAGATTAAGGTCAATCTGATTAAAGTGACCACATTCAGAATAAATTCAAAAGCTCCAACTTTTCCATCTTACCTCATGGAAATTTTCTTCAGTAATCCCACTGTCTTCAATGTGAAGAATGCTGTTGAGGGTCTGCACATAGAGCAGATCTACCTCCTCCAAATCCTCCAAGATGAGTGGGATACAACAAAGTTGCTTCCAGACCATTGGAGCCAAATGAAGATCTAATGGCTTTTTTGTACGAATAGCTACACCCATGAGAATACCCAAGAACTTAAACTGCATCAGATGTTCATCTAAACATGCTGAAGGGTTAAAGAGAAACCTGGAAGAAAAGATGGCCAAAAGACTATAGTATAATTTCTGTGCTACTTCATTAGAGGCAAAAGAAGAAATATTTCTAAGCACAGCATAGTAACTTGTCAACGCAAGAGGCGTCCAAATAAGTAGATTGTTATTTTTAACTGTCGAAATAAGGGAGGCAAAGATGGACAAATTTAACCCTGACCACAAATACTGAAATTCTTAATGTTACACTAAATTCTGTATCAGCAATCCATAAAGTTCACATTTAAACCATACCTCCTCCTTCATGTCAAAGTAACATCACAACCTGAAGGAAAAGAATGTACTAGGGACAATTGTGAAGTCTGACCATTTGGTAAAAAGTGGTTAACAGAAGTTAATTTTCACCAACTTATATCTGCATCTTACATCTGAAATCCTGGACAACTTACCTATCCCTATTGTAGCCTACTTCAGCAGTAGCATTTGGAGAAGGAATAAGCAGGTCTACTACTCCAGTTTCTAGTTCCTTAAAAATCAACAACAACAACAAAGCATTCTTAGACACAGGGACAAGAAACCTACTACAGAAATATTTTGACATTATAGCATGACAAGACAGAATAGTCTACGACAGTGATTATTACTACTTAAAAATTCTTTTGAAATACTTAAGAGAAAGCAACAATGGTAGGGCTGGTTTTCCTTAATAAAATCACGTTTATTTGAAGGCCTGCCTGTATGTCAGGCTATAATCATCGTTCTGCTGTGACTACTCTGTCATATATTCCCAGTACCTGTTCTAGGAATGATCGAAAGCCCTAAGCTATACACCCTACCAAATGCAGCTTTTTGCAAGAACTACCAATGTACCAAATTTTTCAATGAATTATGTTCTGAGCCTTCATTACACCGCACAGTTAATGTAACCTGCCTAGGAAAGAATCTGTAAGTTAGGCCTCAAGTCCTTATCTGAATCAACCCTCTCTGGTCTAACAGGTGTTACAAATATCATTAACAAACAGAGTTATTTAGTTTCTTCCATCCTGTATCCTAACTGTAACTCCAATTCCAGCTCCAGCACTATCTATGGCTGTTCCCCTGTCCCAGACTAAGCAGGTCTATTAATTATCCTCTTTTGATAGCTTTATTTCTCATCCTTTGGGATGTAAGACTCCTGGAAAAGTCAAGGAACAACCAAAGTTCTCCAGCCAGTGTAGTTTTCAATCCTTCTCCTGGCTACAGTCATAGTTGTGCCTTAAAAGCAACCAGATCTATCTTAGTCCTAGCCCCTAGCCCTCAGTTTCCAGATGAATATGTATAGCAACAATATTCTGGCTACATCATAGTAAAAATACTTACTTTCTGCCACTGCACTCCTTTCCAGCACTGAACCCAAGAGGTAACAGATTTTCACATATGTTAGAAACCCCTGACAGAGCTGTTACTGTATTGTATGCATACAGTCCTATGGAAAATATTGGCTGGACAGAATGGGGGTCTGCAAAATGCTCCCATAACGTGTAGGGGCTATTGTGGAACTTCAAGGTGGCCTACTGTAACACTAAGTTACAGCGTGGCTTTTTTGCATCTCATTGCCACAATTTGAAGAAGGTTTATTTTTCCTCAGAGACATACATAAGTAGACAGTTCTAGTACTATGGCTCAGGACTTAAGAATAAGAATTTATCGCGCTGTGTAAGGAAATCTGACAAATACAAACAAACACGAGATATAACAAAAACTCTACCAGGCATTTTGAAGTAATAGACTTCTCATACCTGACACATTTCTGTAATAGTGTCATCAAACACTCCCCCTGCATCATCGGCTCCTTCTCCAACCAGTTTCACTTTCCAGGCACGGGAAGGTAGGCGAAGGTCTGATGCATTCAGCTTTACTACTTGTCTTGCTATCTGTACAAAAATGGGCTTGCATTTCCGACCTCTTTTGAAAAAGAGAAGAAAAAAACACAGCCATACAATGTAACTCATAAAAATGTAAAGGCTTGTGAAGTCACTTAGTCATATAGAGAGAGCATGGTGTACTATAAGTTATGGAAAATGTATGAATATCAGTATTTGATATCAAATACATTCCCTGTGAAAACAATACTGACCTGGTTGATATTCTTTTTACAGTAATCAGAGGCCCATAGTTTTTTCCCTGAACCATAGTTTTTCCTATAGAGCGTACCATGGGGAGTGTGTACACTCGTGGTGCTAGCAAGGGTCTTAGCTGTCCTTGGACTATTCCCCATGTTCCAGCATTGTAATGAGATGTGCTGTTCTGCAATAAAGCAGTATGAGAATAAACATTAATAAAGGTCATTAATTCAATTCCTTACAGAATAAAAACCTTCATAATTAATCACTTCAATATTTCAAGAAACAGGTTAGCACTTTTTGTTTATAGCTTTGAGGCTACTAAGTTTTTGGCAACTAAAATATTGACATGTTAATATTAGCATAAATGAAAATATACAACGATATTTGAAAATGTCTGGCTTAATCCAGATCTGTATATTTTGTTTATTAAATAAATAAATAAAAACAATCAAACAAACAAAAACTACAGAACCTACCAACAAGGTCTGTCTTTATCTGGTGAGAAACTTTCTAGTGACATGGCACAACACAACACAGCTAAGCTGTATTTTTCAAATAGAATTTTACCTGGTTATTGGGACTGAGGTTAAGTAATCTCCATGAAGAGTACATGAGGTCAGAAAAATGGTACAGCAGTCTGAGCCTTGCTCTTACTGTGTGAATGCTCACTTCTTTCAGTGCCCCATACTGCGGTGGAATGGCATCAGGTAAACCAAGCTGCAAAGGCACTGAAACACCTACCACAGTAAAAGAAAGAATGCATTATTTCATCATAAAGGGTAGCAAAATTCAGAGACTAAGAAGATAATTTGAAAACTGAATGGATGTAAAACTAAACAAATTTGTCCAAAACATTCCAAGGCTCCAGTTGCATTCATCCCTCGGGAAACAAAAAGACTAAATTAAAGGACCATACAAACCATCTGTTTTTTACCTGGAGCTCTTGGTGGAACAGGTGGTGCTGTCCAGGCAGCACTGTGGCAACGTCCTGCTGAAATCTGTCGAATATTTTTTCCTTGCAGGACTGTTATTAGGGTTGGTTCTCTGACATGGTTGGTATGGCCGAGTCCAAGCTGACAATTTGTAACACATAGAAAAGGCACAAAGAATCAACAACCATGGAAATACTTCTAAAACACTCTCAGCAAAGACTCAGAGCAAACAGTAAAGAGCGATATTTATTGACAACATATACTGGGTTAAAATATTTACCTTTTAGTCTTTTATTATGCTATCATTTACCTTTTATTTTGGATAAAACATTACATCCACACTTAATGGGAATAGCAAATTTAGGTGGCAGAGACCTTAAAACAGCTACAGATTTTTTGCAAGATCTTTTGTACACTGATAAATTCATCTATGCACAACCTGTCATGCATAGTCAATACAGCTCATGCCTCTTCTGTGCCATTTAAATACTTTTGCTGTAGCATAGAAGCTTTTACAATAGTTTACACAATCTGTATAAAGAGAGTGTCTACTGAACCTATTCCGACTTTTTACAGATAGCTTTGAATTTCATTTTCTAAAAGCAGTAACTTTGTATCGTAAGAGTATAAAAATTATTCCTACACCATATAAACCAAGCTTTTTAAACTGCAAGGGAAAACATAAAATAGGCTTTCAGAACCAAGTTTCTCTATTTTTTCTTTTTACACTAACAAGCATTTCTCTTTTTAAAATACAAATTAAGCATTTTTTAAATAGACAGATTTCTTTCAGAAACTATTCTAAACAACTCGCTCAACAAGCATTCTCAAATATTCAATATCCTGAAATATCAGAGCAGCAACTTTGCCCTTCTCTTACAGCAGGCATCTGAGGGGCAGGGGAGAGTTTGATTTTCCACCAAAAGGTATACATTACAACGACATCTATAAAGTATAATTAGCCTTATAAAGGTTAGAAATCAAAAGGAAACAGTATATACCTGTCCTTCAGAGTTGCTGCCCCATGCATATACATCCCCTGTAGATGATAAAGCAAGTGTATGCTCTGCTCCTACAGCTATGTCTTCAATAAAGACTCCTGACAGTACTGGAACTTGCTGGGGTCTGTTGTGATTTCGAGCTCGGCCTTCTGGCAAACCTATAAGGCGATCTGAAATTGCAAGGAAATATCCACATATGCAAAGAACATCAAAAAATGAATTTTACTTGCAGGCAAACTCAGGAAGGGACAAAAAGCAACTCTTAGAACTGGGACTAAATAGAGAAATTTAGTGTAGATTTTCTACATAATCTTACATGTGCTCATTAATATTGTTAAAATTGTTATTTTCACTTTGAATCTGAAACAAAATCAAAATCTATTAAAATAAAGACTTCTAGATCTAAGCATATAATTTTCCAACACACAGGAGTTAACTGACTTAAGAGCAAATATGTTTATTTCAGTGTAGCTGGCAACTTGCCTGTCCAGAGTTTTGAACAATTTGTGTAGGTATAGGATTTATTAGGCAAAGTGAACATTCAAGTAACCCAATCCATTTGGATGGGTGAAATTCGACGAAGATTAAGGAAAACACTATTCAAAAGCTAAATTAGAATATTTTGAAAGATAGTTTTTGTGAGATCAAACTAGATACAGCCACAAATCTGGATTTTAGGCCTATGTTAATACTGCATTGCTGTACTTCCAAAATCCACATTAGGTCACTCTTATAAATGCATCTTAATATTCTTCATTTTCACTTTCAATACACAGAAACATATAGATGGAAAGATCTAAATACTAGATTGCCCTACCTTGTCCAAAAGTATATACATGACCATCTTTAGTCAATGCAACAGAAAACTGGGTTCCACAGGCAACTTTTTTTATTCCAATTCCACAAAGAATATCCACTTTCTAAGGGGGTAAATGAGAGGACAGAGAGGTATGATGTTATGAGGGTACAAACAGAAAGCAAATATGAATTACATATGTAACTTCTGCTTCCAAAGATAACATTTGTAATTCCCACAATGCAATGCACACAATACAGCATTACTCTGATTAATGCCTGTACATGAATACAAGAAACTGAGACACAGTTTTCTCTTTTTCTTTAACAGAACTAACATCTTATTCTATGTGCAATGATTCAAAATACCTTTAATTTATTGGTGATTGGTGGGGGTGGCATCAGAGGAAGCCCATCAGTGTGGAAACAACCTTCTCCACAAATTCCAAAATAAGGAACCTCTCTGCTTTAAGCTAATCCTATGACTGTCACTATTTGTATTATCTCTGACATAAGGTGAGACTGGTTTACATGAGATGCTTTAGTGTTATGCTTAGCATAACATATGATCAGAATTATTTAAGCTAGATTTTATTAGAATAGTACAGTTTCTGGAATTACTAAGTTAAATTCTGAAAACTACATTCTGAACTCTGTGCAATACATTTAACAACGCTGAAAACTTATTGAAAGAGTAATTTCCCCTGTGAACTCTAACCTGTGGTGAGGATTTTGCAGTGGAATTTCCCAAGCCAAGTTTACCATAATCTCCATCTCCAAAAGCCCAAACCATTGAGCCATCAGTTGACACAGCTACAGTATGATTGAGTCCACAAGCCACCTGGTTCAAAGAAACATGTTACTGCTACAATTTTTGCCAACTTACTACAAACTTGCACAACCCAAATACCTTCTAGAAAAGAAAAAACACATTTTAGAAAATTATTATCCCTTTAAAGACAGTGAAACTTGTATTGCTTCATATAGTGTTTTGAAGACATTTAAGACCACATTAGTATTGTTATTTTTTTTTAGCTCATGAATTCATACTTAATGCCTACATATTGAAACTTTACAATGTTTAAAAAAAGAAAGGGGGGGAGGGGTTGCAGTTTTGTAGAAAGAGGATCAAAAGCCAGGAAATAAATCTGAAAACAATACACATACTCAAATTCTGCTATTACAATCAAAATAAACCCCCAAATTAAAAAACTAAAATATATTGAAAATATCAGCTTTAAACAAAAATATAATGACAGTTTTAAATAAACCATGCCTGTCCAATCTGGTAACCCTCCAGCGCTGTCACTCTTTCTGGAAGTTTCTTATTGGAAGTATTTCCAAGTCCTAATCGACCATAATCACCATTTCCAAATGTAAAAAGTTTGCCATCTGCTGTCACTACAGCTGAGTGTTTGAAGCCACATGACATCTAGAAATAAAATAATTGTAATTTATACATATAATCTATATTTTTGGGGAAAAATATTACACATATAAATATGTAATACCTTTCTCACACACAACATACATTTACTTTATAAAGATGTAAAGTACAGATATCGTAGTATTAATGACTCAACATTCGACCTCTTTGTTTTCCCTCACAGTAAAGTTAGGAGGAAGACACGTGGATACCTGTGTGAATAAAGGCTTTCAGACAAAGCCAGGTATCTTTTTTTGGACTGTTATAAAGCACACTTAGTAAGGAGGAGGACTGGTGACTTGTTTTAAAGGTCAAAGATATCTATCTGACAAAGACCAAGGGAAACTGCGAAGTTGTGCCTGTGTTTTGACAGCCTTTTGGATCATACCTTACTTCCAGCCTATTACTTACTTTCAAATTTTTAGTCTTCTCAAATAACAAGTGTTAAGTAACATCACATACCACCAGTGAGTCTTGTGATTGTAACATTCTTCAAGTGGGAATTATCAACTTACTTCATCATGCTCAGAGAGAAGTTAGAAGTTGCATTTTTTCATTCAGTATCTGAATTAAAATTGGCAAGACTGACAATGGCTCTGGAACATCTCTATCACTATCTGTACTGGTTACCCCAAGCCAGTATTCCTAGCACTAAGTTACAATATCTGCAGTTCATAAGAGGAATACAAAATGCTGTGGAACCTGCACCACTTCTTCTCCTTGCAGAGCCTCTATTTGTCTAGGCCTGCGCTGTCTGTCGCTGTTCCCATGTCCCAGTTTGCCATAATCTCCATCACCCCAGCTAAAGACTTCCCCGCTTTCTGTTAAAGCCATGGAATGTCCATCAGATCCACAAGAGGTCACCAGCTGTGTTACAACAAAACCTGTTAAAGAAAAGTGAGAAAACAGTGCTTTCAGTAAATTATAATAAACTCTTCATATGCATCCACCAAGTGCCCCTAGTGGTAGCACATTAAGGCTAGGGAAAGGAATCAACCATGAGTACAGTTTTTTCTTATAGCAATTACTTTATTTTGATTTTGAAGGAACTGTTCATCTTATCATGTGCAACCTATGCTTCTGACCTGTTGTTAGTTTTGAAATAAAATGTTGCTATCTTGGGCAAACACTTTTCCTCAAAGCCTTCTGAAAATTAAGGAATTTTAAGATGTCACTACTTAAATTGTGAGAAGAAATAAAAAGCTAATTTGTTCAATTTTTTATTTAATGACTACAATAGTTCAATATGTCAATCTCTGAAAAGTGTCTAGACAAATAATTATATTAACTGCCAAAAGGCTTATTTGTTCTCTATCAATTGAGTTATTTCAAACCTGTCTTACCCTGCAGTGCTGAAATGACCGTTAACACATGAAGATCATCTGAATTTCCTTGTCCCAGTCGCCCATAGCTCCCTTCTCCACAAGCCAAAACTGTGCCATTAGCTTGAATGACAAAAGTACAATTCTGACCACAAACAACCTAGTCAAGAAGAATACACAGGTGTGTTATTTTGTTTTAGATGCAGCAATATTGTAAGTCCTGTGTTAAAATGTACCTTTTTTTTTTTTTGTGAAAACCACAGATTCTGTCACACTACAAATACCTTCACAACCCTATTAGCATCACTCATCCCACGTTTAATGGGAGTTTTAGTACCTAATCACATCTTAATACAAATTATTTCATTGATTTTTGCTGCTAGTTTTGGCAAACCTTACAGAACCATAAAACCATAGAATGGCTTGGGTTGGAAGGGACCTTGAAGATCTTCCAGTGAGAGAAATCACAAGATGCTCCTACGTGAGATTTATCTTGACGTTTGCATCCTAAATGTTAATTTTAACCCAGAAAAAAAAATGGGCACAAGAGTCATGCTAGAGCTGTTTGGGTATTTTCAAGTCATGCACCTATCAAGCAATTTTGTTTTGTCAGATTTCAATGGCTTAATTTGAAATTGTCAAATAATTAAAGACTTCTTCTTTAGTGAAAATACATGTTTGAGTGTACTTCACAGTAACCAGACAACAAATTGAAGACATTTAGGTAGAGATTTTGACAAACAAACAATAATACATGTTATAAATCAATAAAAATAAAAACTTAGGTTTAAGTGATCACCTGCTGAGCCTGAGAGAATGAAGGTGCTGCTACTGGTATCATGACATTTCTACCAGCTTCTGCTAACTGTCCGTGTCTTCCTGCTCCCCACAGATACACATCACATTTGCCTCCCAAGTGCCAATCCTATGGCATAGCATGAAAGAATGCTTTAGAAATAGAGTACTTTCAAAAGCTTATCATGTTGAAACATAAATAAAATTCAATTTTACTAACCTCTGGCCTTGATGTTGCCCAAGACATTATCTGTTCATCCATACCATTGATCCATTTACTGTTATCCTATGCAACAAAAAGCACAGTTAAGACATTCAGTTCAAGAGATGCACATTATTTAGCTGTTATGTAACACATATTTATTTTTGACTAATAACAATAAGCACAAATTATTCTAAAAAATACAAAAAATAAAAGTGAATGTATGCAGACTAAAATACTTGAATTTTGTCTATAGACCAAGCATTTCCTTACTATGCTGATCTATCAATGGCACAATTATCCATGGCTTGCAATCAAAAATAAAATAAAAAATTGTGATGAAATAATATTTTCAATTTTACAGATACTTATTAGGGCTTTTTGAAACTTTAAATGCAAACATTTTCTGAAGATGTCATACCTTGCTGATAAAAATTTCTTAATCTAACATTCTTATTTTGGTTGACAAGTTATAAAGACAATTACCTCTGCCAAAATAATTCAGTGTAGGAATGTGCCAGAAAGCTACTCTGAAATAGCTATAGTTGAACTCTAGATTTCTTGCTTTTATCACTTAAGAAAATTACTGGTGTTTTTTTTCCCCTCAATATGCAACTGACTTGCCTTCATGACTACACGCACAGGGAGCCATCTTTACAGTATACTCTATAACTGTTAATTAAAAAATAAACTTATTGCTGGTGCTTATGTGTATATATAAATATACATTATAAATATTAACATTTCAGAGATGTTAACTGCATCATACCATATGCTTAACACTAATATGCTTTGTTGTCAGTATAGCACATAGCATTATAGCACATTTTACCATTAGGAGAGTAAGTTCATCCTCTGGAACAGGCTCAAGGTCTGGAACTGTAAAAGATTCTGGGAACTGTGCTCCCTTGGCCAGAGCTTCAGCAGCTTTTATGGTAGTTGAGAAACACTCTAGCCAGGCCCATTCTGTGGGACTCCAGGCTGAAGGATCAGGGAGGCAGTTCTGGTGATGAGGTGGTACTGGAGGATTGCACAACAGCTGATCTAGGTGAAGGCCCACAGCAAGTGATGCCAAGCATTGCATATAAGGACTATGAACAAGCTGGTCTCCACAAACAACATGGGGCTAAAGGTGAGGGGAATGGGAGAGAGAAATCAAACATGCAAAGTTAGGAGTACATATTCATCAATTCAGAAACAGGAGTCCTTCAAAACTAGTCCTGTAGACAAATACTTTCTTCCACACACAATTTTTTTTAAGGATTTTAAATATTCTCAAACTAAAAGGCTGCTAGTTTTGAGAATACTGAAAGATACTTGCAAAAACAATGTAGGAAAGTCTTGGGTTTTCAGTCTTGAAACACTGAAACCAGCTGAGATTCAGTGATCTTAAGTCAGACATGAATTTTAATTCCCATTAACTTTTCTTACCTTTTCATAGGCATACTGTTCCTGAAGCATTATTGGCAAACGTTCCAAGAAAGCTCGCATGCAAGGAGCCATATTTAATCCTAAAACTCCTTGCTGTTTCAGTGCAGTCCTACACGTTGCAAGGACGTGATTGGAAGATATCCACTCTGATGTACAGTTCACTACCAACACATCCTGTATAACAGCAGCCACAAGACACATTTGAGATTTTAAAATCATAGAACAGGACTGTTCAGCTCCACTGATTTATCACCAATTATCTTAGTTTCTAAAGGGGCCAGAAAATATATAAACTTCAGTATTTTTTATGTCTGCTGGTGAATAATCTGCTGACAAGCACTGTGGAGTAGCTCTATCCATATGCCACTTCCTCATGTGTTAACATCACATTCTCAAGGCAACATTTGGATTATCATTCCAAGGAAGAATGCAAACAGATGTTAATAAGCAGAGTTCATTTCAGTGATTGCTGTTGTAACCTTAGTTAAGGATTGGCCCTGCAATATGACCTTCAACATCTGGGCCGAATTCAGAGAAGACTTTCAAAAAATCCCCAAATATTTGGAATCAAATGCACCATGACTCTAATAACAGAAACCATAACTTGTGCCATATTTGACTTTGGTCACAAAAACTGCCATCTTTTGGAATAATCAGCTGTGGGGGGTTTCTGTTGTTGTTTTGTATTTTTTTTTTAATTACTTGAGGAAGTGCAGGACATATGTAGGCTTCTAAATATTGCCACTTATGAAGCTTCTGTTCAGATACCAGAAGTTCTTGACACAGAAAACACTGAAGTAAATTCTGCTGCTCTTTAAAAAAAAAAAATCTGAAATTGAGGCTGGTTGAGACTAAATTAAATCACTAAGGAATTTTATTTGTTTGGGGAAATAAAACATTTCTTCATGCTGCATAAACAAAAAAATTAAGTGTCTTTATCCTATTTTTGTGGCCCATTTACAGCTGCCACTGTTAAACAGAAAAGTTGATATAACCAGCATGCAGCATCCTTTATAACCCCCAGCTCAGAAGGTTTCCTCTCTCCTCCACCTCCACTGCCCAAAACTCATCATGGGATACTTAAAAAATATATATTTTTAGGGTGAAGTGAGAGTTGAAAGTCAAAGCAACGTAGCTTGCAAATATAACAGGGTTAGATAGACTGTCAGTTACCCAAGCAGCTTTGTAAACAAGTATGTTTGGATAACATAAGCCAATAAACAGAGATGGGTCCTGCCTGCATACTTCTTTGAAAAAGACAAAAAAGATTTTATTTTAATAAGATAATTCTCAATCATTAAAAAATTTAAAAGATTACTTTAACACACAGTATCACCTTTGATCTGTTAGAACACGCAGCTACTCCAACTTCAGGTATCCATACCGCAGTCTGAATAGCTCCAGAACCTATTACAACACTCTGTAATACTGAACCATCCTAAGGAAAGAAGTGTCTTGTGTCAGTGTGTATACAGCTACTTTTCTATTTAAATACAAAGTATATTCCTAAGGGATGATATGCTCCCAAGCTGTTCAATAACTTCTTAAAAAATGAAACGTCTATACTAAAAGCAAAAATCCATCTAGCAATTTTATCATACAAAGGACATAACATAACAAAGGATTTAGAAGTGTTTAATACTAAACATTGTCTGATTCTTGGACAAGTTCTTGTAGTAAATGAATATATTGTTCCCATCTGTAACAAGAGTGGCTGCTTCTGCAAGGCCTAACTAACGTGACCAAGACTAAAGAGTGAATAAGTAGCAGAACCCTAAAATACAAAGTACATGAATGTTAAGTATAATTTCAATTTATCTTATTAAGTATAACATCATACCATTATTTTGTACTACAGTTTCTCTCTTTTGTAACGTACTGGGGGAAAACAAAAAGAAAGTCTGATGACTTGACCATTTGAAATATTTACACTAAAAAAATAATCATGCCACCTCTAAGACAATCTTACCCGTAAAGACCAAATATTCATGAGACCTCCAAGTCCACCAGATACTAATGCCAATCCATCAGGACTGAATGCAACAGTCCGAACAGGAGTAATATGGCCTCTCAGCTGAAATACACACTTGACTTCTACTGGTTTTCTGTATCCATCCTGCAAATTATTTCATAGTTATGGAACAATGAACTTGTTACAGAAAAAGGAAAAGCATAATTTAACTTCTGTAATAAACACTGATCATTTGTAGAGATGTAGTAATTTCCACAGGATAATAAAGTCCAAAATTATAAATATCTCTGTCACTTATCATCTTTTCTCCCTGTACAAAATGACATCAACATTAAAGATTGCATTACAATTTAGTTTTATATTGGTTAAATTTATTGTGACTTAATTTTATCTAGAAAGAATTTAAAACACTTAGTGAAATTTAGTATAAATTTAACAACTTTAAAAAATGGAAACAGTTCAAAATACACTCTTTAGCTAAATAAAATTCACTTAAACCTGTGGTTTTTGATTTCCTGTTCTAAAAATGCCTACAAATGTTATATATTTATGTATATATATATATTTAGCAAACATCTTCTCTTAGTAAATTTGAGATTTGAGTAATTTGTTCACATTTCCCTCCTCCCCGGTTTCAGAACAAGCAAAGGGAATTTCTTAAACACTACTCCTTCTACCTTGGCACTTGTTTCTTGGTCCCACCATCCTTCTGAGTATGTTGAGCTGGACCGCAATGTGGTTACTATGTCCTGGGGAACAGTCCAGACACACACCAAACCATTGTGGCATCCTCTGAAGGAAGTCAGGATAAATCAGAAAAACAAAGTAAAGGTATGAATATAAAGTATTACCTAACAAAACGTCCTGAAAATACCAGTTGGCACCACCTTTCTATAAAACTATATTGACCAAATCATCTAATGTGGAAAGGAGTGTTACCCATGGATAAATGCATTCCTCCTATTTCACTTCCTAAACTCCCAACCCTCATCCCAATGCTTTTCAACTTTTACTAACACCATAATCTCAAAAAAAGAGAAAAATATATTTGCAGGAAAACAACAAATTTCAAGCACAGTTTCACCATGCACAGGCCTTATGACATAGAGAAAAGGGTAAACGTGACCAGAACAACACTTTGCATTTAAATTTAGGTGCTTTATGGATCTCATGAAAACTGGCTTACTGAGTAAACATTATTTGAAAAAAACACAAAACTTATGTTTGCTCTAGATATTAACAGTAGAATTAAAAAAGATAATAATAATAATAATAATAAAAACACCCAACTGCAAAAGAGCTAAAGCAAACAAACAAAAAAAAAATACATACGTAGCTAGTAAAAGCTGTAACTTGGGTCCTTTCCCTGGAAGAGCACACCAGGCAATGCCATTCACAAGAGCTGGATGGGGCAGTGAATACAGACGTCTCCAAGACCCTCCCATATATCCCCAGAGTTTCACTGTTTCTTCTTTGGCACATGTCAGGAGAATCTTACCAGTTGGATCCCACTTCATGCTAACAATCATATCCTATCAGATTTTTTAAAATTGAATGTTAGTGTGAAGTAACACTGTAAGAACAGAGGAAATTTAACTGTCAGAGCTAATGCAACGTTTAATTACTAATAACAAAGAATATTTTATTCTCAAATCATAACAAGTGAAGATAATATGAACGATACTTGCAGCAGGAATTACCTTAAAGGTATTGGTTTCATAAGCCTATTAGGCAATGGGACTGATGACGTACTGAGTCTAACCAACGTAGGAAAGAAATGGTAGAAAAGCCAAATTTAGTTTTATCGCCACAGCTTGCTCACTTCTGTGACTACCACACTTTAAATATTTAAGACAAATTCACGGAAGCACTCAAGACGTTTTTAATAAACTTCCCTTTGGGAAATTCTCTTCTTACCCTAATAACTCATTAGTCAAGTTATTCATGACTTATTATGTACACCAAAGCAAAGGATCAACACCTTTACAGCTGCGTATTTAGAAAAAGATCTTTTGCTTTGCACAGTAACTTAAGCTTTACAAAAACAAGTGGCATGACCAAAATTAATATTTTTAATATTTGTTAAGTGGTTTTACAAATTAAGTCTTTTGAAATCCAGATGCCCAAAATACATACCCATTGCTGTATGCACATACACTTCACAGTCTCCAGTAGCAAAAAAAAGTCTGTAATTCTCTCTTATTCTTTTTTTTTTTTTTTTAATTTGGTAGACTGTTCCTCTTAACTCTATTTAGTATGTCAGAAATAGATAATATGAATATGTGCTGGATTTTATAAATTCCAAATACAGAAAAAAAACTTAAACAGACTGTTACCTGCAGAAATTATAGTTTTAAAACAAGTCACTCTACCTTGTGTGCATCAACTAGAACAATTTCTCCTTTTTCAAGTGGTTCCTTTGTTCCTATTAGCAACTTTCCATCTGAATAGCCAACTGCAAATGGTCTGTCTTCACTGAACCAGGCAAGGCATGTGACAGAAACTATGTAAACAGGTAACACAAAACTTAATTAATCATTCCTGCCAAAAGGTGTGCAAATGTAATTGCCTAAAATATTAAGTGCATGAAAACTTCCCCTCCCACCAAGGCTACCTGACATATTTTTTGTCTGAGAATTTTCTTGAATTTGTATAGTAAGAGAGAAGCAAGTGCCCCTGTAATCACAGATGTTGAAATCCCTGTTAGATTTTTTTTTTCACTCTTCTTCGTTAAAATAACTGGATTTATATTCCTGACACAGTTAAAATTATCTATGCTAAGGAAAAGAAAAAAGTAAACAAAATCCTTTTTTGGATCATCCCATGTGTTGGGATGCTTCTAAGAAAACCACAGAAAGCCACTTCAGCCTTTGTTAGTACCTAGATAGCACCTCACTTGATTCTGCCAAAAAAAAAAAAAATCGTATTTCTTATTTCTTGGAGAAACAATATGCAAAACCACAAAACGCTCAGATGTGCTATTTGATGTCCCCTGGGACTGGAACTATAAAAGAAAAATAGCAGTAATTATGGAATTCAGATGATACTGTCTACCTGCCTTTTTTAGAGAGAGCAGACACCGCAGAGAATCTATATTGATTTTTTTTTTTTTTTTATGATGACAAGGAATGTCACAATTTGACTAGGCCACTCACTACAAACTGTTGGTCTTTGCTGTAAAAGGAACGTAGGTGCAGACTGAGATTCCACACTTTCCTACTCCCATGAACACAAGTGAATGACGTTTGCAAGCAAAGTATCAGAAGTTGTATTCCCATGAACAGTAATAAAAATAAGGATTATATACTTGTTAAATTATTTTTTAAAAAGTGTGGGGGGGGTGGGGGTGACACATTTTTAATTTTAAGCTCTGTTTAAATATTAAAATATTCACCTACCATCCTTTCTGTAGCAGTGTTCCAATTCTATCCGGTGCATGGTTGAAATATCCACAACTTCAATAAGTCCAAGAGATCCATCCATACGACCAATTAATAGCAATTCTCCTTTCCATGCTGCAGCTGGCCCTTCTTCTGGCCAAGCTAATGCAGATACCCAGTGAGGCTGAAGATCTAATAATCCTTTTCCTCCTAGGAACCCCAAAAAATCTTTTAAACTCCTTCACCTCCATAAAGAAAATAATGCAACAGAAATACTTTCCATGGAAAAATATCAAAAGATCCTATTTACAGCTAGGAAATGCTACAAATTCACATAAGTTACAAGACTATGAAGCAGTGGACCAGTAATCTACACAGACTCAAAATCTAGCTAACAAATCTCAATTTTCAGTCAAGTTAAGTAGTTTCATTAAAGGAGGAAGCTAAATTCTTCAGTACTCAGACCATTTATATTTTTCCTGCAGACTTCCTATTAACATGGACAGTGTCAACAGTGATTTTCCTAAGTGCAGAACTGCAGAATAATGTTTCTTCACAGATTAAAAGCAACAAAGTGACTAACAGTTCTAAAGGTATTATTCTGAACTGGTTAAACGCAGCAAAAATGACAGGAAAGATGTAAGAGAATCCACTTAGAGACACTTGCAAACCGAATCAAGGAATTAGGAAGGACCTTTCTGGATCAGGCTCAGTCCTCCCTATCACAATGCAATCTTATAAATTTATCTAATACATTTTAAAGCATTTCTTCCTCAGCTGTCATTCCTCCTTATAAACTATATGATATCACAATCTTTTTAACACCAGAAACATTCTTGAAGTTATTCAGGGACTACTTATTTCCATTTCTTCTAGTGGTAACACTATTCATTTTTGTTTAAATAGGTGCTTTTTCTTTCTGGGCTTTTAGTGGTTACCTTCCTAATGTATTGATTTATAATCTTATTCCTCTGAGACTCTTTTGTTCAGCTACATAAACTGAGCTCAGTCATTGTGCTCTCAGCAGGTTTTCCACCTCTTTCACTGTAATCCATCACTGCACTGTTTCAGCCAATTTTGGCATTTTCATGCCTTTTGTAGAAAACTAAGTCTTGTGGACTGTGGGAAGATACCATATTTGCAAACGAAACACACGGAGTGATCAAGCCTCAAACCTAAACATCCCATACAACAATAACTCATATCTGGTGCTCAGTTTTCTACTGAATTAATTATAAGGCATGCATCAATTTGTGGTTAGTGCCTTCCTCTTAATTGGACAAGTTGACAAGGTATTATGGAAGATGGCAGGTATTTAAATTGGAAATCACACACGAATAGTTAGCTAAACAAAGATTCAATGCTTTAGCAGCTTCCCTAGAAATAAATTGTATGGTAAAGTGTACACCGGTAGTTAGAGCATACCATTGACTTGCCATATGTTCACCATCTTTTCCGTAGCTCCAGCCAGATACTTGCCACTGATGCTCCAACAGACAAGAGACAAACTAAGGTCACTGGGTGACCCCAGACTTTCTTCAGAATCACCTTCTCTGTAACAGGATAAAATAAAGTAATTGAAAAAGAGCATTTCCTTTAAGCAGATTCGATTATGATTATTGTATTGCATGCTGATTATTAAGAATTTGACCTGATCTGCAGAGGGTCCATGTAACTAAAGAGTTTAGGTGACTAAAAATTCTAGGTAATATCTAGCTACGCTAATTTCTAAAAATTATATCTAACAATAAGCTACGCTGATTGCTGGAAATTCTTTTTAATGATAAGCTGTGCTAACTGCTGAAGATTCTAGATAACAATAAGCTGCATAGATAGCTATAATTTTTATGTGATGATAAAGCTCTAATAATAACCACAACCCTGTGGCCAGTCCTCATTCTACTCAGGATCCCTAAAAGAACCTGCCTGTCCCTGTAGCACTGGGTGACATGTACTCATATCTCAAATTTAACATTTTTGGTGAGGACAAAGCTTTCCAGGAAGTGATTAAATGAAACAGAATAGGCTGAACAAAAGAAAGAAAAGATGTACATCTTGCTCTTAGTTCTAGCCTAAACTCTTCCTCCTGTTAAAACAAAAATTCTACTTTAAAGTTTGCTTGACTAACTGTAACAGAACCTCTGTTATGTTTTATTTCCCCTAACGACATACAGGACAGGTGAAGTTTTACTGATTTTAGTTACAGGAAAATCAAGGTTTTAATATTAATCAGGATGTTTATTACAGGCCAAATACTGTATCACCCCTGTATTTTTGGAGATGCAGCAAGAGTATGCTAGTGTCTTCTTGCTCAAGCAGGAGATGTTCGTTTTATGAATACAACAGGCAATGTGATTTTTTAAATATTATAAATAACATTAACACATTAACATAACATATGGAACATATTAATATAAAAAAGTAACAGAATAGATAGTAATATTGTATCATAGAATAGTCATCTAGTAACATTTAAACAACACTCCTCCAAACTCAAAAAACAAAAAGCATCCTCACAAAGAGGAGATAATTCTATCACAAAGAAGGGATAACGCCTTTTCTTATGATCATCTCTAGGGGCTAAAAAAAAAAAAACAAAAAACAAACAAACAAAAACACCTTTAAAGATTGACACTTATCCACCACACTAATGAATATAAATAGAACTATGCTGTGTTTGTATTTAAAGCCAATGTTGAATTGTTAGCAATGAAGCTCAAGAAAGTACTGAACTCTTGATTTACTTTACAGGAAACACACTCTTTTGCCACCTGGATAACAGACATCTGGTAAAGAAAGAAGCTGGTCTCATTTCAATCTTCTGAAGCCAAGCTGCGTGTCATTATGTTTGTTACTTTTAAGGCAGCATCTAACAGTAGCAAGCAAGCAAACTAATAAAGACTGCTAAGAAATCATCATGAAACAACCTTTTAGTTCACTACTGCTTCTTCATTCTCCCCGATTTAGAATCGCATAAACTATACTAAGGAATTGCCAAATTGTAATCTTGCTTCTTTTTTGGACACATCCAAATGACACAAATGTACTTTCCAGACACTCTGCTGAAGTTCCTGAAGCCCAGAAGTCACAAATTCTTTTCTGACACTTGACTGAAACCACTACATTCATGTTCTATGTATCATGTATCTTGTTATACATTTTACCTGTTCACTGTAACACACTGAAGGAACATTTTACCTTTTTTTTCCTTATGTATGACAGACCCTTACAGTTTTTATTCTACTCATTCATCATTAGATGAAATTATTAAGACTATTTCTAAACAGTTTTAACATGATCTCCTTATACTGACTCTTATCAGCTTGATATTTAAGTTGTGTTTTCTGTTTTAAGACACTTAATTTACATTGCCTACCATAAACACAGCAACATGTCCAAGAATAAAAAAGATGAAATAATGTCCATGAAGGAGAAATTGCGTGATTGGCTCCTTTAATTATCTTGCACAGTTAAAACTTATATTAAGTATCCGATTATTACGAAGAATTAACTTACAATTTGTTGAGCACACACGTTTGTTGCAATGAATACTGCTTCTTGGTAACATTCCACACTCTTATGGTACCATCATTTCCACTAGTTGCCAGAAGTCCCTTTTTATTGCACCAAACACATGTCATGACCTACAAATGTCAAAGCGATCATGGCAAAATTGGAGTTTAAACATAAAGCTACGGTATATTTATTCACTAATATTAATGCAAACTTTAAGCACCAGGACACAGCATTACCTACATTACTGAAGTACTCTATAACCACCAAACCCAATACAGTTTTCTACATTTGCAGTACGATGTACTGTCACTAAGCATATTTTATAAGGATGCTGCTATTTGTTCAGATCCACAGCTCCACAGGTCACTATTGCAGAATAGATGTTAGCTACTACAACAGAAAAACTTCTTCAAATTACGATCTAGTCTAAAAAAACTTACGGCAATTATACTAACTTAATGCGCTGAGAACAGTTTTATGTCTCCTTTATATAGAAGCTTCAAAGAACCTAGGCATTTTTCTGTATCAGAAGTACCCTCAAGCAGTAATATAGTTTATCACCAAAAAATTGCTTTTTGTGGTAAATCATTTCAGTCAGTGTATTTGTAAAATAAAACTATTTTATTTTTTCTGTATTCTGCAAAAGAGGTAGAGTATTAAAATTCACGGAATTTTGGTAGAAATCATGCTTACCCTGTTCTGATGAGCCTCTAATTTTATGAAGGAACATTTTCGTAAGTCTCCCCCCATATCAGCGAGGGTCTGAGGAATAGTTTGATTATCTCGATCATGAGCTGCAAGAGTTCGCACCAGCTGCTGAGCAGCCCACTGCCTATGTTGCGAAGATAACCTTGAAGAAAGGCAGCAAGCTGCTAGTGCATTAGCCAGCTCCAGAGGGCCTACAGCAGAAGGATCATAGGAAGGATGGGCATACAAATGGGCAATTAAACCTGCTTAAACAAAACAATGAGATGATGCCTAGATGAGTACCAAACAGAAGTACACAAACGAACACAGCATTAGCTATAATTTCCAGAAAAAAATAAAAAGATTAACAACCTTTTCATAAGAATGTTGCAACTAACAGTAACAACTAGAACAAAAGTATCTTCTGATACCAAGAGAAAAATAACCTCCTTTAAATTTACACAAAAACTAAACAAGAGAATTATGAGTAGTCTTATTCCCACCATATGGAAAATGGTTATTCAAAGCACAAGTGCTGTCTAAACAACAAAATGCCTCCTCTGACAGAGATAAGCCGCTGTCACCATTATGTCCTTCCCTCCCCTGAATACAGCAAACAGTCTGCTGTGAAGGCACAAAAGTTGTTTTCTGTTTCCCTGACGTCTCACAGCAGAGGCAACAAACTTTTCCGTGACAGAGACAGAAAAGTACTTGGGTGGCAAGAATCAACTGTTTTTCACTTTAATTTTATCACGTGGGACAACTGAGGCTGAATGCTATACCTATACGGCTTTGAATACACAAAAACACTTAGATTTCTTTTCAAGTGATGGAAGATACAGGTATGCAATAAAACCACATTTCTAAGTAAAATTTGTGTACTGAACTGTAAGACTACTTCAGTGAAAACACGTTCTGTACATTGTTGAGAGCAGATTTATTTATAATTATTCTAATAACCATCCTTAAATAGAAATGACAAAGTGAAGATTTTATAATTAATGTTTAGAATAGATAGAAGTCTTCTCATACCTTTCTTTTCAATTTCTGCTTTATCATAATTTGGCCTCAGTTTGGCCCCTTTGTCTGCCAACAATGCTACAAGTGCCTGAGTAACCACAAAATTCGGAGATGTTACAAGTTTGTTTTCTTCAGCAATTCCTCTTAAAAAGCTTGGCAAAAATTTGCGTTGAATTGGATCATCAACTGTTGTTAAGTTTACACCAGTTGCTGCAGAAATCAAATTCTAAAAACAAACAAAATAAATAGCTAGAACAAGCAAAATAATCACATTTAATATTACTGCTACTAATAAATTAATAAACTATCGCAAACTATGTACACAATGGGTTGCTTCATCTCATGTATAAGCAGTTTAATATAAATATTTAATATATATTAACATATAACACTCATACCTGCGTACATAACTGAACCAGCAGTTTAGCAGCACTAGGAGTGTTTGATGCCAAACAGCCTACTGCTGTACTCAGGTAGGCAAGACAAGATATAGGCTTGCTTGTTTTGCTGTGTATTCCTCTAGATCGCTCTGTTGAACTTGACACAGTGGATGGACTTGTGGAGAGTCCTGCTCTCCCAGCTGCAGCGAGGCACATTAAACGCACCAAAGTTCTGATATCCGTTAATCCCAAGGATTCAAGACCAGCTGCCAGACTACAACTGGAACCACTGTGAAAAATGAAAACAAATGCTCTTGGTTTTGCTAGTATATTCATAAAGAAAGTTATATTTGGCCAAAACTACTCCCAAACCATTAGTGAATATTGCCTGTTTGATTAGCTGGATATTGCTAACGTTCAGGGGGAAGAAGAATAGAGATAAATGAAGCTGCAGACCCCTCCACTCCTTTTCTTTTAAGCTTAGAGTGAAGACAAAAACTATTACAGCCTTGCCCTAGCAAAAATCCACGTTTTTACCTGGAATCACTCATCAAGTTACATGGATAATTCATTTTTAGAATTATGCTATGGCAATATGCATATGCAAGATGTCTGCGACTTCACAGCTGCAGTCTTGTACAAAACCCATATTTAAATCCTCATATCCCATTAACTCCTGCAAAACCTCTGCTTTCCTGTAATATATACCTTTATGTTCTAATACTTGTCTTGAACAAAAACCAACTGGCAAACACAGAATCATTATGTTTCAAGTGGTTAATATTACTGGAGTCTGCCTTCTATATACAGTGTAGAAGTCTCTTTCATAAAGTTTGAAGATAGGGCTCAAAAGAACAAAATCAAATCATACTGTTAAGAAGGCAGGTTTTGTTAAGTATTTAAAGTGAGAATCAACTTTCCCAAATAACTTAAAACTGCATCCTTATAAAATGTAATTTCATAACTGATTCCAAATGAAAAGGCAGAAATGTTGCCAAGAATGCTACAAACCTGACAGACAAAAGTGAGAGCGCTCTCATAACCATAGTTCTTGCAAGGAGGACTTGTGCAGCAGCTGTCACTCTTCTTAAGGCCATAACACGGTCGTGTGGATTTACTAGGGCAGCTGCCTGTTCTCCTAAGGTTATCCTGCCAGAAGAACTTTTTTCTATCGAGCCGTGGCAGCCTTGGAAATAACAATCTGTGTTAGTGTTCAAGAAAACCAGAACATTATCATATGGTAATAAGCACAGAAAGAAATTTGGCATAGACTTGCTTAAAAAAACTTAAATTTTCAACATTTCACATGTACAGAACTATAGCAAGTGGAAAATACACTCCTGAAATTCTACATAAATTAATTACTACTAATTTTCAAAGCTAGATAATCAACAACTTGATATTACTGAAGTTAAATAATTCTTCTGTTTCCCTTGTCCACTAGAGGGGTCTACGAAGTTAAACATTGATCCTGCATTTAAGTAGGATAGCAAATCAAAACTTAAATCCATGAATCTTTGAGTTGTGCAAAACATGCTACTGGCATTTCTTGTAGAAACATGGTCGCAACTTTATTAGTAAATCAAAGTTTCAAGACCTCTGTCAATAAAAATGCCTCTCACTCCTCAAGAAGTCCTTTATAATAAAAGGAAAATTTAGAATCTGTCTTTGTTTCTTCATGGAACAGGAAAGACTGACAAAATACTTCTGCATCACTCCCATAAAAGTACACCAAGGGGGACATATTCATTCTGTGAATAAAACTAATATCAAACTTACCTATTTGCATCAATGTTTCCTCCATACTGTTGGTGGCTGTCACCATTGCAACTGACGCACCCAGAGGGTCACTGTCAGGGAACTGTACAGGTTCAGGTACAATACGTCGATCGTTCAACCCAAGAGGTCCAGCCAGTAATTCAAACTCCTCTTCTCCTGTCAGCTTTTCATCTTCATCTACATCTAACATATCCCAGTCTTCTACAATTGGAGAAATACAATTGAACTTGGTTACAAAATCTGAAAGTAGTAAACAATTTTAATAAATTAAAATAAATAAATGAGTACATACAGAGTATAAAACATGAACTGCAATCTGCAACTTAGTAGCCTTAATTCCCACCTTTAGATGTTGCCATAGGCACAACACAGTGAATCAAAACCCCCTCCCCTTTCCCATCTCCATTAAATCTGATCTTCATTTCTGCTGCAGAGAACTTTCATAGAAGATTCTCTTAAGAACCATTTTTTTAAAACAAAGAAGCAAGAAGTCATTGTATCTAGCACAAGACAACTTCAAAACCTGGAATACCTTGAGAAGTGTGGACATACAGTTGAGCTTTAAATCACGACAACAGGTGTGTATTCCAAAGGACCAAACAATAAAGAAAGCTACTAGAAATTTCTAGTCTTCATATTTATAACAAAGTATGCATGAGTTCTGAGGTCATATTTGTACATCCAGGTTTTTGCTTTTCCTTCCCCCACATCAGCTCCCAGCCCCTCCCTCCCCCACCAAACACTGTAATTGTAATTCAATTATGTACTACACTAGTACATTCACTTCCCAGCCGTTTTACAGGGAAGCCAACTTAAATTTAGTTACCTCTCCCTCTCTTTCTCACTCCCCATACAATAGAATCTCAGTAGCTTTTACCTGCTGGAAAACAAACTTGCCCTTAAGTTCTGAAGCACTCATTTACTCTTAGATACACAAATGTGGCAACTCATGTAACTGTGATCATATAAGCCACAGAAAGGCCCATATTCAAAGAAGGACCAGAGTCACTAGAAATACTCTGCTCAAGCGTGAAAGACATTCTCAAGACATTCTCGGCTAGTAAAAAGGTAGAAAGAGTAAAAATAAGCCTAATGGCAGACTTTCAAGACTCTAACTTATGCTAATTAACCTCTCCTACAATGGCAGCTAATGAAATCCATTTCAATATAAAACTTTGCACGTGCAGTTCTGGATATAACATCAACTTACAACACCTCATCAAACAAAGCTGAATATTAGCCATTAGATGAAATACTGGGAAAAAACGTCACTGATTTGACTTCCATTTGAACTTAAATAAATAAATAAATATGAAGATTTAAAAGTATATCTTTAAGTACAGTTTCATTACATATTTATTTGCATTTTTGTTTATTGAAAAATTAAAAAATACGGTGTGTGAAGTATCAGTATATTAAAAAACTTTAAAACATACCTTCATAGACACTGTCTTGTTTACCTATTAAATCGGGAGCCTGGCCTTTGTACCTATATGGAAAAAAGAACAAAGAAAGTAACTAAATGGCTCCAATACTTTACATAATATGCATACCAGTTTTAAATTCTGTTTACTCTAGGGTTACTTTACTATTAGGTCAACATATATATAACTTGTGGAAATGACTAGCGAAATGAATAAAACAGCTTCTAAAAGTGCGTGTGGAGTGAGGAAGCATTTTACAGTCTGAATGTAGAAAAGGCCTATAAAAATACTGAAATTTTCAGACAAAACTGAAAAAATAGTTTTTCAACATTAATAGGCAACATTTGAAGAAATAATTCCTTTTATTTTCATTTAAAAAATCAAGAAAGGCTTTTTTCTAAATATGCCTTTGTTACTATAAAGATTTCAAGCCTCAGTTAAAATTAATATGGACAACAGTTCCATTAGAAATTTTAATTTCTTCAAATTCTTAAAATCCATATACTAGTAAGCATTTTTTAAGTTCTTTTCTTTCTTCACACACACTATTCCACTGCCTTTTATTTCTGTACCTTTCTGAAGCTGATGTTTTAGATTTACTCTTCAGGGCTAAGTACTTCTCTCTGCAGATGCCACACAATAAATAGTAGGGATTTCCGCTTCCACATTCACCACCAAACCATCCATCTACATAAGAACCATTGCTACGGTAGCCCTGACGATTTGCACTGCGACCGCAGCCTGGATGGTTTCTTTTCATATGTTGATTGAAGCTGACAACGCTCGATTCACACAGTTCGCAAACCACTACTTCTTCTCTGTCTTCAGATTCACAAACATGCTGCAAAGTAAGATTTTCGTGTTAGTTGTAGAGCATCATTACCTTCATATTAGATACAAAAATATGCCAATATCGTTAAGTGGATGTTCCTGCCCATTTCTAATACATAGATCAGTACTTGTAAGGTTAACTTGCACAAAAGTAAAGCAGAAATGGGCAATTTATGACACAATGGAGAGCAGATCATCTGAGAACAGGAAAAACACTGGGATGTAATTCAGGGGATGAGATTTTCAAAATTCATTTCAGATCTGACTCAAAATTCTTGATGGTATAAGTTTTCACATACAACTTTGCTAGTTTACATTTAACACTGTATTTATCTTCTTACAACTTGATAGACTAGATATAAAAAAGAAGAAAGAATTCATTGTTTTCAGACAATCAGCCTTTACGTTTACTGAAATAAGAGTAATAACTTGTGTCAATACATTCTGAGGTGTTGCCTGAATTTAGAGCTCATTCTTCTAGAATTACATCTCTATCCCACTTAATTTCATCAAGATGCTCCAATGAAACAAAGCTTCTGAAGATTATACATGCCTACTGAAACCTGCTCCGTGTTACATAGCAGCCATGTAACATTATAATTAGGAGATCAAAGTTTCGTCTTGTAGATTGCTTGTCGAGATGGATAATCCAATGATTAACAAACTACAGTTCATGTATTTTTCTTTCAAATCAAATGTACTTTGAGTGGGCTAACCAACAACTGAGTGAGGACTGTCACTATATCCTTCTGATACCCAACATTACTAAATTAAGATAGCAAAACTGATTTAAGTGTAAATTATGCTGCTACAGATCTATTATTTTAAATAGAACATAAATTTACAACTGCATTTCTTATGCCATACGCTGACAAACAATCTGAAATGCCTACTTGATTTCTTAAGTAATATCAAAACAACTACACTAGTTCTATTGCCATCTTTCAAAACTATTTACATAGAGCAGAACAAGAAACCCAAGAAAGCACCATTCCTTAATTAAAAGTGAAGCTATGGAATACGAGAAGGATTTCAGCATCACTAGCTTTAAGTAAGACATATTCAAAAAAGGATATAAACTTATGTGTGTTAAATTACAAAATGCAAACATGCAAAAAGCAGTAAGTTACAGCAGCCCCCGCTGCAGTCACACACACCCAGGTAGGCCAATCCAATACCTCTGGGATCCACATTCCCAGAATATCATTATCGCTAGCCAGGTCTTGACCAAACATAGCTTCCATTGCTTCATCATCAAGGTCAATTTCCAACTCCTCATCCAAGTTGAAGTCATAAAGAGCCCCTGGATCTGGCTGCAAACATATCGCTCCTCTTCGATTCTGATTCCCGTGGGCCTGTACAGAGCGGTATAATCCCGCTCAAGTAAAAAGGAAAGTAGTACTTTTATTTTGCATGTAATAAACATAAATACACTTTCAACTTCCTTCTGCTTTGTTTTTCGACTCATATAAACATAATCTACCTATGACACTTAAACTAAAGATACGTTGATATACATATGCAAAGGAGACTTCTGTAACTTTCAAGTTCGGTACCAAACTCCCTCCTCTTCATTTATTGGATACACAAAGACTGTGCAAGTCTTTTAGTACACTTACCAGCACGTGCTAGCAATGTTCGGGCAGCCAAATCTAATTTGTGTCTTCTTGTTACAGCTGACCGACTTCTGGAAGGAGGTCCACTTGCAGATGCTGCATTATCTGCATGATCCATATTATCAGGGCTAAAAGAATTTGTAGAATTAACAGATAAATCAAAATAAGTTTTAAAGAGCTACATATAGTAGCTATGGAAAAATACTATAATATTTTAAAATATTTAAAATTTATTTGGTATTTATTTGGTTTTCCCTTTCAGTCACAGAGGGGAAAAAAGTAATTTTGGAATTCAAGCATTTTCTTTTCTACTGCAGCACATATTTACTGTCTTTTTTGACCACGATATTTACTTTAAAATGGTGACATGCAGCAATGTTTCCAAAGTGGCTGAGCACTGCAGAAATGTTGGGAAAGCGTTTTTATGCTATGTTATCTATAAGCTTGCCTAAGTTTCTTCTCCTTTTTAAAGAAATAAAATCAACACTTTTGTCCCTGCATCAGTAATTTCCCCTTTTGTTCAACGTTTTCTGCAAAAAAAATGAATTTAATTTACTTGGTAACACTTGTTAATAAGTTTATTTTTCCCCCCATGGAATCTATGAGTTCTCTGTGAAATGAGTTTACCTTGGTCACTGTAATTAAGGAAATCTATAACTGTGTTTCTCATTAGGATTGAGCAATCTGAATGAAAGTGTTCTCAAAATACATCTTAACAATTCTCACCTTCCTTATTAATAAAAGGCTGGTATAAGTCCTAGCAGGTGTCACTTAACAACTTAACTGCTATTTTTAGGATTAAAACAATAAATAATTTTTTTCTTCCTTGATTAATACAGGCTTTAAATCTAAAGTTGTGAAGGTGGCCAAGAATGTAAACTTGAATTCAGATTTATCCTCTCTGAAAAAACTAAGAATTTATTTAAAAAGAAAAATGTAAGAAATATCTGTTCACAAATATACTGAAAGGAAAACAAACAAACAAACAAAAAACCAAAACACTCCAATGAATTTCTGCCTTATTAGTACTAGTCTTCCTGGTAAGAAGTAAGCTATATGACTTCCTTTGTTTACATGCCCTCCTTTTTTGAAGGAAGGATGTTCAACTATGTTCTTCCCCAGTTCTGTGCATAAACAGTACTGGAAAGTAAATGCATAGTATAAACCTATTTTAATTGCATCTTTGCTTGTACTAACATTGCAACAAAATTCAGAAGTGTCATTACAAAGCCTTCTGTCAGCAACAATGAACATGTGAGGCTTTCAGTTTCAGCAAGAGATTTCAAGCTATTAGAAGAAAACTAGTTTACCTTTCACTAAAGCCTTCCTCCATTTCAGTGGCATCAGCAGATGGGATATCACCCGGTGACTGCAAGTAACAATGATCACCAGACTTTCCACTGCTTCCAGAGACTATTGTCCCATGTCGTGAATCTACAGTCACTTCTGACTGGGGCTCTTCATCATCTTCATTTCCAGGATGCTCTATCATCCACATGGCCAACACTGTGATATTCTGTGCATCTGCTTCTCCTCTGGCACCTGAAAAGACGAAAATCATACCTGGAAATTGTACTACGTCATTGATGGTGAAAACCCCTTTTTTCCCCACAAACACTTGTAGACTTTTAAAAAAAAAGTATGAAACACACTTTTTTCAAAGGAATATTTATCTGATTTTTCAATTTAAATTGATATAGTTACAGATTACCTGTGGCTTCCATGGCTTTTGCAATCTGCCTTAGGGAGAACCCCATCTCTAACAATGGAACAGCAATGGCAGGAGGAGGCGGGGATGTTGAAAGCCGGCTGCTTGGATCAGACAAAGCTTAAAAGACGGAAAATATTAAATGTAAAATGTGTAAATCTTTATTACCTTACACTTACACTTTGCTTCTTCTGATTTAGCAAAGATACATTAGCTTCAGATAAAGGAATAGCTGTCTTTAACAACTTCTGTCTCTATTACTTTCTAACACAAAGTAAGATACTTTCTATAACGAAATCTGACAGTGCTTATTCTTACTGGTAACATATGTTTTATGTCACCCTATGTTTAATCAAATATTTAAAGGATTATTTGTATTAAGGTATTTCTAATACCTTTTAAAATTTCCTCTTAAATCTCTATCAAATTATCTATTTGATTTACTTTTAGAAAGACTAGATAAAAGTTATCCTTGCCTGAAATATCAAGATTCACAAATATTGTGAGATCACACAAATACATGTTCCTCTGAAGAGGCAGAAAGCCTCTTATAAAGCTGAAGACAGATACCTGAAAATCTCTTTGCAGATTACATTATCCTTTTGTGCAAAGTGTCTCTCGAGAGCCTCTAAAAAGTTCAGTTACTGCCCAAAAAGTTTAACAAAAAACACAATTTCTTCTGATCAACAAAGACATTAAATGTACTGACAAAACACTGTTGTAAACACTGTATTATGATCCAGAAGCAAGACATCTCATCAAAAAAAATGAGGTGAAACTGAAAAGACAAGTTGCTATGCAACAGTGACATCAAAGAGAGCCAACTTACAGCATGGATATAAGAACATGAATAGTAAGTTGTAACAGTCAGGAATTTTGAAGTACAGACTTTGTTTCTCAGTGCTGTGTATAAAATCCAAAGAACATACTTTAACTCAGTCTCTTCTATTCATTTAATATATAACACAGATACGGATTTTTATGTTTATTTTTATTACTATCTCCTCTGGATCACAATACTGTGTTCTTTAGGGTCTTGAGATTCTCACTCAACAATTGTGAACTTACTAACTGTCCATATTTCTATTTATACTGACTACAACTATACCTGTACGGTTTGCAGGCCTTGCAGACTGGGAATCAGGAGAAGTCAAACTTTGCCTCCTTCCAACTTCATCTGAAGGAGATGTTGGTAAAGAAGATATTGGAGGAGTCTGAGCACGTCGTGCTGGAAGTACAGTTGTAGTAGGGTAGCTAGAGAACATCTGCCTATAATAAAAAACAAAATACATTTATATGAAAAAGATCTACCCTGGAAAAGGTCTGACACTTAAAAGCATCAAATTAGAGTATGACTTGCCAAGTGCACCTTACAGAAAATTAGTTTTGTACGGGTAAGGTGCAGTATGTACATTTGTGGAGTTGGGAGAGGAACACTGTAAGGAACAGCTCATTCCTAACATTTTGCCTGGACAACTCAGTTCTCAAACATGCACCTAAAAATACCTCAGAAACCAAGGGCTATCCTAGGAGATAAAAGAAAAGTAATTCTTTTCCCATTTCCCCACTTTGTTCTGAACCCAGCCCAACTAATCATTGCTTTTAAGATACTTTCTCTGTCCTGGTGATAGGACTTCATCCTGGTTTTTGTCAAATTGTATCTGCAAAGCCTTTAAGAGGTCAGACACATCAAAAAAATAATAAACTTACAACAGGACTGTATTCAATGTAAAGCAGATATCTTTCCACTTCACAAGTAACCTCTGCAGGTTAACTAGCTTTATCTTACTTGCATTTCAGTATGTCGGGGTAAGATGAAACAAAGAGGATTGAAATGCTACCTGCAAACTAAGACCTACTTTAGTTTGAAAATCAAGAACGATTCATTAAAATACAGAATTTCGCAGACTTGTGTTTTAAACAACATCAAATAAAAATGGAAACTAAAGAAGACAATAGAAAACTGAACAGAAACTGAAAACAATAGAAGAAAGGGATTTTCTCCTGTCCTGAAGAATTAAGATGCTATGTATACGTATACTATATATAAAAAGCTTAGCTGCTTTTTATTTCTAGAAATGTATGTATTGCAAATAAAGCAACAAACTGCACTCTGTCTTCTGAGGAGGCAGTTCTTGACAGCTAATAAAAACATTAACAAGAGAGCTGAAGCCATACCTAAATTACCAAACCAGTTCCCTACACCCACAAAATCAAATTTGTTGAAAATATATTTTACCTAAGAAGACTGAGAGGCATAACACCAGGTGACTCTGAAGCTGGAACAGTTTCAGTATCAGTTACTGGAGTAGTAGCAGTGGTGGTATCTTCCAGAGAGCTGCTCATAAAAGATGTTGTGCTAGAAGCAGAAGGGCTGGTTGTAACTGGTGTTTGGGCTTGCTGAGACTGATCACCTTCTTCTACTTGCTGATCTACTTCTGCAACAGAAAAAGGACAGTAATGCAATTGAGTATTGAAAAATAGTATCTGCGGCTATCAGGGTTTAAAACTATCAATGTTTAAAATTCTTCCCTAAGAAAGGGGTGTGCAGAAATGCACACAATACAAATACATATTCCAATAACTCATGGCCTTAAGTAAATAAATTGGTCTATCGTTGTTGTCATACTGATACAAGGTGAACAGTAAGTAAATCTTTCTGATGATAACAGAAGCCATTTATTTGGTTAGATCTTATGATACTTACTGTTCTAACAACCACTGTTCTTATTCTCTTAGCTGTCTAATTAATAAAGCTATTTTTAACTTACCAGCCTAAGTAAAAGATCTTTGAAGGTTTTTTGGTTGGTTTCTAAGAAATCCGTAATATGGTAAAGAAGCAAACAGCACAGGAATTAGCTTTAATATTTTAGATAGCTTTAAAAATATTTTAGATATTTCTTCTTTGTTTATATTGATTTAAATGGTTTCCCTGCAATATACATATTTTTAAGACGAACAGAAGAAATGGTATGCATTCTCTCTTCAACATCTTGTTATTGCAATGCCAAATATCCCAGGAAAACAAGCAAGTAAACAAACCAACAAACAAAACCCCAAACCCTACAACTGATTAAAGATTTTCACAGAGAGTAATAGAGGTTACTTACAGCATGAACATACGCACTTTAAGTATTACTTGTTAACATGACTGCAAGCAATCATGTTTAACAGTGAACTTTGTGATACTCGTGCCATATAGAAATCATTCCAACAAATATATATAGAAGTACTTGTTTTTTAAAAGCACAAAGAAAAATTAGAAACGTTTAAATTTCTGATTGATACACACTCACATTTTATTAAAATAAGGAACTGAGGAAAACGCAAAAGAAAAAAAATCAGCATTATATCTATAAAGCAGTATGTCTCTAAAATTTCCCTGTCCAATCAAGATTCATCAAAGTACTGCCACTACAAAATTATACAATTAATATACAAGGTCATGTCATTTATATCATCATTGTTGCTACATAATTTCAATAGGAATAAAAAGTAACAGCACTGTACTTTCATAATTTTGAAAACATACCTTGCTTAAGTCTGCCACCAAACTGATCCTCCAGCAGCCCATGAACCACTAATTTGTAGATCATGGCTTGTGCTCGTTCCAAATCTGCCAGTCCTAGAGCCCTTTTAATTGGTGAGCGCATGACTGCCCGTTTCACCATGTGTCGCATCAGGAACTGCAAGGCAGCACGCATTTCAACGTCTTCGTGAACAACTGGAGAACTAGCACAATCAGAGTTGTGACCATTTTCTGCCAGGACTTTTGGTATTAACAGTAGTTCAGCATATTTACTACAACTAAGAAGAACGCTAAGTGACTTCATAGCACCAAGATAAAGGTAAGATAGCTGTACTGCTCTGATTTCTGACTGCACTATATCATGATTTCTTGGAGTATGTTCATGATTCTTTTTTCTTCCTTCAGCAGGTTGGTGCTGGGATTCCATACCTAGTGTTGATGGCTCTAGAGAAAATGAAGCAATTTCATTTTCTGACTTCGAGCTTGTAGTACTATGTCCTTTGTTATCATCAGCACTTTGTGCTAATCGTGTATCCGATCCACCATCCCCCTCCATTTTCTGGTCCACTTCCCCTTTATCTTCGGATTCATGTCTGTGTTTTTTCTCATGTCTCTTAGTGCTTTGTTTTCCCACATCCTCGTGAATACCAGTCAGATAGGTAAGGTCCAGCAACACAGCAGCTGTCAGCCCACGAAATCTTGCAACATCAAAAGGCAGTGGTTCACAGGGCTCCAGATTATACAGAGGAGTATCACTAGGCGACCAAAAAGTTGGGAAGCTTTAATAAAGATCAGAATGACACAGGAAAAAGCAAGTGAGGGAGAGATAGGAGGAAAGTACAGGAAATAATGTAGGCAAAGTAAGATGTAAAATATATTTCATGAAATAAATGGATCAATTCTAAAAATTAAATGTAAACAGGGGAAAATGAGGTAATGATCAGAAAATGAGGAGATATGATATCAGAGCAAAGCCAACAAAGCACGCGCAGGTTTTCAACAACCATTAAAAAATCCAGAAGCATCACAGAAGCTATCAATTAGGCACTGACAGCTGTTTAGAAATAGACAACAGACTTCTAAGATAATGTAGCTTTGGCTAAATTTTATCATTATACCTAAAAGGAATTTGTGAATAGGAATAGATTATTAGATAGAAAACAACCCTAACTTTTTTTTTTAGCACTAAGTAAAAGCTTTGATTGACTGCACATTCCCGTTCAACTGTTTATCACAAGGAACACACAACTAATAGCTCAAGGTAATTCCCTCTCTGTTTATACTGGGACAGACGCTCCAAAGACAACAACTTTTAGAACACGGGTCAGAAAAACCTACAGAGGAATAATGGATGTCTACCTATCTGTCCAGCTGTACATGATGGTAATTTTTTGTTATATTTAGGAGTTATACTTGACTACTTTTCACTGTAAGCAGGACAAAAATTTGTCAGCCAGTATTTTCCAATACATTTTCTTATCAACCTATCGCATAAGGGATTTCTAAATTTTCCTTTCATTACCCCCAAAATGTTTCCCCTCTTATAATGTAAAATTCTACTTAAAACTTGAAGGCAAGCTTTAATCTCATTTTAGTTACAGATGTACATTCTGAACTTAATTCGATGAGCTTGTCTATGCTCAAACGCACACCAATTCACTCAGTAGTATTTAAAATTATTTTAAGGGCACACTTACTGTAAGGCCATACTTCCACATAGGCATACTTGAAAGAATTTATATCTGGAACTAAATTTGATAATCAATTGTACTTCAGCAGATTTAGTTAAAGTGACAACAACTTTTGCATAAAGACAAAAGAGGCATAATGTTGCAGCAGTTCTAAGAGGTGATCCGACTTTAGCTGTTTTGGAATGCAATAACAACTAGTTGCAAAAAATAATAAAAAAATACTGCTCAATTTCTCTACAGGATTAAAGTTTAACTACAGCCAGGAGGAGTTTAAGAGGTTGAGTGAATCAAATTTTTCTACACAAAAATCACAGGCAATTCCTGCAAGAGCACCACAGAGCCAAGAGACACCGCTAGCTTCATTTCACCGTTTCCTGCAAGAAAGGAGGAAAAAGAAGTATCTCCTTCCAGCTTCCTCCCCAGTTCTTACTATCAGCTGTAGCTGCAGAACAGCTCCAGAGTACCAACATCAAGTATATCTCATTCCTTTAGCTCATTAAGGCCGGGCAAAAAAAAACAAAACAAACAAACGCTGCGTTGAGGCAGCATTAATTTCAATAGTACCATCCAGCCACCATTAAGACAGAATCCTCCTGACTTTGTCCCACTCTTTAAGCCCCACAGAGCAACTTCCAGTCCTCTAAGAATGAAACGACAATGTAGCAAAGACACCCATTCTCAACTCGGATAAATCAAATCAGGACTCTCTTCAGAAGCAGGTTCACCATTTACAACCGAAGTGTGCACTGTCCTCCAGTAAAGACCTTCTTTATACCCATGAACAGGAAGCTACAGTAAATTAGGACAGGAATGCAAATTTTAAAGCAAGCAACACTCACTTCAAATTTAGGAAAACTGGCAAGCTGGTCACATTCCAACTCTGAAAACCTACAGCGTATGAATTCTACAAAAAAATCTACAGGAAAACCCTACAAGCCTAGAATTCTAATGACGCTGATCAATTCCAAATTATCAAGTATATATTTGACATGCATTTTATTACTAGATACTATTGAAATATAACTCATATTAGTTTTGAACAGCCAACTTTGGCTGCATTTGTTTAAAGTTTAGGCTTAAAATAACTTATCGACATGACTCTAATGTAAGATGCATATTATTTGTTGACTACACTCTGAGAAGAACAGGAAGTGAGCATACTATACCTGATAGTAATCTCTGCTTCATCCCATTGGACCTTGGCAGATGTACTGCCTTCCTTCACTACTCCAAGTAAAGTAGCATGACGTCCCGTTTGCTTGTGTACACATCGACCTCCAACTCTAAGACCAGCATCAACTCCGCCAATTACTGCTAGAACGGGCCACACTTCCACACACAGCATCTTCAGCTGAAGTTCTGAAAGGTCAGCTAGACCATGCCTACTGTGCTTGCTTTTCTCCTCCTCTTTATTTTCTTTCTCCTCTCTCACCTCATTCTCTTCTCGACTTTGAATTGAGCGACTTTTCTTCAGTTTTTGACCTGCTTCTTTAACACATGTTTTGATTTTATTCAGTCTTTCCATCATTTTTTTATTGATGCAGTGTGTCCAACGGTCTGTGCGATGAAGGATACGAATGAGTTGGATAGTGGCTTCTGCCAGCACTGCAGCAACAGGACTACAGATGGGGTCACCAGGTAGCAAATCTCTCGGTGTACCACGCATCTGCATATCACAGATTTTCACCTAAGTGTTTAAAGAGAGCAGTTTAAAAGTTATCTTCTCAACTTACCTACAAAGGAAACTATTTTAACATGCGAGTCTCCTGATCAATACAAAAAACTACTGGCTGAGACTTTTTTTTTCTGAGGCTCTCTAGGAATTTCACCTTAACCTGATCAAAACCTGCACCCATTTAAACTCTATAAAGATACTGAAACTCCAACATTTCATGCTTTCCCACATTGAATGCTAATACCATGTTAACTCTGGTTTCTGGGGATTGCGATTTTATGCGTAGAACTTTAAGTCTCTAAATCAATTTGGAGTCGTAACATACGTTCTTATTTTACAATAGATTGCACAATGTAGGAATTCATGAAGAGTCTAGGTAGTGTGCAAGTAATGTAGTGTTATACATGCCTTAAAACAAAATGAATAATCAGTTACATTCTCAGTACTTCTCAACTACCAACAATTCCCATTTATCCCCAAAAAATCCTCAACATCCACATGACACAGTCTAGGGAAAGCACAAACTTACAACCAATGCAGATGAACATTTATATTACCTTTTCTCCTGGATTACTGCTATAGAACATAACACAAGGGTATAACTCTGCTGCATCTACATCTTCAAAAGCTAGTTTTGGCTCCTAGATAAAACAAACAAAAACAAACTTACAACACCTTAACAAGTAAAAACATGGCTGTAAGTAATCGTAAGTACTGGAACTATCACTTGACTTAACCATCATGCTTAGTTTTATATAAAATATCTGTGACAAATTACTGTTGGAAAAAGAAAAAAAAAAGAAATGATTAATGTTAAATACCTCTCCATTTTTACCAAAGGAAATGGTTCTTGCTTCCATGTCTAATACACATGTGATGAAATCCCCTTGTGTAAAGCTGGACAGAGTCAAAGTTTGTTCTCCATTGTGATAAAGGTTACCACTATAGGCTCTGTATAGCCACATATCTGAGGTAGTGCGATGGTTAAAATCATGTACTGGCCAACGAGAAACTCCTACACATGTGCCTTCATTGCCTCGATTCTCTTTCACAATGTAGAACTAGAAGGCAATTAAAAAGAAAAGTCAGAATATACATTGTAACAGGACAAAGCAATGGAAATTTATATGTATTTACGTATACTTTTAACCATTTTACTCACAAGCATTTAATAAATGAAAAATTTTAATAAGCTAAAAATCACGTTCCATCTTTAAAAGGACACGGTGTATAAGGTTAGTCATTAAAATTTAACCTAGTAGTAATGAAGAAAACTGTATGTAAATACACACAAGAATTTATGATTTTTCTGACTCAAAACTCACACCTATAAGCTGGCATGCCAGCAATAAACATATTATGGAAATAAACCAGCTTCACTCTTCACATTCACAGCAAGTGGTTTACATAGATTCAGGTAAAAGAAGTGTTATGCTCAGAGACGCTACTAACTTGGACTACAACTGTGTTATTTATCTGTATTTCTGAATAAATCACTTCAAATGATGTAATTAAAGGCTGGTCTTGTCAGAAAGGCTGATGTGCCTTTTTGAAAGACGGAATATTTTCTAAATTATTTCCCTAAAGGAAAAAAAATAAAAATAAAAAAAAATCAAAATCTACATAACTGAGTAGATTAACTATTGCAAGACAATCTTATCTCTACTAACTATAGATCTGAGGAACATGTACCAACATATCTACAAATATTCAGTGCATATTCACAGCCTCCAATATGCATACTGAAATATCAGCTGAAAATTTGCTCCCAACAGCAATGCTCAAAAGCAGCCTCAAACTCTTCTCTTTGTATTGAAAATGTCGCTTATTTAAGAACGTTTTCAAAAGAGATAAATCATAGTTAGTTATTGTTTATAAATTACAGTATATTTCCAAAATAAGAAGAGAAGTAAGAGAAGAGAAGAAATAAAATTTTAGGCAACCTACCTTCCACTGGTAACACCCAGAAGTGACTCCAGTGGATGCTAATCCATATCCTTTACCTCCACTTCCATGAGTCAGAATCTGCCCATTCTCCACTATGCAGCATTGAGCTTTCTCAGGGTCAAAGGACACTTCCTGTATGGGAAGATTCTCATCTTCATCTTCAGATTCTCCTTGCTTCTATCAGAAATAGGACAAAATATCTGGAGTAAATGTAACTCGGTTGCATTCAGTCAAAAGAGAAGGTAAAAGCATCATTACCTGTAGTTTCATTTCTTGTTCTTTCTCCTTTATTTGAATTGCATGTTTAGCCTGAGCCATTGGAGTCTCCCACATGCAGTCAGACAGAAGCAAGAATAATCGTTCAACAACCTGGCATATTAGAATATAAATCAGATCATTGTAAATCCAAGATGAGGATAACAAATAGAATGATATTGTTCTATTTTGCTTTGTAGGTATGAATGTCAAAATATTTAGCGTTCTTAGAAAAACAAATATCTACACCAAGTCTCATCTGATTTGGATTCTAAGCATTACCTATGAAATGTTTAAAACTTTAACGAGACTTTTCTGTTGAAATACGTGTAAAAGTTAATAGCAAATTATAAAGACCTGAGCCATTTGATCATCTTCAACTCCAGATTCACAAGCGGGTAATACAGCTTCTAGTACATGAAGTGCAAGAAGTCTAGTCCTCAAATTGCCAACCAAGGGAACTCCTGAAGACAGAACAGTATGTTAATAATCTAGAACTGACTTTGGCATCAGGTACGCACCTATGGAATGATCTGCATGACACCAATGCAATTTCCCAAAGTGTGACTTGTGTACATCTGCAGGATTTAGTTTTAGTTGTTTACTGTGTAACACAGATTTCTAACAGGACCTGGTTTTAGGAACTGCACTAGAGGAACATGGATAACTATTCAGCACATTTTTAAAATATCATACCTGAGCAACACTTCTGAGAAGCAATATTAAGAAGTACTTCTGTCCACTTTGGAGATGCCATTTTTGACTGAATTGCTTTTGAAGACACAACTCGACGTAGGAAAACAAGAAAGTCTCCCAAGTGCAATTCAGCTGCATGTTGCTTTCGGAGGGCAGCTAGGAAATTAATTAAAAGTTTCATTTAAACTCTTACTTCTACAGTATCTGCAAATATCCTATTTTTAAAGTCAAAATAGAAAAAAAAATAAAATTAAAGCAGACATTCAGAGTTGAGTTTTGGGAAATTTTCATTCTTTTCTGAGTAGAGTAGAATAGAACAGAGTAGATACAATTGATATTGGTAGGCCACACTATGTGGACTAACTGCGTCTTTGGAAAAAGACATAGTTACTCAAATATCACATGGTGCACTAAGAACACAGGTACTTTGGCAAACTAAGATTATAAACAACTATACAGGAAATTACTGTATGTATCTTACCAAAAGCATGCGGTTATAGAGGTTATAGAACTACACTTCAGTATTTGCAAGGTCTATATATTTAATGTATGTTTAAGTTGCTTGGCTATGTTTTAAATGTAGCCATGTGAAGCCTACCAGAGACTTGAACAGAAGATGACAAAAATATTAGCAGTCCTTGTTAACGTGCAACAAACTGATCCATAATTAAAAATGTAATGATCAGTTACTACATTTTTATTTATAAGTAACTCCGTATCATGAAGCATAACTACTGTGTTCTATGTTTTGCTGTACCCTGGACTGCATGCATCAAAAGACCCATAGCCAGCAGGTTGAGGGTTGTAATTCTCCCCTTCTACTCTGCTCTGGTGAGATCCCACCTGTAGCACTGCATTCAGTTCTGGAGCCCCCCACATAAGCAGGATATGGACCTGCTGGAGTGAGTCCAGAGGAGGCCATGGGGATGCTCAGAGGGCTGGAGAACCTCTCCTATAAAAACAAGCTGAGCGAGCTGGGGTTGTTCAGCCTGGAGAAGAGAAGGCTCCGCTGAGACCTTAGAGCCAGCTTCCAGCACCTAACAGGGACCTACAGGAAAGCTGGGGAAGGATTCTTTGTTAGGGAGTACAGTGATAGGACTTCAACAGCTTTCAATTGAAAGGGGGGGGAAGATTTAGATTAGATAGAAGGAAGAAATTCTTCCCTATGAGGGTGGTGAGGCACTGGCACAGGTTGCCCAGCTGTGGATGCCCCATCCCTGGAAATGTTCAAGACCAGGCTGGATGGGGCTTTGGTCAGCCTGGGCTGGTGGGAGGTGTCACTGGCCATGGCAGGGGGTTGGAGCTAGGTGATCCTTATGGTCCCTTCCAACCCACACCATCCTATCTATGTTTTTTTGTTTCCTGTGGGGGTTTTGATGCAAAACTATACTTCCTCATGCCCTAATTCGTATTCTAAAGGAGTTATATTAACAAGCAGATGTTTGTGGAAAGAGAAGACCTTATACTCTAGCTTCTTATTGAACTAATTTCTTATGAATTAATTATCTTACAAATTCGTCAGTCATCTAATTATTTAGAAGCAAAGACAGCTGTAAGCACAACCAAAAGCATACATATACCTAAAACTAAGATATGCTTAAAAACTTCTTCAGGCATATCATTTCCACAGAAATTCAAAATGTTCATTAAAGGACTGCAAATTACGGGAGGACTTCCAGATTTCAGAAGATCTCTTCTTGCAAACTTTTGAATATGACAGGGTATGGTCAACCTTTTCCCATCAATTCAAAGCACAAAACTCTTCACAATACAATGCAAATGCAGCAACTTCCTGAATTACATTATATTTCTTTGTACTTTAAAACTTAGGTAATTCCTGTGACTGTACTTTGAAAAACAGTACTACCATTTTGGGAAGAAAATAGTATTCTCCTAATTACAAATTAGATGCAGTAGTTCTTATTCTCTACTTACTCCTACCTTCAAATTGATTTATATATCACATGCATACAAATCTAATCTGAGCAGAAAAATATTTGATGATTTTTTAATCTAATTTACAGAGTTAAGAATGACCCAACAATAATCAATACAGTAGAGTGTGTGAGAGCCTCAGCATTCAGTGGTTTACTATGTTGTCTGGTATTTCAAGACTGTAAAAGAAATGATGCAAAGTAATTACCTCTGAAGTCTCTCTTTTCATTCTCCCCATTTGAATCTGTCTTTCTTGATTCTACTTCATGTTCCTCACCTTCCCCTTCTCCAAAGGAAGCCATAAGCATCACACCAGCTTGTGATAACAAGTTCTTCAGCTGACTGCATAATAAATCCAGCAAAGATTGGACCACCTTTGGGCTCAGTTTGTCAGCATAGGTTCTATACACACACAATAAATAAGAGTATTTAAGAGTTGATTAAAGGAGCGATAATACAAAGACAGAACTATAAACTCAGTGCAAATGAAAACTGGGGTTAACTCAGCGCTGATTCTAATGCATTCTATTGCAGCAGGTTACTTTGCCACAAGTTTTGCAGATTACTCTTATTTGAACCTTGCTTTTAGGACACTTTCAACCTGTAGAGTTAAACTTAGAGTCAAAAGACACATTTCCAGTTTTTCCAAGAGAAAAAAAAAAATCATTAAATGTGGAATCCCATTCCCACTTCCACAATTGAGGGTGTTCTTTTCTGTTTGTCTTCTATAACAGACGTGACAGGTAAATTCATAGCCTTGTATGAACACTGACATAAAGGTGCACCTACCCTATATTAAATCAGAGTCATGCTCCAAACAGACTTCAAGCATTTAACTGTTGATAGAATTTTGGACCTTGCTCCCTGGTCTAACACAGGCCAGTATTTCCTAGAATACTGCTTTGTGTTCCAAAAATAAACGCAATGTACTGTTCTGAAGAACACCTACCAGATTATTGTTGGTATTACTTTTTATATAAATGAATATTACACAGCAACAGAAAGGCTAATATTATCAACTGAATGGACATATACCAAGTCATACTTGAAAAAGGGGGAATACCACATACAATGCTTAGAGACCATAGAGCTCCCATAAAGTTCTAATTATTCTGGTCGAAACTTGTCACTTACAATTTAAAAATACTTATCAGTCTAATGTTCATCTTCCTTATGAATAATGCAACTACACTTTTTTTTCCCTTCACTTGTATGTTTCTGAACACCACTTTCTATCCTAAAGAAAGCTCACACAAAAGAAGAGATCCTTTTAGATGATGCTGAAAAGACAGAAGATTACATTTTTTGAAAGCAAGGGAGCATTCAATACTCACCCTGTGGTGATTGCAAGGATCTGAAGTAGTCTTGTACTGGCTACTTTCAAGGCTGTGCTGAGTTGAGAAATACCAGTTTTGGGCAGCAACTGGAGCGGTTGTCCTAGCATGGTGTCTGTGCCACACAACTGTGATAGCACATTTAGCAAACCAGTGGAAATAGCCAAGGAGACATCAACGGGCTGATAGTGTACACTCAGAGCAAAGACTGTTACCAGCAGAAGACGCTGTTGGGCTTCTAATATTAAAAAAAAAAAAAAGTTTTTAATTAATAAGCTCTTTAGAGTAAGAACACTAAGACAGGACAGAGCTGTCATTATCACACACTTTGAGGTAGTCTTTCTTATGTACCATCATATCCCCTCCTTTAACTCAATGCAGATTCTTCTCTCCAAGGTAAGGATGACTTTGGTGAAATATGCAATTTGCTGCTTGCACTTCAGGTAGATTCTCAAGAAATTTCTTTTGATTCCATTTAATTGTACGTGAAACCAATGAAATAATTCAGGTAAGCATGACCATTAGGCTCTATCATCAAACTAAACTATATAACGCTATTCTATACTGAAGCCCTCAGACAATATAAACGCACAAAGAGTTGCAGAATTCTAGCCTTCTCTCAAGAACAGAAACACACTGCAATATTGTAGTAAAGGAGGACAAAAGGGGCTTTCAAAACAAGCAACATGCTCTGTTCGTTTGTTTTTGGCTTAAAGGTTTGGAGAGTTTAATCTCTTCTCAAAACTGCTTATGCCTGGAAAACCTTAAAAACAACAACAACAACAACAACAACAACCAACACTATAAAGCGCCAAAGAAACAGGCGACTGGAAAATTGTAGTATGTGACTTACAGGAATAGAAAGGTTTGTAACACTTTAAAACCTTAAAAAGGGTGACACTTGAATAAAGGTAAGACAAAAAAAGAGGCTGAAAAGCCCCCCTCTCTTCAGAAAATAAGCTGTCAGCTGGATATTTCATCCATGAGTTCTGGCCACTCATATCAAAGTCTTCTTTCACAGAATCACAGAATAGTCTAGGTTGGAAGAGACCTAGAAGATCACCGAGTCCAACCTCTGGCCTAACACTAACATGTCCTCCACTAAACCATATCCCTAAGCTCTACATCTAAACATCTTTTAAAGACCTCCAGGGATGGTGACTCAAGCACTTCCCTGGGCAGCCTATTCCAGTGACTAATAACCCTTTCAGTAAAGTTCTTCCTAATATCCAACCTAACCTTTCTTTGTTAAACTTATAAGCTGTTGCACTGTTTATTAGAGGACATATTTTACAAATCTGGTTTTCACTTACCTATGTGATGCTTATTCGCTTGCAGTGCTCTTTCTAATGTAGCAGACAATTGCTGGTAAATTTTATGCACAGCCACCTGGATTTCAATCTGAATACTTCTCTTAGCTGCTCTGATACCATCCTGAGTCAAACAAATAAATACTGTAAGCACTGATAACATTTTTATCACCCATTGAAACAGCAAAAACTATCAAAATACACACCTGGTAGTGATGCAGTCTTACACTCTCTCCTTTGGCACCTGCATGTCCTACAGTACCCAAACCGAAGCAACCAGCAAGAAACTGTAGTCTAACAGAAGTAAGCAATGAAGACGACTGAAATCCTGGCCCTTGATGACTTCCCATTAATGGCACACTCCCTTTTTCCTCCATCCCTGATAGAAGCACTAAGATCTGATGAAGCGCTTCTAGACGAAGCTGAAAGTGAAGGCAGTCAAAAGGCAGTATTAAATAGGAAGCATCCTTAGAAATCTGATCATCTTCAACTATGAGCAAGAGTGAACGATGTAGCTGTTTCCTCTGACAGTATCCATGATTTTGATAAATCTTAAGACTAAAAGCACATTTTTACATTTTAAAAGAAAATTCTTCTCGTCAGTTTGCCATTTGATTTCTGACTAATAGAGAAGTTGGCTTAATCTAGTCAGCACAAATAAGCTACAGGGAAAGCTTCATATAAATCAAGTAGTTAACATGCAATTAAAGTTGGTGTAATTCCAAAGCCTGCACTGGAAGTTCTAACCACATCACTGCTGCATGAAGCACAGATAGGATAATCTGTCTACTCCTCTGAAATTCAAGTCTGAGATTTAAAGAACAGCATGTAAAGGAAATGTTATATTAAAAGACAGACAACTACATTTTTCTGTTTACTCTTAAAGCACTTTTTATAGAGGATTAATTTTTTACAGCTTTTTGTTAAGTTCTCGTTAATTCTCATTAATACTCAGTTAAAACATTTCAAAAGATAAAGGGAGGAAAAAACTCCTTAATAGACAGAATTTGGACAATGTTAAAAGAAATCCATAAAATCTGTAAAGTATGGAAAAATAAGAAAAGATATTAAATTGCAACTTACCTCAGCCCTCAGCTGCTGCTGCTCCATTGCAATTATTGATGCCTGCGGACTGGTGGACATACTTTCCTCTGGTTCCTTAAATCCTGGAGAGTTTCCCACATCTCCACTTACAAAGCTGACAACATTTTCAATCAAAGTATGAACTCCAAGAGATCTTGAGAGATCAAAATCGGACTCAACAAATGAGTAGGAGGAAGTGTACAACCAATCTCTGCTGTGTTTTAATCGAGCCCATGAGTCACTTAAAGGTTCCACTTGACTGTGTATCGCTCCTAAATATATACACAACGAAGTCTCATAAATTTCAAATCAATAAGTAACAAGTAACAATCTTGACAGTAGGTAAAGACTGAACTGCTGCTATTCATACAGGTGAAAATGGATATTCATGATTAATAATACCATGCATTAAGCAACTTAGAGCAAAACACTTGTTTTAAATTTACAGCAATTGCCCTAAAGGAAAAGCTGTATTTCTTTTAATTAAGTTAAGCAGTATTGCAACACACTGCCGAGTGAGGAAACAAAAAAAGAGAAGCCACTCGAACTGCTCAGCTTAAAGCTAGAACAAGGAATAAAAATGCTTTGCAGCTAAATGAGAAAACAGTAAAGAAAAGATCTGCTACAAAAGAAGTTGTGCGCTTTGTAGATGTATTTTAAAGTCTAATCCTAAAATGAGTGTTTTTGTTTTGTTTTGTTTTAATCATTATATATTTTATAGATTTGAAAAAACATGGTGTTATTTTTGGATTAAATATTTGCAGAATTCATGAGTGCAGAAGGGAAAGTAAATCAACAAAAACTTTCATTTTAGACTAACAGAACATTTATTTTCTTATGATTCATGATAAATAGATTCACGTATATTAAACTGCTCTCTGTGGCATGTATTAAAGTATATCTTAGTCATTTGCCAATTTCATGCATCTATTTTCAAGTATTTCCTGTTACACCAGCATGTCATTACACTACCTGAAACTTTACCTTCACTAATTAATGTACTTCTTCAAATGAGCATCAGTCTGTGGCACTGGGATTTATTTATCATCGTATACTTGATCTCACCTCCAAAAGCATTTAGCTAGAACTGCATTTCTGGTGCAAATGAGTGTAATGAGGTATGACTGAAGTCATACCTTCATCAACAATTAGCTGATGTGTATCAGTTAAATATATATATGTATCAACACAAAAGGTATTTTATTACTTTTGTAAATGATGTTAGCTGAGTTGGGTCTGGTTGGTCTGACCTACAAGAGGTCAGACCCTGGCTCAAAAGAACTTTCCATTTGTACAGACAGGGCATGTCTGGAGACCTATAGAGAAACCTTAAGAATGTTTATATTCACTTTAAAAGTCTATTTTTAATTATCTTAAATAATCTACATAGAATTTTGCTATATTAGTGTCTCTTGTGCCCAAGGAACTACAGATACTGTCTGGAGAATCACAATCCATTCACAGTACTCACACAAACTTAGGACAACATTCCTACCAGCCATTCCTCATCATTTTTTTCCTGTGGCAAGCCAAAAGGCCGTTCTTCTGTATCACAATCTGCACTTTCCCGCAATTTACACATAGAAAATACCATGAAATTTTGCTTTTCCTTTGTAAATTAGTTAGCTGACCTCCACAAAGCTGTCAAAAAAATAAGCTGGCGGGGCTATGAATTATGAAAACCTTTTCACATCCCATTACCTTTCTGTGAATAGTGTTTATGTGCATTTGTATGGCATTCCTTACACTTACTACTAAGCAGATCACAATAGCTTCAGAAAGAACCATCACAGTACCTAGGTCAAATATGACCTTATAAGATATTTAGCAAAAATATAAGGACAAAAATTAATTTCGAATAATGCAGAGATATTAAAACATTGATTTTAAACACTATTTTTTCAAAGTCGAACGTAACTTCTAAATTTCTGCTGGTTTATTCAACACAGTAATATTACCTGGCTTAAAAAGAACAATTTACTTCATCTTGTTTAATATGAGAGAATTTACAGAAACTCTGTTACTTGGTTTTACAACTTATACCTGGTATCTATACTTAAAACGTAAGTAAAGATAAATATGGCCTTACCCTTTAGTTCTTATAGTACTTGTTTTAAAACTGTCTATTAAAAGCTAAGTTATATGCTGAAGTGGCAGCTGAGAAACATGAAATATAAGGGACATCAAAAATGGGTACTAAATAACTTGGTTTCACCTGAGGAGTTTCCTAGCATATGCATGGTAAAGAGGGCCCAGGGGAGAGAGAAACTGAAACCTCAGTTTTCCTACAGTAAGCATAAGCCAAATCAGTACCAAGTATATAAAATGCTGCCTATATACCAACAACTATTTCAAAAGCCTTTAGTCTAAGCTCTTCAGTCTTTCTTCCACAGCAGGAAAGGTTAAAGCCTTCCAAAGTGATGTTAGATTCCTTCTCCTCAACCTGTCCTATGCTGTACCATGCCACTAATAAGCACAGCACAGAATCCAAGGATTTGTAATGAAGCACAAAACAATTCTGATGCCTTAAACCATAAACTTCAGGAGATACCCTTTCAAGTATTAACAGAATATCAGAAGACAATTTAGTTTTGATAGTCAACAAAAGAACTAATAAGATCACCCATCTACATATTAATAGAAAACTAAACTATTTCACATTTGAAAAAAGATCAGGTCTTAGCAAATCACTTTTAGTATTAATTGCAAAAATATGTAAATGTAAAAACAATTTTAAATTGTTTCAAATTAGGAGAAAAGTCCAAGAATGCAGAGTTACAGATTAAATGTAAAACAAGTAAAGTTATAACTGAAAATTTAAAGATTAAAAACAAAGAATGTCAGAAGACAAATTATATGCTTACACTTGAATTAAAACATTTAAGAATTAGGGCAAATCTAAAACAAACTTTTTTTTTCTTGAAGATGTTAAGTATCAACAGAAGAATCAAAGTATGCTTGTGAATTAGCTTAGCAAGATTCTGTGCAATATCCATTACACAGAATTGATTGCAGCTTAGGACTTCTATAAGCCTTTACAATCACATGAACAGAGTTACATATAAGAATAATCTTTAAGCTTACAGTAAAAACAAAACAAACCAAAAAAGTTTACTTGTCCTTATAAGCCAGCTTGTAAAAATGAGTTTTCCAAATGAATGTGGCACAGCTGCAATACACACTTCATAAAACATAAAACATGTAGGGAAGCTATAGAGAAAAAAATAAACATGCCATCAGGTACTTGCTTGAAGCTCTTCTTTTTTCTGGGGCTCAACTGGCCAAAAAGGAGTAAATACACTACACCACACAAGAATCAGAAGACAAAAGCAGACATTTGAAACAGAAGACAATATATTCATATCTCTTCCTCGTTTTATACTGACTTAGACTTAAATGATCATTCTCATCTCAATCAATACCTCTATACATCAAGCAGCAAAATTAGAAAAAAAAAAAAAAAAAAAAAAAAAGATTTATTCCCGTTTTTAGTTAGTATATCCTAGGTAACAGACTTTCTAAATTTTCTGCCATCTCTGCAGGGAAAAAAAAAGCATTCCTTTTAACACAGGTACACACCACACACATACACGAATACATTTACGTCCCTTACTCAAAATGATCTTCAGTTTCAACTTCAAAGCACAGAACTCATTTTATTTCAATTTAATTTAGATATAATCTAAGTTGCTGCTTATTTTCAAAGTTGCTCTGTTGTGTTAGTAAATTATTACAGTACACACAGGCACACTGGAATTCACTGAATTAACATTTAAATGAAGACTAGACTATTAGCCATTATCTGTCTGTAAATAAGTTTGCAATTGTGCTGCTAAATGTGCATTCTTCACTACTAGACATTTAATGCAGCGTACAGTATCCTCCAGATGCAACATTTTGAGGCAAGCTCTCTGGGTCTGCAAAACTGAAAAAGATAAATCTAGGCAAGGGAAAAAAAAAAAAAGGCTTACATATCAGGGGAAAATATTAATGCGCTCATCACCCCATATGGCAAAAGTTTTGAAAAAGAGATTTTTATTCTGCAGGAATAGAAAGAAAAGTTTACTGATTTGAAACTAACTGAATAGCTGCAAGGAATAAGGTAGTCAAAGGATCATCAGGCTGAAGTAGAAATAATAGTCTGATTTCTGAACAGATACAATAAATGGAGAAAGCAATTAGATTAAAGATTGGACTGAGTAGCTAATACGTTAATTGAGTAAAAAGACCATGCTTTCCTTTCACACTCAGCTGCAAGACCTCAGGAACAACTTACATTAATTTTTCTAAGGTTGGTTTTCTGTATTGCAATTTATAGATATGAACAGCTTTTATACCATAAAAAAATCAGACTATAACCAATAGCGAGATTAGGTTACTAAGGAAAAGTGATCTGAGTTTTGAATAACAAGTTGCTGAATTCAATAAACAAATTATAAAGTAAGTCAACCCACTTCAGAGGAAATTACTTTCCTGCCTGTACCAAAAAAAACATCCAAAAACAGTCACCGATACCCTACACACAGCGCATTTTTTTCCATGCTTTTCAAGGATTGAATACTCCGCAGAGACTGCTGATTGCATTGCAGGAAAGGGAATATGGAAAAAGATACCCATTCACACATTCAGCTTTTCTGAGAGCTGAAAAATTTGATCCATCTAGTCCATCAATACCTTAGTAACTGACTAAAATTGCCACTTACTATAACAAAATATCAAAGCTGATTGATAGCAACGATTCATTCTCTGATGGTTACATATGGGACTGACTTGCTCCTACAGAAAAACAAAGGTAATGACTATCTCAGGTCTCCCTTTTAAGATTTGATTGCCCTGAATACACTTGAGACATGACTACTCCCAACTGGAACTAGCAAAGTAATCGTCGATTCCTATGCATTTGAACAATTTTCTAGCAATTCAATTGGAAGTTGTTTAATATTCCAAGTACATGTCATGATTTCTTCTTGTCTACTTTGGCAGGTATCAAGAGGGAATTTTCCCGAAGATAGTATATTGTTTGATGTCCAACAGGTGTCAATAGCACCAACCGGGCAAGGCAGTGCTTTCACAATTAACCTTTAAAAGCAACATGCTATCTACAGCTCCTGGCACGCTTTGCAAGGTTCACAGTGATCAGTAGTTCGTACTCAGACAAAAAGGTCCCTACAGCAGGCTGATGAACCCCAGAGAACAAAAGCAGTTGAATCTTGGAAATTCTATGGTCTTCTTCCTACTTACCACCATTATGCAGCAAGCAGTGTGGTTAAATTCTAGTAAACTTGTTAAGAAGAGATGGGAGGAACCTCCATACACTTAAATTTGTTTTAGGAAAATTCACCTTTAAAGTCTCCAGAATAGCACAGCTTACAGGAAAATGTATTCAACATTCAATGGTGATAGAAGGAAATTTCTCTAGGAAAAAAACTTGCTATCCAATTAGCTCTGCTTGTCAACCTCCTTCATTCAGTTTGTGGATACATACTTAGAAGGAATAAATATATTTCAAGGGACTGCTACAAACTACAATCAGATCTATTCTCAAAAGCAGACGTAAAAGGAAACAATTGACTTTGTTTCCCTTTGAATTACTTCATAAATTTAATCTGAAAGAAATAAGAAGTGTTTCTCGTGCTTCTTTAAGATGCCACTTCTTTCCCACCTAACTGTGCCAACTCAACATTCATTCCAAGAACAGTTTGAAAACTTCAGCTTTAAGTTCCTTAAAGCAACAATGGTTACTTTAGTTTTGTACAATCAGAGATGAGAAAACACAGGAGACTTTGCTTCATGTTAATTGTAATTTGAGAAGCATTTCCCATATGCACTTCTGCTGTAATTCATGATTATCTTCTGCATCCAAATTAGATGTCTCCTCTACCATCCATATGGCATGCATGTTTCCCTTCTCCCATTTTCCTCATTTAGAGGGAGCATAAACACCTTCCACATCCTCCATTCAAAAGCAGATCACATGTGGAATGAGCACAAGACACAAAAATGCACATGGAAAGAACATCTAAAAAAATTTAAAAAAACACTTGTTTCTCACAAAAACGTTTTAAATGTATAAATGTCTAAAAGGAGGAAAATTAAGGAACAATGTGACAGCCTTCTGTGGGTCACTCCTTCTGCAGTGGTTTACCTACGATAAATGGAAGACTAGGCTTCTTTTAATCCTTCAATGCTTAAAAAATACAGCTAATTCAAATAGCTCATTCTCTTGCCAGCAAACTGGGATGAAGCAGAGCATAAAGACAAGATGCTGTGAGAATTTACATTTCCCCCATTCCTCAAGCTGAGGTAACAATGAATATAAATGTCCCCTTTGTCAGTGTAGATAGAAGCATATCACAAGAATAAAGACAAAACTGGAGGGGTTTTACCAGTCAAAACATCCTTGATATGCACTGCAGAACCTCTAGAACTTCAGAGAGCTGGCTATATTATAAGGAGTAAGAAGTGGACAATAAAAAATGTCTTCAAGTTACGCATTGAACAAGCACCAGGACATGCTTGAACTGTAGAAGACCAACTAGGATTCCCAAAACCAAACATCTGATAAGAAATGAAGGGCCTTAGATAGCGCAACACTGAATAGCTTTTCTGCTTGATCAAACAGATCTTTGAAGATCTTTTTCTGACCTTAATATAAGTGTCAGGAAAGTTTTCCAGTAAACGGAACCTGTGTTCACTGGATGAGTCTGGTATTGGGTATCAACCAAAATGGGCATATATACTTCCCAGGGTGAGTTAAAATTTCTCTGTTTTATGTTGACAAGCCTCCAGTTGTTAAAGCCAGACTAAAAATATTTAAGTATGATGGGACAACAAATTAAGACTTCCAGAAGAAGACAACAGGTAGCAGTACATATTCCGTTTTGAAGCATGCTATTTGAGCTTCTTTAAAGTCTGGATAGACCAACTGCCGTTACCCCCACTTCTCCTGTGTTGCACGCTTGGTACAGAACTTCCCTGTGTTATAAGAAGCTTCTGTACACTGGTTTGCTGATAAAGTCTATTATTGCGTTGCTCCTTATCTCCTGGAACCCGTGACCCAACAACCTCATCAGTCTAACCAACAGTTCAGGAACCATAACCTGTACGATACACCACGTCTCAGACCTAACTCAAGGTGATTTCCTGGATTACTTTTAGGATATATAGGAAAGAAAGTACAGAGTCTGTATCAGTTCTCTAACAGCACAGCTAAAGATGGTGGCTTCAGAGTATGTTGGGGATCAGGGTGCTGTCAGAGACTCTATCAGATCTCCTAACACTGAGAATGCTAACATACATCATGCTGTCACACTATGAACAGCTCTAGGAAATCTGTTTGTTGAATGGGTTCAGTTGAGTATATGTGTACAAGAAACTCCTTTCCACATTACTAAATTACAGCATAATGAGTGCTGCCACTGACAGTGTGATTTTGGATTCCAAAAGACTTTTAGAAGAAAGCTACCTCTCAGTACTTTGCTTAATGATGAAGGCTATTAAACCAGAACTCTTAAATTACCTAACAGCATTCAAGGCTTACATAAGTAAAGCACTCCCTAACTCAACCTAATTCCTGCTAACTTTTTACCAAAAATGTAAAAAATACCATAGAAAAGGCGTAATTTGTCATTTTGGCAGTGACTCTGCATCATCCGGAGTGAAGCAGGACTTCTTGGTCTCTGTGTAAACATGCACCCTTTGCTCTGTCTATTGCCACCTGAGAAGCAGCTAATGTAGATTCCCCAGAACGAAGGCTAAAAATCTGATTTATATGGGAGTAATGGGAAAAGTGGTTACTTGGTTCTGTAGGTGTGCTGGTGTTGAGATGATGTACAAATTATGCAGTACTTTCTCAATAAGAGTTCTCTAAATGTGCTAAAGCACATTTTAAGGCAGATTATCAATGTTATCACAAGAATAGATCATTCAGCTTGACGCTGAACTTCTCTACCATATTTTTTCTTCTTGAAGTTAAGAGTGAAAACAGAATTAGAATTCTAAATTCACTTGAAATCATGGAAATCCTCACTTGTTTCAGAAGAGCACTGCAATTCTAGAAACTAGAAGAAATGGTTATAACCTAGGAAACATTACAACCAAGCTACAAAGCAGTTAATGTTAGCACAACAAATAAAAGGTAATAGTTACATAGAACATCATTTTTAAATACTCTGTTTTAACTTCCTGACTGTCATTAATGTACTGCATTTAACTGCAAACATATTTTAACTTAAGAAATATTAATGTATTTACTCTGAACAATATTCTTCAGGTAAATTGATACTGATAAAACTTACCCCTCTTTCTGTGCGATGACGCCAAATCCAAATCAACATTTCGTCTTCCACTCTAGAGTAAAAGAGTAATAAAAACCTCATTTCCTTAAGTGGACATATGTGGCGCATAATATTAGAGTGTTTAAAATATAAATTCCCCTCAAAAATAAGAAAATGAACAGAGCTGTAATAATTTAAATTGCTGTTTTACCATCTTTACTTCCTCTTAATAGCAGTTACTAGTTAATAGTTATTAGCAGAGACCCCTGTACTGAAATATAACAGTAATAATGCTGAACAAATGACAAATGTTTAAGATGAATTTCCCACCTAGAAAATGTACCAATAATCTCCAAGGCATGTAACGCTATTTTACTCACCAGTGAATAACCTTCTTCATCTGATTCTGGCTGAGATAAATCAGATTCACTTCTTGACTTAATCAGTCTATAGTTTGAGTTTGCATGGATTGAGCGACTCTCTGCAGTAAGACTTTCACTCCTGCCTCAGGTGTACCAATGAAAAAAAAACACAAAGAAAATAACTGTATTAGCCAAAAGTAAAAGCTGATGGGCAAATTCAGCAGATACCACAGTTTTATTTGAGTCAACACTATCACGGAGCAATACAAGACTACATCAAAGAGGAAAAAAGTGGACTGATGGTTTCTGCTTATAAAGGACATTGATAAATTTTGTTACTTCTTGCCACCCTTATTGATCAACTGAATGAATGGCAACTTCAAATGACTGATCATTACATACAGTATACATAAACAACTCTGAACTAAGAGGACAAGAAAACAGAAAAAGTGGGTGAAAAGGCACCAAGCTTATATTTAAAAAATAAAAATTAAAACTGACAAATTGCATCCTAAAGTTGATATGTCACAAATGAAAGCCACTCGATGAGAGAGATAGACATTTGTGCTTTAGGGACCAAAGGAGGCAAAAACAATAAAAGGGTACTGAATAGATACAATCTTGCTCTGAACTCTCCATCACTACCTTCATATCAAATAAAACTGGAAATGTCACAGCAACAAAGTTTCTCCACTAAAAGTTTAAGTAGACTGAGAAGTCCACTAGGAGCACCAGCTAACAAGGACTGTACCCAAATTTAATAATTTCCATGTTATATTCTAACACACACACAGATTTGTGAAATAAGAAGTTTACACGGACCGAGTTTAGAACAAAGTTCTGTTAGCAAGAATATCTTGGCTTATGGAGTATTTATCCTCTCAACTATACACTTCTCAAATTTGATGGGCTGTCTGGCTTTATTTTGTTACTCTTCCACACGTCAAGATATTATGAATACTTCTAAAATTAATCACAAATGACAATTTTTTCATAATAGGCTTTGACTCTTTTTCAGCATATACAATGTTTTTGGACATTACAATACAAGACATTGCTTATGGTTCAGGAAAATACAAACACATGAATACTAAACACATGAATAATTTTTAGGAAAAATAATTAATTTTCCCAATTACATAAAATTATCTGTACACCAGATGATCTGGACCTAATTACTATTCATAAATAAGCTCAACTTTGAAAAATAATATGGTCCACAAAGAATAAAACTCTTAATCGAGTAAATGTGGACAAAGAAAACTGAGAAAAAGACACTGATCTCAAAACCACCACCACCACCAACAAACCAAACCCCAAACCAAACCATAAGCACTGCTCCATTTTTTTCTAAGAAACCTCAGAGGACTTTTTCTAAGAATCCTCAGAGGAAAACTGAGGTTATTTTTATCAATTGAAGAGGAAACAAAAGTTAAATATTTACGTAGTCAGTGAACCGCACCTTGTCATGAGTCCAATACTCTCAGGAGCAGTAGAGGGAGGCTGCTGTAACTGTCCATCCTCCCTTCGTTTCTGGAGTTCCTCAATAACAGGGCTCACTCCCAGGATCAACAAGGCACATCTGTGGATCACAGAGTTGCATGCAGCAGTATACACATCTTGACCTTCAGTCAGATCAGTGCTGATTCTTCGCTCCTGCTGAGACTGAGGAGGTTGATCATCAAGTCTAGTCCCTGTCCCAGTGTTCATCCTATCTCGATCCCGACTGCGAGCTACTTCACGGGCTGATAGGAAACATTGAAATATTTCTGTAACATGCAACACAAAAAGAAGGTCTTAACTTCTAGACAAAGCTACACAGAACAAAATATTCATCTATAGCTCAAGCTAAAAATGTCCCATTATGAAAAGCAACAGCTATTTTTCCAGCATTAAAAGAATGCAATAATACAAAGCTATAGGAGAAGTCACACAAACAGCTTAAAATAAAGCATTTACACATTGTTAAGCTTAAAATGAAGGGGACAATACAATTTGACAGAACACTAAACATGCTTTTAATGTCTTACTGCAATCCAACTGCTACGTGGATATTAACAAAGAGAAAGAGATTATTTCATGCTAGCCTTTTAGCAGACATATAAAGCAATGCAAATCTGTATTCCAGAGAACAGCACATCTGTAATTCAATACTGAAACAGTTTAATGTTGATATTAGCTTTGGTTAGTACAATGAAGATGCTAGCAAAATTGTCAGCCTTACTTAATTCTTCCTTAATTCTCCTGTTGTCTTAAACAGATTCTTCTAGAGAAGCGGTATGAGAGATTGCATTATCTCTGTCCAAAGAATTAAAGTTCTCTTGATTTAATCACTTTAATTTTAAACATTCAGCTTCCCTTTGGAAAGGTAAAGATAAACCCAAACACTTTCTCCATTGGTGTTAATAGTTAGAAGCAGCAAGACATCAAGGACAGGAATTGAACTCTGCATAGCAAGATCAGCTTCCCTCACGAAAAAAGCAGCAAAAACATATTGGATCTGCTGAGTAGGTAACGTGTACGCTTTTAAAAATCATAAATGATATGGTGCACATGCCCTTCAACCACATAGTGCACTTTCAGGAAAGTCTACTGCATTGTAGATATGACGACACATGATAAGTAAACTAAAGGTGTAACACATTTTGGTGCAAAAAGATCCTCAACAGAAATATGGGAGTCCTAACAAGGAATATAAGCACTGCCAACAAAATAAGCTGTGACAACAAAGGCCAGCAAGAGATATACATTCTAACAGTATCTAGAGGAACAGTGTTTGGGAGAGAAAAAAAATATATAAATTTATGGAAAACGTTCCAAGATAGATTTTTATAGGTTAAATATACATTCCACTTTAATCTTCCAATGCTAACACAACTTCTGTCTTTGAGAATACTCGGGAAACAACAGAAAAACAGCTGAGTGTGACTGGATGCTGCCTCACTAGAACTGGAAGAATTAAGTAGCCCACTGGCTCCAATTACAACTCTAAGTCAACATAACAACAGTTTGTGAAGTTCACCTTTTTTGGTCTTGTTTTCTGAAGAACTGAGCTTTTTTATTTTATTTTTTTTAGAAAACCCATGGGAAAGTATTGCAAATGTTACAGCTATTAAACTTTGACTAAAACCTCAATGTTTTTAATAAATTCAAGATATTCAAGGATACAAATGAATTCCATCCAGTCGTCCACTGTTACGAACAGCAATTTCTTTCCAAACTTCTGAACATTACTCTTCAAAGTTTATGACGTGCAAGATTAACACACATAAATGCAGCAATAAAATACTGACCTAAAAACTTCTCTGACCCAATAAAAGCACTACATCATTTTATAAAAGGTTCTAACAATGTTTACACAGAAAAATATTTCACAATCTTTTCAATCCTTTTGTCCCCATTCTACTTTGAGATAAAAATACATTGTCCTTCCAAAGCACATTACACTCTTGATATACACAACTAGTACTTACTACCAGCTGTCATAACTTCATGTTCTCTTTCCTCTTCTTCGTCTTCCTGTTCTGGGTGTCCTTCTTCTCTGTCACGTTCTGCCTGCTCCTCCATTTCTGCTTCTTCATCAATTGTACGAGTAAAAGAATGCTCCTGAGTATCAATGTCAGCAGATTCTTGGTTATCTAACATCTTGATTAAAAAAAAAAATTAAAATCTACAGTGAATTAACTCTCACCAAAATAAAAGCTGAACATCAGAGTACATAAGAAATAAAACTTCTTTACTCTTATGTCAAAAAGGTATTTGTGATACTATGTGAACAGCTGTTTATATTCAAAACTGTAAATACTTAAGTTGGGAGATCTAAATTTCCTCTAATGACTTGTATTCAGACTCTTTGTAGAAAAATCTCTCCTTGTAAGGCTTAGTTGGACATGACTGTCAAACTTTGATACTTCAACATTTAAAAGCGTTAGCAACCATATGCTGTTACCTCATAAATTTTTCTCCCCTTAAAAAGGACAAGTATGATAACTTACTTTGATGGCCAACATTGTTATACATAACATTTTTATTTAAATTAATACCCAGTCTGTTCCCATTTTTTTTCTGAACAGTCCTGAATTCACAGAATCCTCCCTTTTATTTCAATAAAATTAAAAGGATCCACCACCCCAAGATAGAATGCAATAGAAAGTCCTAGAAATAGAAAGTCTTAGAACTGAAATTTAAAAAATCTTTTTGTTTTAAGAGAGATAGCCAAGCTAGCAACTTAAAGCCAAACTACTGCCCCAGCCAACTATCCTACATATAAAAGAGACAAGCAGCTCAGAAGCAACTGCTTTAGAATTACATTTTCCTACAAAAGCCCTACATAATAGGGCTTATATTAGGGCTTATATAACAGAGATATTTTGGCGATGTAACTGCTGACCAGCAGAGCACTTACTACCTAACAGACAGTTTCCCAATGCAGAGAACAACTGCAGACAAACCAAAAATGGCAAATGTTTAAGTATAAATCGTAATTACATTAGAGGTGTTAGAATATTTTAGAATGTAATTCAGCCTACAAATCTTGGGCCACACATCTAACCAGCATAACACATCAACCCTCTCCTGGAAGTTACCCTTTCCCAAAGAACAGAAGGTCTTGGCAGCAGCAGACCATTGTTACCATTTTATTGGGACCATTGATTTGCTAAAGTCATTCTATAATTAAGAGTGTGTGTATCACACAAATGCAAAACAGCTATTTTTCACAGAAGTATTAAATATGAGATCTTCCTGATGCAAGTGACCTACTGCATACCTTTAGATTTACTCTGCTGCATTTGCACAACAAGCTTGAGGATTTCTAGGAGGAATGGAACTTAACACACATGCACAGTAGTTTATTGTGAACATACACAACAGCTACAGCATGAGCACGAAGCAGCAGATTTACTACCTGTGTAAAATGACCACCCTGTGTATGCTTGGTGAGCCAGAGAACCACCAGACTTAATGTATGCATACTATCCTGTGTACCTACACTACACGCAATACTTTCAGAAGTGCTGAATCTATTGCAAACATGTTAGACCCCTACCATGAAAGGCAGGATGAAGATACAAATGCCCTCTCAGAATTAAAGGAAAGAAATGGACCTGTTACTTTAAAAAGTTTCAGTAATGCTTTATAAAACAGCTAAAAAGCCTCATGATCTTGATCCCACATAAAAATCTCCTTGATCAAAAGCATCCCACTTATATAGTGATTAAAAATCCTAACAGAGAAACCTAATCCTGGTTTAAGGACTATCTTGTAATGCCTAATCATTCCCAGCACCTAGTAATTCAATGAACACTTCCAGCATGAGTTCTGACCAGGCTTAGTAAAGTGATTCAGAAGTTGCCATCATACCAGGCATTGTATATTTAATTTGAAAAATCCTGAAAGTTTTTTTTTAACAAGGCAGAACCAAAAATCCTGCAACAAATGAAACTAACATTTGAACATCTTCAGCTATGTACTGAATTTATCTGCTACTGAGGTATTATGCAGTATTTTCTTAACACACAGTATAGCCTGAATAACTGAGAAGAGATTTACAGTCTTACCCATCTGTCTCTTGATGATGATCTAGTCTGAATAAGTTCCATGTTCTTGCAGGCAAGCAAGCGACTCCGAACCTTATAAACACAACGGTACACCTCTGCCAAGGCTTTGCCAGGCTGGTACCTACTGAAAAGACCCAAAACTGAAAAAAATTGCACAAATTTTCTTTGAAAATTTGCAATTGAACTTCTAAAGGCAGCTTTAAGTTACTTGCCTGCTCTCCCCACAGGCTTGACTAAGTAAACTTGTATGTTTCAGAAGAGCTGCAAGAACAAATCGGGACACAGTATCCAGGAGTGATTCATTACTTAAAGTTGCAGTATCCCAATCTGAAAATAGAAAGGATTCATCAAAACCGGCTACTGTTTCCAACAGATATGTTTTCAATGACAACATATAAAACTATTCACCGGTTTAAAACTTTTGATTTACAAGTAGATTTAATGTTTAAGAAATAAGTTTAGCATCAGCAATTCATAAATACAATGCTTCAGAGACGAAGTGTTTTGATCTGCTCAAGATGGTCATGTCCAGTAGTCAGCCAAGTGAGGGCACACAGACTGGCCAGCCAAGAACTCAGCTCAGAAGACCTGAGCTAGGTTGCAACCTCTGTTTCAGCAAGGTTACACAACTGAAGCTCTTTCCTTTATCCAGCCACTGAGCTATCCAGCTCCTTTCGAAACATGCAGTATTTGAGATCTTCTGCTCTTTTAGAAGCTGTTGAATTCAGATTCAAAAATCATTTTGCAGACTGTATTACCATAAGCAGATACTTTAACAGACCTTAAGCACAAACTTCACTGCTGATATCAACAAGAGATATTTTCAGGTCTCCAATTTAAGGTTCCTTCAGTATTTTCAGAAACTGACATTCTGATTTCAAAGTAATTTCTCCCCACTTTAAAAAAGGACCATAGGAAAATAATATTGTTCCACTATAAAATAACACAACTCCCAAGCAAAACTCCACAAGGTTCCATATTTTTTCCTGCAGGGGAAAATATCTTCATAACACAATTTTTCTTACTAAGTATTATTTATGAATCCTTGCAAACTGTATCAGAAATCATAAAAGACTATCTGATGATTTAAGTATAAAGTTTAGTCTAACATACCTGTTCCTCTGAGTTCCACCACCTTGCATTTGATGCTACACTAGCCGTCACCATACAACTCAATCAACTTGCAATTTAAACTGAGCAGGACCACAACAACTTTTAGAACACCCAATTCCAAAACAAAAATAATACACATTAGCCCATTCATCTCAGACCTTTTCAACTAGACAACTAGCTTCTTTTTTTTTTTTATCTGGAATTCCTAGTTCCATGGAATTCTAGAACAGAATTCTCTGTACTGCTCTAAACAGGCACATAATACCATTTTCTGTCTTCTTAATCTGGCCTAGCTTGCTACAGAAAATCATCTCTCGCTCCTGTGGCAAGTTACAGCACAACAGCAATGTTCGGTGGATCTCATTAAAAGGAGACCTGGAAAGCTTGAGCATGAACGCAGACTACATGCAATAAGCATGAAGAACCATTAATACTGCAACGCCAGCCTCCTAGAGACTTAAAAAACACAAGAGGACTTACCCCTTCTCATTCTTAGCATATTTTACAAGTTACTCCACTTTCCCCATCTCCCTCCTCCCCATCAAATTTTCTGTTTAATTGCAAATTCCACCTTGCTCTACTATGAAAACAGAAACACAAACACTTGAATAAGGACACAAGACTCTTTTTTCCTAGTTTGGAAGGGAAAAGAACATTGAGCTTCATGCCTGACAAACACTGGAATCAGATCAAAAATAGGTAGCAGAAAAAAAAAAAAATAAAATAAGGACCATGGAACGTGACAATAAAATAAATTTATCATGTTTTAGAATTAAAAGTCATTGCCAAAGAAAATACAGGACTTTACTAGGTAAGTAGCGGAAGCATGTAATACGCTTTTAACATATATATACTTTCAACATCTTACCTTTACTAACAGCATAGTCTTGCATACTGATCCACAGGCTCCTTGCTGGCTCTTTTGTACAACCCAAGGCCAAATCAACATAGACAGTAATCTCAGGTCTCAGTTTATAATCAAATGGCTTCTGCTCCTCATTTCCAGATAAGGCCACTTCTAATAAGGAGCTCATGCATTTATCTAACAGAAGGAAAATACTTAAGGAATTAAACTCTGCAAATTTTGAATATTACATGCATCTAATCTTTACAAGTGTATAAGCATATTTCACTCTCCACGCTATTCCAGAAAGAAAGGAAAAAATAAATAAAAATCAATACACCTCATTGTCTGACTGCAAACTCTCATGAAATAAGGAATAAAAGTGACTCAGAGATACCACTTGTGTAAAATGTATGGAGACATGGAAGCATTAGCCAATCAGTTTCAAAATCATAAATCTGTATTGTTGATTCTACCTGACCTGTAGTCATATGCTTGCACTTATTGCATCTTCAGGCATGGATCCCTTTCAAACTACCATGTTTTGTAAATAAGTCTTGAAGTAATCTACTCAGAATCACAGGAAGAAGGAGTTGTGAATTAAGAGGAACATGCCACAAAATCAGAAGCAAGTACATTACTCATATAGGAAAGGTTGGCTAGAAATAGTTGTGCTTGAGTGCTGTCAACAGTTCTGGTGAATCAGAAGGACTTAATTTTTTTTTTGGTTTTAATAATCTAATTACGATTAATAAAAATTCCACTTCATAAGCAGAATACAATTTAAGATGATATTTTTTGATGATAAATATCAACAATGGAGCCCCTAGTTTCTTTGATAATACTGAACATCTAAGAGTAAAACAAATTTAAAAATTAACTCAGTGAAATTTGTTTTACTTCTTGCACTGAGAAATTACATTTATTTTTTTAAATTTCTTTATGCATTTCCAACACCCTTTGTAAACTACAATATATAATTACAAAGCCATTTTCCATCTTCTGGTATTTCTATGTAAATAGACAAGAGAGCTGAAAGATGAACCCTATGTATACAAGCTTACTCAAATGTGATCTGAAAATTTCAAAACTGAACGCAAATATTTACAATGACAGTTAGACTCATGTATTTAACAGCTTACCTAAATGAGGAATATCCATTTCAACTCCATCACTGAGAAGGGGAGTTTTCAGCCAGTAGGCCGTATCTTGCTCCTCAGGGGACACTGGAGGTCCTTGAAGCATGCCACCAAGACACCGCCCAATAAGTAAAGCTACAGTTCTCTCTAGATCAACAAGCCATACCCAAGACTGTGCAGGCTGTGGTAAGGGCACTCCAGCAGGATCTATTAGTTCAGGTCCACCTACAAGTATTAGCAATGAATCACCAAATTAGTCACTGTTGCCCATACTTAATAAATAGATAAATAAATAAATAAATAAATAAATAAATAAATTCATAAATTTAATTGCAGATCTTCGTAACATTTCCCAGTAAATAGCTGATTGGCCTATCTGCCAATAACTTGAAGAAAAAACAGTTAGGACAAATTGTTCAGTTAGCATTCCAGTTTCATCAGCAGCAAAAGCCATGACCCTTGACAGCACAACTATTCAACCTCAAAGTTGAAATGCCCTTTTAAACTTTGCCCAAACATTTGTTTTGCCCAATACAGGTTTCTTTAGATTCTGCTAAACTTGCACAAATAAATGATAAAAACAAGATTTTCTAGTCTTCAATTTCTTGATCACGAAGGACTATAGCAGTGCTCTCTTACAAGATGGTTCCTGAGAGTTTCTATTATTTACCTTCTTACCTCACCATGAGAGCTTATTGACTAAACTAACATCTCACTTGGGATTTTGTCATCTTAGTACATATCCAATTACCTCCTCATCACTGATTTCTTTAATAAAGAATATTCTACAATTCCACAACATCTTCTCAGAACCGTATGAGCAAACAGTTCAATTATTACCAAATAAAACACTTTTTTTCTGTTCTTCCTTTCAGTTAGTCTGTTTACCGGAAAAAGCACAATGAAGTACTCCTCTGTGAACTACCTATGCACGTTTATTCTGAAATAATAAACTTTAAGCCACTACTATTCCAAAAATCTTGTTGGGTTTTATTTACTTTTCATTAAGGGATCATTGAGAAGGAATTGTAGAACAAAACTTGCTAGTATTAATGAATTACGTCTTTATTTTTTCCCTCCTGATTTAGTTATCTCATAGCAAGAATGCTCTTCATTGCACACTGGAAACAGTACTCAAAAGCAGAAAACTATGACAGAAATATTAATGGAAAACTCAACAAACAGCAAATAAATATAACAGCACCTATCACAAATTTCTGTCACTCCATCTCCATTTTTCTATTTCATTAGAAGGATCTGGTAGCAGTTAATTAACATTTAATTGCAGCACATAACAGAAAGCAAAAGTAAAATTTGCACATGAAAATAAATAGATCATGAGAGAATTTCTGTTCCATTTACAAGTAAAGAACAGTTATTTTCATGTATTACAAGCTTAGTATCTTCAGTTCAATATATGTGTTTCCCATACTGCTCTTGCATTCTCAGCCAAGCTAATATACATTCTGGGTTGACACAGTAAAGAGGTTTGCCCACAGCTCAAAATATTTCATAGAAAGGGATATTAATACATTTAAGAATTTAAAACCAAGATGTAGCAAGACACTTAACTTACAAGAAAGTCCTTTTTCAGGGGAAAGTAAAACTTCCTCTATAAAAGTGGTATGCCATGCTTTATTTTTCAGATTGTGTGTTATTACACTTACCATGAAGTGGCCACTGTAATTCTTGATCTTCTAGAAGTGCTGCAGCAGGTAAGAGTCTATTAAGACGATCTAAAGGTGGCAACAGATCCAGCAGGTAACTCAACAAAGGCCGAGCTACTGACACTGGCAGTAACAATAACGAGTTGACAATCTGAGACAACATACTACCAGCCGCAGATACATAAATTACATCTACAGAAAGAGGAAAAAAATAATTATATTTTGGAATATGTTTATATTCTATGCACAGTTTAACAAGCCACAAAGAACTGCATAAAAATACCGCAGCTGTCTCAACATGTCTCAAAAGTACATTTTGGGTCGTGTTTGTTCAATAACCATAAATATATTCCATATTTCCCTTCTACACTTTTCAGTGATCTCCAAAAAAACCCCATACTTTTAAAAAGAGTAATCTAGAACTAACAGTACTTGAGACAATAACAGACAGAGACAACATCCTCTTTATTTTGTAGTTTTTCTATATGCAAAATGTCCTATCAAAAACATGAACTAGATGCTATGCTTGGGTAGACAACTCATCTCTTCCTTTGGAGAAGAGGCTTGTGATATGCATGGGTAAGGAAAATAAGGTGTTTTATTATTCAAATCTGAACAAACAAGAACTGCCCTAAGCTGACGATACCTCCATTATCAATTTTTCCATGAACATTTACCTCTCAGTTTTTCCCCAACACTACCATTCCAAGAGCTTTCCTTAAGCAGCGTTGCAGAACGGGAATAGATATCTGTAGCGTGAGGCAATAAAAGCTGAAGGTGTTTGTGAAGCAGAGCCACACTGCTGGAATTCTGGAAGGAAACAATCACCACATATCATAATCATGTACATGATTTTTAGGGGTTCATTACCTTTATCACTTCAGTTTACAAATACTGTTACAATATTCTGGTGTTCATGCACATTGAACCAAATTTTCCCCTTTTAAAACAAAAGTAAGGGCACATACCTCACTCACACTGTTGATGTGACAAAAAGCCAGCAACTGTTTCTGCAGTGAACATAAAAGCTCATGAAGATGAGCAGGTTGGCTGTTTTCTGATGATGATGTACCCAGTAAAAATTTGTCACTGTTTTTTTCCAGTTCTCCAAAGGCTTGATCCTATTTACACAAAAGAAGAAAAAAAAAAAAAAGAAAAAAAAAAGAAAAAAAGTCTTCAAACACTGTAATACTTTACTACTATCTTAAAAAAAAAAAAAAAAAAAAAAGCTTTTTTACCTTTAGAATATGCACCTCTGATTACTGAAGAAATCAGATAAAGTTAACTGAATCATGAGATAAACAAAATTACAGTAATTTGAAATGTCACGGTAGTGACTGTGATAGCTATCAAGAGCTGTTCTAAACAGGGTTATTCTCGGATGCATAAGTATTTTTAGTTCAATGCAAAGGAAGACTGGATAGCGTAGCTCCCCACACTCTGACTTCCAAATCACAGTATGTTGAAATACGTAATATCCCTTCAGAAGTTGTTGTGGGCTGATACATAGAGATGTTTCAGATAAGAATCCTTCCTTGCTTAATCTAGGATGGCAGTAAAAGGAGCAGAAGGTAGGTGGCTGCTCAGCCTTTTGAATTCTATAGCAAAAAATGGAGTTAGTTTCAAGTAGAAAATTGAAAGTAGATCAATCTATGTGACTGGTTAAGGTCTACAGAAAAGAACTAAAACTACTGACCCTCACCCTCAGTGGACAGAGATACTGTGCTGGAGAATTAAAGATCTCAGGTTTCTTTTCTCTGTTATATTTAATCAGCTAGCCGAATTTTAAAAATGCAACAGTCAGTCACTTGCACTTATGCTTCCTTGAACTTCTCATCAGCCTATGCTATTCTACAGCTAGGAACAATAATCTGTTTGACATGCTATAATAAAATGGCTAACGTGTACTTGATGAACTACTGGCAAGGTAGTTTCCCCAGTGTCAAGTTAATTAAACAGACTCACATTCCTGCTCTCTTTTCTCTGGTTGCTGAGATTATACTGACATAAAGGGTATCATACAGCAATCTACTTACTACATGTACCATATTCTATCTTTCAAAAAAAAAAAAAAAAAAAGTGCAGCCAAAGTAGCAGCAGTAAATTCTTCAGTCTGATATGAAATCAACTACATTCAAGTAAGCCAAGCTAAACAAAAAATACCACTACAAGAACATTAGATCCATAATGTCAGAGGTGCAAACTAATTTTAGTCTATTTCCAGAGACAAACATATATGGCACTGCTGCTTTAGACAAACAAAAAGAGTAACATTTTCTGAAAGTGGGAAAAAACTTTTAACCCTTCCAAATATTCAGAATTCATTATCACTTAAAAAAAAAATAAACACAAGGCCTATACATACAGTATAAAACCCCAAATTCCTTAGAAGAGTCTTCATTAAGATTTCTGCTAGATGAGTATCTGGATGACTGCTCTGGACAGTGTATGTTTGATCGGAGAGATTTCCATAGCTGATGCATAATGAGGAAGTTTCTGTGGCATCAGATGGTGAGCTATATCCAAGCAGGGAAGCTACATGGGTGTGATCTTGCAAGCTTGTCAAAATAATATCCAATTGCATTCTCTAAAATAAAAATAAAAATCAGTAACAGAGAACAGATAAACAAATTGAATTTAATAACCATACCTAGTAAAAAATCTGAGATTGAAAAAGAGAAACCAAGACACTGGACCAATGCTTTCTTCAGTTTGTTGTTTTTTTTCCTATTATTCTAATTTATACATAGGAAGAAGGGGTAAAAAGCGGAATAGGCATAGATTAGATGGAGAGGTAGCAGATACAGAGTAACATCCCCCACTGTTACCAAGAAAAACTAAACTTGTCCAGAAAAAACTAAACTTGTTCTAACCTAGTAATTTTCAGTTGTTTTGTTGTTGTTGTTTTGTACCAGTATTAATCTTCAGAAATCACAAGATTCTTCTTCATAGTTCAATAAACTATACAGTTAAGCTAAATAACCTATTCAGAACTAAACTTCACTAAACCAGTCTATTCCACAGTGTATAAAAGAGAAGACTTCACCAAGATGTTCTTCTGCATACAGAATTGAATAATAGTTACTCTTCTTTTTTAATCTGAGACTACTGATGGAGCTTCAGCCACCAAGGACAGGAACAAAGGCTCCTTATTTCCTTCTGTTTGGAGGGTACTGGGTAAGCCCCCTAACTTGCATAAATTCCTGGCCTTCACATTCATCAAGAGAGAAAAGGAAAAATAATAACATCCCAGTCAACTTCGCAAAGTAGGGTGAAATCTATGTAAGGAAAAACATTTTACAAGTGCTCTTCCAAGGAAATAGTCTTCAGTTTCCATGACTTGTTAGATCAGGCTGTTATTCTACAATATCTAACCTTCAAACTTGTCTAGACACGTTAACATAGAAACTCCTAACTTTTTTTGTAGTCAAGCTTTGCATGAGAAAACATGTAGTGCTCCTTACCTTGCTAGATTTTAATTTAGCCAGGCTACATAGTTTAAGTTGGGCTTTGCACAACATTCCATCAACAACATGCATGCACAACATTCCATGCACTCCCAAAGCACAGCCTATTTTTCCTTGACTCTACCTGTCCTTTTGATAAGCTTTCCCATCTATCAGGACCCTGGGGTAGAAGAGAGTGTAGCAATTCCATTCTTTCTCGCAATGGAGGAAGTAGCATAGTTGCTCCTACTGACAGAGTTTCAATTACGACCTAAAATTAAAGTAACAGAAAATACTTCTTTGGTGGAGGGTAAAAAACCATCAACTTATAGAACATCACACACAACGTATCCAAAACATCCACTTAACATCAGATTTCTAACACAAAATAGCAAATTAATCTTTCATTACAGGATGAAAAGATACACAGTACACTGAAGGAGTGAAATGAACCAACATATTGGTAAAATAAAAAATTCTTTGCACGTTGCTGTTTCCTCAAAGACTGTGATTTTAAGAGGGCAGTTTAATCAGTCCACAAGATTAATACTTTTCAGTAAAATTCCAAGATAAGCAATGTCCAGCTCCTATTAGCAATTAAATGTCACGAATGTATCCCTATCGAGTGTAATACTGATGACTTTCAGATGAAATCATAAACATAGCAAAGACTCTCTGAATATAAAACTAAATTAAACTTCAGAGATACACAAGTTCATCCCATTTAAAAGGCAATACGAAGAGGCAAAACTTCCTAATTGATAGCTGAAAAATTGTTTCTATATGAGAACTGTGAATTTTCAGTATATGTAAAACAATCTTCACAGTGCTTTTCAGCAATTTTCCACATTGCTATGGACTTGTGAAATTAAGTGCTCTGTTCTAAAGCTTTAGTCCCATGTAATTCTTTTCTAAACCACAACCGCAAGCTGAGAGTATTAGCTATTTCTTCACTGGGGCCACCAAAATATTAAACTTATACTCTCGCTATTTTTGGCATATACTCCATATGATAAAGTGTGAGGTTCTGTTACATTTAAACACACCGCAAAAGCTATTTGACCATTAGTTACTTTTGTTCACAAGCAAACTACACAGCACCTTTTCTTCAAAACTGGCAAAAAGTTACAATGAAGCTGAAGCCTGACTTTGTAAGGCTCTACATGGAAATCTACAGGCTTCCATGATCCATTTTACATTTATTTCTTACTTATGTTAATTATCCCACAACTTAAAAGGTTTTAGGTTCATTACTATGATTACTTAATAATTAAAATGTTAGGGGGAAAAAAGCAGCTCCTTGAAATTCTCAAGCATATGTTCTCCTCTGCTTTCAGATTATAAAACCTGATGGTGATTAATTAAAAATTAAAAAATTTAAAAAACTTTAACATATAAAATTGTTAAATCAGAATTGTGTTCAGAGTGACAATTTTAGAAAATCCAAGTACAAAATTTCTAATTACACCATCAAAGAAAGTAAGAAAGAAGGAAAAAGTAGACTTTTTACATATAAACAAAGTATTACTTACTTCTTGAATTTCATCAGGGACAGAAGAGTCCATCAGTCTAAACAATAAATTTCGAAGTGGACCAGCTTGCCGACCAAGAATGCTAGTAGCTACACCTCCAGCCAGTGCAAGTGCAAGATGATTAGAAAGCAGCTTCAGGCACAATTTAAGAAAACTGTGATGTTCCCTGTAAAAAGAAGTATAACACTGATCATCTTTGTTATTGTTCGCATTGCTCCTTCGTATTTTTTTGTGCACTAAGCTTTTCACACTAATGTTTTATGGTACAGACCAGAAAGGTATGTAAAGTGTAACTAGGACTCTATATAAATTCCTCTGAAAACCTGCTGTTAATCTGCACAGAAAAGTGTCTTTGCAGATAATGGTTCCAAGGGGCATTCAGTTTAGAAAAATAGTCCCATGAATTAAAAGGCAAAATCTTTCCAAGATACATAAACAGATAGACATACAAACAAATATATTCCTCACATAAATAAAAAGATCAACTGTTTAAGAAGTAATAAATGTACTCTTCTCTCAGAAGATTTAGCAATAAAACAATCACATGAAAAACAAAAAGGCTGGATATTAATTTCTGGTCTTCCTTAAAAAGTCTTGATTTTTTTTTATTTTTTTTTTTAAATAAAGATTCAAGTTTCATAAGAAACTTAAAATCATAGAATATCCCAAGTTGGAAGAGACCAATAAGGATCATCAAGTCCAACTCCTGGCACCACACAGGTCTACCCAAAATTTTAGACCAGGTGACTAAGTGCACAGTCTAACCGCTCCTTAAACTCCAACAGGCTTGGTGCAGTGACTATTTCACTGGGGAGCCTGTTCCAGTGTGCGACCACCCTCTCAGTGAAGAGCCTCTTCCTGATGTCTAGCCTAGACGTCCCCTGCCTCAGCTTGACACCATTCCCACAGGTCCTATCTCTGGTCACTAAGAATAGATTGGCACCTTCCCCTCCACTCCCTCTTGTCAGGAAGCTGTAGAGCACAATGAGGTCTCCCTCAGCCTCCTCTTTTCCAGGCTGAACAGGCCCAGTGACCTCAGTCGCTCCTCATATGTCTTCCCCTCTAGGCCCTTCACCATCTTCGTTGCCCTCCTCTGGACACTCTCCAACAGTTCTACATCCTTTTTGTACTGTGGTGCCCAGAACTGCACACAGTACTCAAGGTGAGGCTGCACCAGAGTAGAGCGCGACAATCCCCTTCCTCGCCTGACTAGCGATGCTGTGCTTGATGCACCCCAGGGTACGGCTGGCCCTCCTGGCTGCCAGGGCACACTGCTGGCTCATATTCAACTTGCTGTCAACCACAACCCCCAGATCCCTCTCTGTGGGGCTGCTCTCCAGCGTCTTGTCGCCCAGTCTGTACGTGTAGCCAGGGTTGCCTGAACCCAGGCGCAGGACCCGGCACTTGCTTTTGTCAAATTTCATGAAGTTCACCCAGCTCTCCAATCTGTCCAGATCTCTCTGCAAGGCTTTTCCAGCCTCAACAGAGTCCACAACTCCAAGTTTAGTGTCATCAAACTTTGATACTTGCAGTGCTCTTTATAGGCATCAGTGAGGAAATATATATGCTTTTGTATTTTATAGCAACGCACATAAAACATCACTGTTGGTTTAAAAGATTCAAATCTGGAAAGCTGTAATAATGATTACCGATGATACGTGAAGAGTACTGATTTCACCTCAAAATGCAATGGCAACTACAGATCTCCTAGACATACAACAGTACATGACATGGTTTGTGCATCACATGTGTTAGTCAATAACTCAATGTATGGACTGTAGGGTTACCACTTTAACAGTTTTGTTTGTTTGTTTTGTTTTGTTTTTTTGACTAAGTTTATCAGTAAGTTAGTCAGCAGGCATCCACTGAAACTGACCAGAGGGGAAAGAACTGGAAAGCAGAAATAATGCACAGAAACAGTAAATGCACTTAAGTTATATAGAAAAATGTGTTTTAAAGGATAACTCTGAAAGAAAAGTTCAGTTTAAAAGATATGTTCAAAATTAAAATAAATTCCAGACAAAAGATCCTGCTACACTTGAGGTACTGCAAAGTTCCTATGTTATACAAACAAAAGGCACCTGAAAGAGCTAAACTGGTAAACCAGACTTTTGTTTGTTAAAGACTGACTAGGACTAAACCACACATCAATGCTGTAGATTAAAGAAATTACAAAAAAAATAACGTGTGAATATACCTTGATGAAGGAAAAGGAAGAGGGGGGATTTCACTGTTAATTTTGTCACAGTAGTGCTCAAGAAAAGAACGAAGATGCGAAAAGGTACTTTCTTCAAGGTCTACACAATAGGGTCTGTGCCATGCCACAACTTGCCTAGAATCAAACACCAAAATAAGTTAACTATTAAAAATATTCTAATTACCGTAATAAATTAGCATTTTAAGCAGGTTAAGTGAGTACATGCTTGAGCTAACCAATTTTTTTCTTACAACAAATTACTATGATGCAGGCAGACTAACTTCCTGAACCTTACAGGCATTTTCTACTCTTTTCTGTAAAAGGCTTCACAAAACGAACACCATTTATAAACAAAGACATCTACAGTGCCACAAATATAAAACAAACTGATCTGTGCAAAAGCTGACAAATACAAAGCTGCTTTAGTATAAATTCCAGATTATAAAGAGATTTTAATACAATATAGGGAGAATTCAAAAGGGGTATTACTACTTAGTACTATTTGAGTCTTAGTGACTTTTCTAAGATAGCTCCCTTTAAAACAGGGCATCTTGAAATACTGTCTGAATTATCTTCCAAACAGTAAAAGAATTCTTGTATTCCTTTGTAGTAGTCCATATGTAAGTCTGAAGTTTATCAGCTCAATTTAATCACTTGATCATGCCTATGGTGTAACGAAGCATTATTTCAGGTACTGTACATTATTAACCAATTTATTTAGGTGATTGGTTTTAGTCCAGCTTAACATATAACGATTCAGAAATTTATTAAGTTGTTCAAGTCCACATCTAGGAATTTATCTGAGCTTCCCCATTTCCTAGTCTTATGCTTCGTTTCCTCTTTGTTCTACTGAAGGAATCTGCATGAACTACATGAAATGCTGTCAGAAGCACAAAATAAAGACGCACTGAGTTGTTTGTCCTCACACTGCCTAACTTTGGTTTTTCATAGAGAGGGCTTATGTTTGCCTAATAGCAGATAAGAAATCTTCACATAAAAGTCCTAGCATCCAAATTAGCAGTGCTTCTACATTATTACTTCTTGTAATCTCTAACAGTTGAGGAGGTGAGGGGAGCGATATAAAAGACACTGAAGTCCAACACATTACAAGCAGAATACTTCAAATGCATGATGTGATTAGCACCATCAGGACAGTATTACATGTATCCCCCAAAGGGAATCTGTTTAAAAAAAAAAAAAATATATATATATATATACTCATCCCCAAGCGTCACTGTTACCTGTCTCTTGGAAGAGCTGTCCAGGCGAGGCTATGGGAGGTTCCTGCTGAAATCTGTTGAATTGCAACTCCATCTAAACCACTTACTTTCTTTGGTTTAGTAATGGGACCGGTAGAGTTTCCTTGACCGCACTGTCCCATTGAATTGTTACCCCAGGCATAAACTTCATTATCTATAAAGTAGATATAAAGTATAAAACAGAATCTGAGATACAACTGCTTCTGACTGAAAAGAATACAGATTTTTACACTTTACTTATCTTACCATGAGAAAGTGCTAAACAGTGACTGTCACCAATTGAAATATCAACTATTCTTGTAGCAGCCAGCTCTTCGATAAGCTTTGGTCTGAGAGCAGTTGCCTCAGACGAGCCACAGCCAAGGCATGCACCACAGCCCCATGCATAAACCTAGAGCAAACAAACCACAGAATATCAGTATCAAATTTGTATTATTGGTGACCATCAACAGAACACTGGATAACCACTTTCACAATAACTACAGTTATGTTTTCATCAAAACATACATAGTACTTTCATCATTAAAATACATTTCACATCATCTACATTTATTCTCCCCAGCCAATCACTGGATACAGAGCATATCAGCTGGGAAGCTGTTTCAAGAAAGAAAACCACTACAGTAAACTTCAGCATTCTTGATCCACACTTCAAAAACACACTGTCTTTGAATCACGCTGAGGTCAGGTTCAGTTAGGTTTCTTGTCTGGAAATGTTTGTAGTATTACATGTATACACATCGTGCCAGTCAGGGCCCTCATTTATCACCTAACATTTATTTCCAGGCTCTCCTGAGGTATTTTGGATTAGAAATAAAATAGTTAACACATTCTAAAACATGTATTTTTAAAAACTATTAGATTTATTTTAAAACTATTTAAATGCATTTAAAAGCTGGTGCTTAAATAAGCACCTGAATTGTTTAATGGATGAAACATGAAGTGCATTTCATTGCTTTTTGCTTCCTGAAACCACTTTGCTTAGTGAATCGGATTTGGTTTTGCACTTTTTATTTGGTTTTATGCTTATTAACCTAAAAAGAATTAATTTTTCTGTGGCTAACCAAGACTCTTGGAATGTGTACTTTTACATGACTCTTCAGCACATTGTGAATTAATCTGGCCTATTAAGATCTCCGTACTTTTAATCAAAATCTAATTGTGATCTTTACTGATATTTAAGAACTAGCTGTATATTTTCTCAACAGCCAAAATACTAAATGCTGAAATAAACTCTTGCTGCCTTTTTCGTAAATACCAAATGTCATGACTTGAGTGAAAACTTATTTTTGCCTACCTGTCCTGTTGATGTTAAGGCAAGCGAAGACTGGCTTCCAGCACAAACTTTACGAATAAACATTCCTTGCAAGGCTTCTATAACTTTAGGTTTATATACTCTGTTTGTATCTCCATGACCAAGTTTGCCTACAAAAGGAAGAAATACAAATGGGAAGTATTTTCGGAGTATTACGACTATCTGAAGTACCCCAAAAGAATTATTTTCAGATTTCCAAAAATGTCAAGGCATGCTTTTAAAATTAGCACATTATTATTTTTATAAAACATACTCTCTTTCAAATACAATAATTACAGACTTCAGGAAATAAATATTTACTGTAGTGTCCTTATAAATGGAAATATCAATTCCATATAACTGAACTGAACTATTCATTTCCTGATACTTAATTAATAAAGCCTTCCAAAGCACTAAACCTACCATATTTGTCCAAGATTGAAATAAATAAATAAATAAATAAAAGTTCTCTCTCCTTGTTCATAAAGTCACTTGGAAAAAAAAAAAAGCCAACACTCTTTTCTACATTTTTTCTAACAGCTATGCGCACTTGTATCTTAAACATTAATAGATCAATTCCCCTTTACTTCCTCTTTAACTTTCCCTTGAAAACGTATCTATCTACACATTCACCATTTTCAATCAAGGACCTCAAAACAAAGACTGTCGACAGAGTGGCTTTGTAAAGTGGCTTTGTGGTGCTTCACTGCCTACTGAGGGTAAATCAACAACATGAACAAATAACAGTTTTGGCCATATCAAGTAAGCAGGCTTATTTGAAAGTTATCTGCAAGCGAAGCATTTCTTCCAAAATTATTTATACATTATTTGAGGTTTCTTCTTCTCCCTTCAGATATCTGAAAATCCATTTTAAAAGTCTATAATCTTGCAATTAAGCTTTAAATACTGTATTCAGATTTTACTAAAATCTTTCCTTGAACAGCTCCTTGAACCCAATGGCAAAAAATAAACAAACAAAACACTGACCAAACCTGCAAGGAGTATTTAGACTATACAGTAACTGGAATACAGTGAAAATTACTACCGAAATATTAGTTTTACCTACCATTATCTCCTCCTCCAAATGACCATACTGTTCTCCCATCTTTGGACAGAGCTATTGTGTGTGAACTGCCACAGGAAACTTCTCCTACATTGCTAATATCTTTTACTAAAGTAGGAATGTTGCGGCTGTTGCTGTCACCGTGACCTAAGAAAAACATAAACATTAATTTTCTTTTTGTGAAGATTTAAGATCCTATCATGGTTTGTAATTCCAGTAAAATTTAGCAAAACCCATATAAATTGTAAACATTGCAAACTACAATTTCTGCCCACTTTTTGGAAAGATTTTTAGTAGTGTCTGGAAGATATCCGTAGTAAGGTTACGTTTCATTTTTATAAGACAAACTGCAGAACACTTCTTCATAACTTACTACCTCTACATCATTTTTTACCTAATTTATAAGAAATAAAAAGAATTGCTAGTATAACTGCCATTAATACTAGTTGACTAGGTAGCTATCCTTCCTAATACTGGGCAGCACATAGGCTGAACAGCGTAAGGAAACTAAAATAGGGGCATATTCTTACTACTGTCAATAAAAGCACATGTTGTGCACAGATTAATGAAATCAGCAAACTAGACCTTTCTGTATAGTCCTCTCTGCAGAAACCTAACACATTACGGTATCATCTACCTTGAGAGAAAATAATATTGTACGGTATCCATAAGGGACTGAATGTGAACAAATTACTATGGCCTAATTAAATGCTACTTTTTAGCTACGCACCAGAACACACCACTGCAGAGTTCAAGCTACCCTAAGCATGTTAACAGACCACATTAACCCAAAATTCAGTAAGAACTTTTCTCATAAGTTCCTCCAAAAGTAATAGGTTAAACCTGTAACCTAGTGTGTCTCCTAACAGCAGGGCTACAGCTCAGCAATTCTGTGATTCCCTTGAAAATCTCTGACAGACTAAGTTTTAAAACAACATCCTCATGTTTTGTCTCTGCAAGTTGCTTGCTTTCACCACTCTACTTGGGAGATCATGACATACAAATCAAAGACAACAGAAGGAAACTAAAGCCCAACTTCTGTGCAAAATCTGGTATTTCAACAGAACCTGCTCAAGAAGGGTAGTTTTATACTAGGCATGCAAGCTGTACAATAAAGATGATGAAATAGACAAAAGTGAAATTAAAAAAGATAGACATACTGTGTTTATCATTTCAGTTAAATTTATTTTTTTTAGATGTATTAAGGCAAAATGTCAAAGCCATTTTGGCAAACTCAATGTCAAGTTTCTTTACTAATATCGCATTAGAATCAGACCCTTGATATTATTTGCCAGTTATTCATGACTGCTCAAAGAACCATCCTATCATCACTATATTATGTTCATCTAGAGCTCTGGTTTATTTTAAATACCTGTTGTTTACATTTAAGTGGCAATGGCTATCATATATAGTCTTATAAATGAATGAAGTAAGTTTTCCTGGAAAAATAATAATAGAATATTTATAAAATTAACTGCACTGAAATTTTTAATAGCCTTTACCCTAGTATTTGTATTCATCTATACATATGCACACCTATGTACACATATGCAAATGTATTTATATTTAGAAGGGACAATAAGAGAGACACAGGAATTCTTCCAAAAGCATTGAAAATTACCTAGTCTTCCAAAGTCTCCTTCCCCCCATGTGTAAAGCTCTCCATCTTCTGTAACAGCTGCACTATGTCTGTATCCAGCTGATACACATACAACAACCTAAGACACATGCGAAAATAAAAATTACATTTTTTAATGAACAGGAATTTTGAAAGCTTATGAAAGTCAATTTTCAGGAGTCATTATACATCTACACTTGTGTAGAGCAGGTACACATCCAAATTAATTTTTGCAAAGTTTATGGCTTAGGATTTGGCAAGTGGAAATCAGTACACATAGAGAAGTTTATCTATAAATGGGTCATGATTTATTTAACATAACAATATCCTAGCCTTACAGTAGCAGATAAGAGGCAAAAGCAGATGTTTACAACATTGGCCAAGACATCAACAGATACGGAAAATAAGGCCTTTTAGGACAATACAAATGAAACCACTAAAACGTTGCATATGAAAAGTCATGATGTTACAGCTAACAAAAGCAATGTTCTTCTGGAACATCACGTAAGCCAATTGTAGGAGTGTGAGAAGGTTTACCAACAAAGCCATTGTCCAATTCACTTGTGTAAAGCCAACAAACCAGTTAAAGTGCTTTGCTGAAACAAATCAAACTTCAAATAAAAGTTTAGATAAAACACAGAATCTTAAGATTTTATATTTTTCAATTTTTAAATAGAACAAATGTAGGTGTGCTTCTTTACAAAACATACCTTCCCTTGCAGAGGACCCTGAATAAGCTTGGGATATTTCTGAGTTGAACTATTTCCATGACCCAGTTTTCCGTAGTCACCATCACCCCAGCTGAAGACTTCCCCTTCTGTTGTAAATGCTAGAGTGTGCCCATCAGATCCTTTTGAAGATGAGACTTTTTTAATAGATCTATGAGGTTCAAAAGTCAATTTTTTCAATGTAGACTGGTTATTGGAATCACCCAGTCCTAGTCTCCCATAGCTGCCTTTACCACAGGCTCTAACAGAACCATCTGTAGAAATTACAAAGGTACAATATTGTCCAGCTTCAATCTATAAACAAGAAAGGTAAAATATTTAAAAAAAAAAAAAAAAAAAAAAAAAAAAAAAAAAGAAAAGAAAAATTAGATAAATGTAGAAACCATCTGTAGGTCTTAAAGCATGTATTTTTGAACAGAATGTCATGTTTCTTTTTATATCCCTTTCATATAGTATAACATAATAATTAAGGAGAGTTAAGACTTCAGCAAGCAATAAAATTCAAATCCTCGAAAAATATTTGATGAAACTATTTTCTATATGTGAAGGACATCAATAGTGATTAAGCATTTCTTATTTGCATCTCTTCTATAGACTGCAGAACTCAGGCTGCTTTCAGATCTCCTAGACTCACGAAATGGACAGTCTTTGAAAATACATTAATTTATTATGATTAAAAAGAGAAAGTAACAGCTTTATATCACTCATTCCACTCCTGTTTTGTTTCAACTCAGGTTTTGTTTTGTTTTGTTTGTTTGTTTGTTTTTAAATGCATAAGCTTGCTTTATGATTCCTGGTCCTGCAGTTCACTGGCATATACAATGAATCAGAGAAGTCAACAAAAACAATTTCAGAAAATGTATCTAAATTGTCTAGTGACCCTGAAAAATGCTTTTACTTAAGTCAACAGTGCAAAGCCAATACAGCAACAGAAAAGCAAACTATTCCGTGTCACGCATCAATAGAAGTGCTAAGCTGCAACTGCACAATCTGTGACAGAGAGCAGAAAGAGCATACTGTATATTGATTTTCAGAAAGCTAATTAAGGTTTCTGTGCCAGCAGTTAGCCCTGTTTGGACTTTTAAATGAGACATACTTGATGTGAAAAACACCAATGGAAAAGATGATTGAGTACTTAAGCTATCTTTTAAACAACAGTGAAAAAAACCTACAAGCAAGCAAATTCCTCTCTAGAAATGCATTTCATTGTAAATTAGATAATTCAATCTTTCTTCTTACATTGATATTGATGTGTGTGCATCATTAAAAAAGAAACAGAATCCTTTTTCCAGTCATCAAAAAAGTAGTGAGATATTTTCTGTAAAGTAACTTGTGTGGTTAGTTCTTGGACCTTCATTACAACTTTGGCACTTAGAAATTAAGCATTATTTTCCAGTTTCATGCTATAACTACGAAGCTGTTAAGTTTTACACTATGTACTGCTATAAATGTCACTCACAGTCTGTGCATCAGAAAAACTTGGAGCAAGCTTGGGTTGAAGTATTTTCTCTTGAGTTCCTTCTACCAGTTGATGACTGCTGTTGCTACCCCAAACATAAACTTCACAGGTCTCAGAAACAATGGGAGCATCACCCGTTTGAATGCTGTCAGGGCTGGCACATGTTCTTGAGTAGTCTGATGCCATTCGACAAACCTATTAAAAAGAAAGATTTATTACACAGTATATTTTCATTTATCTCCCTATAACAGTGTTTGATGCAACTTAAATTTCCTCTTGGTTCAACACTGCCTAAAACACAAATCATCAGCTTACCATCAGTAAACTGTCCAAATTACTTTGTTTTTCTGCATCTTAGCTTTTCACCTTGTCTTGGCTTTCTTCTTCTGCTCAAGGGTAACTCAGTAGAGACTTGACCCCACCCAAACACACACATCAATCCGATATAAAGTACAATTACCTTAAATTCAAGACATACCTCTTCAAATAAACACAGAGCCGCCTCGTAAAGAGAACATAAGCCATCAGACGTTCTAGTTGGCTCTCTCCATTGACTCCGGTCAGCAGATGATCCCTACAATTTTTAAATGTTATTGTGAGAAAAATGCTTCCGTAAGGCAACAGTGCTACAGCACAAAATACAGTAGGGATTTGTTCTTAGAGTATGTATGACATCTCCATACATTTCAGGGTAACAAAACTGTGACAAGTGTTGGTTAAACATCCTCATTTATTCATTTTTGCGAAGATACTTGGGTTTAGAGTTAATTTCTCGTAATACAGTTTTGTTCTTAAATGCATTTAATTTGTGTTCATTTTAAAGTGATTACTAGTTAAATCATAAATCAGTAACCATCATTATTTTTATGGTCACATTACCTCTACGTTTTGGTTTGTAATTTTATATCTAGTTAAAAAAAAGAAAACACACACACAAAAACAACAGATAAAGTTCAATCCTGCTACTGCCACACTTCTCTCATGGTCACCCTTAGGCTGGAAAAAACATGGAACTGAACAAACAATTTGTTATGGCAATCCACTCTCTCCCCTTTCCATCTTGCAAAAGACACATACCCTAGCATGGAATGAGTTTGTGACCTGTACGCCAGACTCCTTCACTGCTATCATATAGATGTTACACATCTTTCCTCAGTCAAAAGAATAAAACTTACTGAACACAGTAGGCTTACATGCCTAAAGAAAGCAGATTTTAACAACAGAACCTGTGCGAAGAAAGGATAATCTGCTACTGGCTAATGTGAAAAGAGAACAGATTACATTCGGAGTTTTAAAAGCCCTATTAGAATCAAAGCAACATTTTAAAGAGTTGGTCCAATCTAGAATTTGACACAAGTCCTTCATTAAAATAGCGGACAGCAGTAATAAAACTACAAATAGCTCTACTCCTTCCAATAAACATGAACATAAACTGAAACATAAACAGTATATTATTGACTTGTTTTACTGTATGGCTACAATTCGTGATTTTTTTTTTCCTACAGTTTAATAACAGGATTTCAGTAGTCTGCACAAAGGAAACTAGGGCTACTTATCAACCACTCTAGGAATAGAATTTTGTATTTCTAAAAATTTTTAATTTAAAAAAAAAATACATTTATTGTTAAGTATTAGAAATTTGAGAGGAGACAGGAAAATAACCGCTTCAGGGAAAAAGTCGTTCCCTGTTTCAGTGAGCATATGAGGCAGAAGCTTACTACAGCTTTCGATTGTGCACTATGCAATAACTTCATAGCTTTAAAAAGAATATTCATCTAGGATCAAAGGTAAGCATTCAACAGACAAAGCAAGCTGTATGCCTTATTTACAAACAATTTAGTCCATTTTCTTAGGGTATAAATTTCCAAGCAGTAGGAGAAATGCTAAACATCTCAAATCTTACTGATTCTCTAAAAATGTATAAACAGATGAAACTTTGAAAAGGTGTATTGCAAAACTTTGCACTGTGAACAAATTCAGCAAAGCAAGCCTTAGAAACAATTTCATACTTCCTAACTTTTTAGTTGCCATCTTATTTTAAATATAAAATGCATGTGGATTGGAGGACGGCCCTGATTTTTTCCTAAAGTTACAAGGTAACACCAGAAGCCACAAGACAGGAATTACTTTATTTCATCTCCTGCACCTATGAAGACATGGGTGGGAAAGGAGGAAGAAAAACATGGTGTATAACAAAAGAATTACTGCAAAAAAAATACTTCAAGTGAAAGAAACTTTTTTTAAAAAACATATTAAAGCAATTTATTCAATTAAGAACTGCCACAAATGACTTTCAGTGTTGAGAAACTGTGTTTAAGTTAAGAGTGCATCTTTATTTGCTAGGTGGAAAAATTAAAGCTGGTATACCTACCAAAGACCGTCGCATCTGCATCAATATACTCATAAAGCAATCAAAGCTGATCATCCCTTCTGGGCTTTGCAGCATCTTGGTCTTCTCCATGCTGTTTACTACAGCCGAAGCACTTAATGCCATTTCTATCCATTCAAGAAGGTATCGCAGGGAACCTCGTTGGGCAGCCAAGCCAAGAAGCAATTCAGAAGCTAACCTACGACCTAAAGTATCTGCCCCAGAGTTTGGAATTGTTACTCCTTTAAGAAATGTTGTTACTTGTGATAAACAGTCCAACCCCATCGGTGGAATTTTGCTTTCATTTGCTAAAGATAAAGGTGGTAAAGAGCTCACAACTTCTATTGCAGTATGAATAACATCATTGCAGAGACTGAGGCCAGGTCCCGATGCTGGCATCATCCAGCTTTGTCTCAGCAGTGCAAACAACAAGCTTAATCCAGTCCGTACCCCCATTTCTATAAGTGCATCTGTACTCGACCGAGGACGTTCACTGACAGAATGCACATCTGTTGATCCAGAACTGCTTTCTGGTGAATGCTGCTGTTGTTTCACCTTACCCTTATCATGGTACTTATTAGAAAGTGCATAGAAGACACGCTGCAATACAAGGAGACGTTTTCGAAGTGCTCCAGCAAACGGAGAGTCTGAGCACACCATCTTAGCCAGTGCCAGCTGGCTGCTAAGAAGAGCATCCAAATAGTGGTCCTGTTCATCGCTAGATAGAGATTCCCGCTCAAAATCCGGAAGCTGAGGTCCTTTGAGGCACAGAACCTGCTGGGGCAATGGCACTACTTCTTTATTGCTAACTAACTTAGCGTACAAGATAGAAACTCCCTCCCTTGTTGCAATAGATTCACTGTCTTCTGTAATCCAAGAGCTGTTTAGATGTTCAAGCCATTTCAGCTTCACAGGTGGGACCATAGCTGCCATGTTGGTTTACTCTTTTGCCATTAGGCCTAAAGATGAAAAAAAAAAAAAAAAGAAAAAGAAAATGTAAATAGGTGTGCATTATTATCTACTAAACTTACTAATCACACAGTAGGATAAATCCTAATAGTTCTTTAATAAAGCAAGCAGCAAAAAAGTTTAATCACCAAAAATCATCAAAGTTGCACCATTTTGCCCTTATTGCAAGAATCTGGAATTCAGAGCCAATACTAATACTTCAAGACTACTGTAAAAATGACATTTTGCAGTTTAATTTTAAGCTTCGTTTTAAGCAAGTACATGGACATGCAATTTCCTTAACACTCTGTAAGAACTGTAGTAAACGTCTACACATTTTCTAAATCCATATGCATAAAAATTAACGCAAAGCGAATTTAATTCTGCTATAATTCAATGCAAGTGCGCTTCTAAACTTCTTGGGGTAAATTAGTATTCTCTTTGTAGACAGAACAATGACCTCAACAAATGCAGAAGATCACAGACAACTGTGCACTAGTGGATGGAGTACCAGGGTAAAACTTGACAATAAACCAGACTACTAATTCAGGCCATACAACCCGTCAAGCATCCTTTAAGTCCTGCAGTCACAAGCCAGTCTCTCCACTTTCTACAGTAACCTAGAGATCTCCTTAAAACTCAGGTCAGAATGTTAAAAGGAAACCAAGACAAATGATTTTAAGCCACATGAGGGTGGCACATTTGGAAGATTCGATTCATTCAGTGAATAGGCTCTTCAGAGCGAAATATGCATTACAGCTACTCCAGGTAAATTTAAAGTATCAAATATTAGGTATTAAATTATAATAATATATTTCATAATGTGTGACTTTGTGAGTATTCAAAGATTTAGGAAGGATTTTAAGGAAGGGATCACTAACAACATGGAGGTGAAGAACAAATTTCACAATGAAACACTTTGCCAGGACAGTTCTAAGTTGGTTGCCAAACCAAGTCGACAGCTTCCACCATTCTTTCAAATCAAACACATCAGTGAATTTAAGAAATCTTTTTCTGCTGACAATTCTAGGGGAGAAAAAAAAAAAAAACACGTTACACCCTTTTATGTAGATTTAACCTCAATGAAGCATTATGAAGAAAATGCAATTCCTGTCCACATGCCATGATGCTTTTTTTTTTGCACCACCTGAGCCCAAGTTAACCTATGTAGCTAAGTGGAAAGATCCCTTTTTTCCTTTTAATTCCCTCAAGAGACAGAAAAGGGTCTGAGTTCTACATAAACAGTCAAAACCTCAGTTAGAAAATCCTTGTGTGAAACTCAAATGCTTTGATATCAACCCACTTACAACCGATCTTAAGTGAAAGGTAGTTTTAAGGCTAACAGTTAATTAGAAGGGACTGCATCTTTTGTTCACTGTTTTAAAATTCCAGTTCTAAAATAAATGGCCAAATGGAAGAACTACACTTAATCATCTTAAAGAAACTCAGACCTTTTTGAAACTTAATCTGAGAGCATCAACTTTCAAACTAAACATGGCAACATGTTTAAAACGTGTAAAACCTTTAGAAGGGAGTATACAGTGTTGGCATAGCAGACTATTTTCTGTACACAGTCCTTCTCTTAGGATGACAGTCTGTAGTCCCCAAAGCTCAGCAACAGTAAACCTCTTAACCATACCACTCAAAGTGGAATTGTAACCATTAAAAAGTGCTCAGAAAGGTGTCTTTTATGGTCAAAACATACAGTATCATTAAATAAACAATGCTGTAATAAGCTAGTTTTAAAAATTAAGGTGTCAAAAGTTTATAGTGCAACTGAATGCTCTAAGAGAAGCTACATAGAGAAGACAAAATTAGAAGGAAAAATAAAAAGATCAAGTTAGTATCTAGTTCAGTTTCACAGAAATAATTCTTTATCTTGAAACCAACAATTTAATATTTTGATGAACTAGTTGGCAAAACAATGACAACGCAAAATACAAAGGCACCTCTACTGCTGTAGACAAGTATGTCACATGGAGAGAACTGTATGCAAATGAGAAGTAATAAGATTAACAGCTTGAAATTTAATGGTAAAACATACAAACTGACACAATTGTGGAATAAAAAAATTCTCCCATAAGTAGAGAAATTATGATTTGAAGATGAAAAAAGTAGGAAGAATCTAGTGACTCACAAAAGCGTTATGAGTCATGAAAGAGACCAAATACATGCCTGAGTGGCATTAATGAGCACTTCCAGAATGGTTTGGGAAGGATAGGGTAAGGGAAACATTTTTACACAATGTTACAAAATGCTAATCAGTTGGATGCCAGCTGGAATTCTGGAAATTATTTCTGTCACCTATACCCTGACTGCAAAAAAGACTGATACTCGATCATGCAGAGAAAAAGACTATTCTTCTGATCTAGCTTGAAGACTAGGACTGTGACCTCTTAGCACAGCAAATCAAAAAATAAAGAAACAAAAAAGCTCACAAAAACTCCTACGACAACAAAATTGGTCTACAAATTTGACAGAGAAAAAAAAAGAGGGTGAGGGAGTGACTACATAAGCAAAAGGAGACTACAGGCTTAAGAACAAAAGGGTGTGAAGCAATCACAAATGAATTAAATCTGAAAGCCTTGTAAATCTGTTCCCAGTTAAGTTCTGCAATAACTCTTCAATATAAGTAGACAACACTTTTAAAATGAAGTATAATAAATTCTGGTACACAACTCAAAGAATTTTCCTAGTCTCATATTTTCATTCCGCTACAGAAACATTTATTTCAGGCTAACAAGATGATCTTCCCTGACAAGCTTTCTATTACAAAACCAAATCCTAAGTAATCTGTAACAAGAACACAAAGTCAAATTTGTTCCAATTTTGCTATATTTAGAGTTATATATACATATTAATTATTTAGAAAGTGCCTAGTGCTGTCCTCCTGACTGCTTTCTGACAGACAGATGAGGATGTATGGGGAAACACTGATATCAATGTAGCAATGCAAAGCCCTTTTTTGTCATGACACACAGCATCACCATAATTCACTTATTCCACGAATTTTATTTTAACATAGCAACGTTTTTATTTGACCTGGTTACAGTTTTCAAAATACATACAAATAGCATTTACTTGGAAGACAGGTAATTCAAGGTTCAGATGTGGAGAAATAAAATGTTGCAGAATTGTTAAGTATCAGCATTACGACGATTACGTCTGTGCTGAATCATGCAGTGGGTGACTGTGCTCCTGCATAGCAGGATTCTTCTTCTCTAGGATAAAGGAGAATACTTTATCCTATACCATACAGTAACTTTTCTGACCAAAATGTAAACTGCTGAGCAGCTCACACCTCTCATGTAGTAACAAGAAATTCTACAGAAAAAAAAAACAACAAAAAAAAAAACACAGGGAAATACAACAGTAGTCTCCCAAGAAAAAAAGTGACATCTAGAACTCCCACGCATATTGTTTAGAGCTCAGAAATGGAAGTTATAAGTATTTTCCAAAAAATTATTCTAACCAACCCCATGAACGTATGCCACAGGTACCCCACAGCCAAGCTTCCATAGAGAGCAGTGTTTGCACTGTCTGAAAGTGTTGGCTTCATGTGAAACTTGGCCGAGATACAAGCAAAGCCTACACTAGGACAGCTTCTTAGCAGGGTTACTAGCCCAAGCCCAACACCACGTTGATGGAGTCATGCAGTTTCTATGTTCCAAGCTAGTTCACAACTCTTGCAGCAGCATGTACAACAGAACTTCTCAGTTTATTCCATCCCATTATTTCCTTTCATCTTATGATTTCAGGCTGTTCAGTGAACACTTAAAACTAAAAAAAAAAAAAAAGTAACTAGTGGAGTAACTAGCTTTTGGAATATCCACTTAATTACAAATTAAGGAACAGCTTCATTCCTAGATCTTATCCATTGTTCTGGATCCCAAACCTGGCATTAAGCAGGAGAAATCTATAGAAGAGTGTAAGTGCACTCAGCATGAAACTTTCATATGCACCCCATATAATTCAAAAACTGTCTACTTTTGTCTTACTATTTTTAGTGTTCTCTTGCAATCTAGAGGCATTTTACTTAGTGCTTTGCAAATGGATTTAGGATATTTTTTTCTGACTTTAGTGGATATATTGCAATTAAATAGGTATTTTGTGTTGTTTTGCCTGCTTCCATAAATACAGAACTTTCAGTAGACAGCTTTTGAACCCAACAGCAAAAACTACAGAAGAACTACACGCATGTGAAGTAACAATGGCCATTAAAACACCAAAGTTCCTTAGTTATTGTTTATACAACAGTCCATTGCTGCCAAGGTAAAAGCACTGATAACGTGACAGAAAACTTGTCATTCTGAAAACGAAAGCTGAGCTTGAAAAACTTCTCCCATACAAGAAGGGACACCGATAGCAACCACTGAGTCTACAGTTTTTCTAAGACTGAGAAAATGTAAGAAATGCAGTGGAATAGATCAGAAGGTAACTAAAACTACCTTTATAGCCTGTCTACTAACTGAATTCCATGATTTTTGATATATGGTCAGAAACCAATCTAGAAAACCTCTGTGTAAGAGCTGATTCAATGATTAAAAAAATTATTCCATGAACACATCTAAGTAAGTGGAAACACTAATTATGCGTGGCTGATGAAGGAAGCTTTGTTACATGAAGAGTAAACAAGTAACACTGAAGATAGCAAAGCAAAAACATAAGCATGAAACCACCTTCAGCAAAACCTCTGGTACAGTCAAAGGTCATCTGCATTTCTCATCAATATTATAGTGAGGAAAGAATTCACATATTTCTTATCCAATTTAACAGCTAGGAGGAAGACTCAGCAACTTCTGAATACTACTGGCAGTTCAAAAATAGGAAGAAGGAACTGCTGTCAAGCAGAAGATGAAGGAAAAGGGATTTGTCCACTACCTTCTTAAAAACTACTGCTAAGGCTGGGGGGAAATGATGCTGAATAGGTTTGGGAGTCACAGGCAGTGCTGTAGACTCTACAACCAAACTGATTAAAAAGCTTACATTCATCAAATACTCTGCTAGAATGTTTGCAGGATGAAGAACAAAGCTCTTAATTACCCTTCACTTCAACTGAGACACTAAATGCTATTTTTTTTTTCCTTTTAGGTGACATGAAAGGGAGTGAAAAGAACCTTAAAATGAAACCTGTGAAAACAATATAAATATAATCAAGGTGGCTTTTTTCTCCTGAGCTAAAAGAAGAGTAGGATATTTAAATAACTGAAGAAAATATGCTTAAGAGAGCTCTCTTCAATATTTCATGAAACATGGAACTTAACTAGAGCATAGGCAAAGGTGGATTTTTTTTCTCTGTATCAGTCCACCGTTTAACATGCACACACCAAAGAGGAATCCACAACTTGCAAAGCCGTACCATGAAGCATGGGTCATCCCCATGTTTCAGGTTTGTGTTTAGAAGCACAGAAGTACAAACCAGCTACCTCTAGTCTGCTCAGAGCTTTCTCCATTGTATCTGGTGAGATCCCACATGCAGCACACTGTGTTCAGTTCTGGAGCCCCCCATGTAAGCAGGACATGGACCTGCTGGAGTGAGTCCAGAGGAGGCCATGGGGATGCTCAGAGGGCTGGAGCACCTCTCCTATGAAAACAAGCTGAGCGGGTTGGGGTTCTTCAGCCTGGAGAAGAGAAGGCTCCGCTGAGACCTTAGAGTCGGCTTCCAGCACCTAACAAGGGCCTACAGGAAAGCTGGGGAGAGACTCTGTCAGGGAGTGCAGTGATAAGACAGGGGGTAACAGCTTTAAACTGAAAGGGGGGTAGATTTAGATTAGATATAAGGAAGAAATTCTTCCCTATGAAGGTGGTGAGGCTCTGATCCAGGCTGCCCACGGAAGCTGTGGCTGCCTCATCCCTGGAAATGTTCAAGGCCAGACCGGATGGGGTTTGGTCAGCCTGGGCTGGTAGGAGGTGTCCCTGCCCACGGCAGGTGGCTGGAACCGGGTGATCCTTAAAGTCCCTTCAAACCTAAACCCTTCTGTGATTCTATAAACCAAGTATTAATTACAATCAAACATACAAATTACCACGTTATACCACTCAAACTGTAAGCTCAGGATGACGTTTTGACTACTTGCAATAATTGGTAAGCATAAAAAGTAGATAAAAGGCTGTATTTCAAATTCAGTTAGATAGAGTTAATAGGAATTTTGAATATTATGAAATTATATAAATGGTTGGCATGCATTTCTACATGGCCAAGAACTCAGAGAATGAAAGTTCACCATTAATGTAATTTCTCCTTTTCCTATGTATTTCTGTTCATCTATTTACTTACATGATGATTTAAAGAGTTTCTTTTTTTGACAGTGCTATATTTGCGGGGGGGAGGAATGAGCCTGCATGTATTTGGCAGCAAAACAGAGTAAATGCCAGTAATATTTAATACATTTATCATTTCCCCCTTTTAGTTAAAATCTAGAGAAAGAGAGGAAAGGTACCATATTTCTGGGGAAAAAAATGAAGCCTGCAGTGGCCTAGTAAGCCTAGAGAATTTAAAATATTCAGTGTTATTACAAGGCTTTGTTTTCTTAAACTGGCAATAATTCAGCCTGAAATCAGACATCTCTAACAGCTCTCTTAAAATATTAATTTTTTGAGATCTAAGTGTGCCTTAATAAACCACTTGCCTTCATTAAGAACAACAGACTAAAAAATCAGCTTTGTTTTCAGATTCAGTTTTTATCACTAATGATGTAGGCCAAACCGTAAATACTTTTACAGAGGAAAAAGTGTAATTTTTCTACATAAATAAGAACTATACCTGTATCTTAAGATGTAAATAATGTTCATTTCTTCTCTTCATCACCACAGCAATTTAAACATTCAGACACTAGAACTTGACCTTGCAATTAATCCCAGCTTGTTTATTTCATACAGTACAGTTTATTTTACACAGCACCATGCCAATGATTGCATGAATGTATGAACAATACTCTGATGGAAAACTGACATAGCAGATAAAACAAAACAAGTATTTCACAACAAATATATGAACACAGATACATTTTTTTTGTATATATTTATAGTAAATACTATAAATGTTACAATATTTCATGTATATGCATCTGAAGCAGAAGTAAGTTTTGGTTAATCTTTCCTTCTTTCTTTCCAAAGTGGAGTAATTCTTTAAAAATGTCACAGTTAATATCAAAATGAAATTAAGGGTATGTAAAATGTGTTTTTGAGTATGTATCTATATAAGGCGCCATACAAAAGTTAAAATGGGACTAGAAAGTAAGGTGTCCAGCCAAATATTACCATCGTCTAAATTACTAGAATGTGAACAAAGCAAACAATTAAGAGTTCTTCTTATAAATGCACTTAGTTATCTCAGATGACTGTCAAATCCCTAAGATTTTTTTTTTTTTTTAAGTTCCCAAAAGCTGTAGTAAAAACCTAAGTTGTTGTTGTTTCTTCTCACTTTGAGCTAAGTGGGACAGCTTTGATCAACTTTAAATACATGTATAAGAACCACTCACTAAAGGAAAAAAAATATATTACAAAATAGGTTATTAATAGAAATTCTCAATTTCAACACAAAGGACTTCTGAATGTGCAAAAAGCATGTAAATACTCATTTATTCCAACACAGGGAGAGAGGGTGGATTTTTTTTTATTAAAAAAGAGGACTTCTGGACTTCTGCATGAGGTTGAAGGTCAAAGCTGAGCTTAGTGGGAAAACTGCTCCTGGACAGAGCGTATACACAACCTCTCAAAAGGAATTTCCATAGTCTCACCTTTCCAATTCAGCTTGGAAATTATAGGAGATACTTGAATTTGTCATCAAAGAACTGCTTCCGTGCAGCTGAGCAAATTTATCCTAATATAAGTAAACAGGAAGTTCCCTTCTGGGATTTAGGTTTTAAAAAGATTACTAAGAAGGTGCTGTTGTATATAGATCTAAGAGAAAGATGAATGTGAAAAATAAAAGAAAGATGGAGATAGCACAGAAGCCACAGGAACTGATTACAACACGTACTGTAGCTTCTTTTTGAGGGAGAAACAGGACAACAAGGAACCACTCTAGCTAGGGAACACCAAAGAGAGAACTCTAATTTCCCACAAGAAGAGACTCGGGTATGACAGCTGAGGAAAGAAAAAGTGGTATTTTTATTTTTAAAGAAGCTTTTCCAAAAGATTGTTAATAAGTGGAAGACAGGAATATGATCTTATTGGTTTAGAAAGCAAAGAGGGTAACAGTGTAATTTCCCCATACAATTTGTTTTTTCAGTAATAGCAAACCCATGCAACTCAACAATGAACAGAAACCACCTGAAAAATGTGGAGCAGAGGAATTGATTTTAGGGCTTCTTATATTTATGATGTTCCACAACTTAGTGCTTCTACCATTGCCAAATATGGGCACTCATCATATTCTAACAAGAATTTTGACAATAATAAAAAGCCAACAGATAGAGGAAGGAAGAAGGTATACGTGTGCCCAGACCACTAAATGGAAAAACTGAAAATATACACGACCAACTCAGAAATGTAGTTAAATCAATGTAGCTAAACCAAATATACAGCGATTTCCCAGTGTTTGTGTATACCTGAATCTTCCTCCTCAATTGTTGTTTTACAGCTTTGTGCTTTCCCCCCTGCTTATGAGACCTGTATAAATAAACATTATAATACAGGAATAAAAAAGCAAAACAGATCTTACATAAAGTGTTGTCAAATGTACATGATAAACAGCAAGAATATATTTTAACCTAGTCTGTAGATACCACTTGTCCAGCCCATAGAGATTTTCAAACTTCTAAAAATGATTCTTCAACTAACACACTTGCAACTTTCAAAGCTTTCTACAGCTCCTGAAAGCCTATCCCCCCCCCCCCCCCATTTTTCTTTTAAATAGTAGTAAGACTTTCCGATAAGCAAACTTGGATTGCATTTTGCAAGCCTGCATGTAAACAGAATTCAGAGCCAAAATATTTTCAAAATTCCAAGTACATTTAAGAGCTTTTGCAAATATTTATTTGGCAATCAAAAATACTAGAAACATTATAGCCTGTACAAGATCAATCTCTTTTCCACTGGCATCTCAGGGTAAGTTACACAACTGAAGGAAGGTTTGACTACCAGGTTATCATCATAAACTCTTACAATTTTAAATGCATATAAAGCACTTCTTACTAGAAGATTTGGAAAATGTCATATTCTTAATTATATTATATTTTTATATTAATTTATTGATTTTAATATTAATTATATTATTATATTCATAATGTCATAGCCAATTATATTTCTCCCTACAACTGAATAAAATGTATTACTATTCACTTCCTGTATAAATAATGTATTACATATAACACAATTAAAAATTGCTTCAACAGTCTATCCCCAAAGGCTAGAAGATAGGCAGAGCTAGAAAGTTATTTTAGCATTTATGAAGGGCTGTTATAATACCACCTGTCAAAAAAAGGATTCATTTCTGAAAAAGTATTTGCAAGGTATCAAAAACAAACAACAACAAAATCTAATTATGATCCAGAAGCTTCTGCATTCTGGAAAGACAAAGACAGCACCACCTGATCAACCACGATCTGAGAATCAATATTCATAAATTAAGATACAGTGTCTTCTCTCAGTGTGAAGAAAATACATTTTCTTAAACTAATGAATCTAGGACATGCACTGAAGAAACTAATGTGGTCAGAATTTAACAAAGCCAAATATTACCTTTTTTTTTTTTTTTTTTTTAAACTTGGTCTGACAACAGGGGGAATTGAGCACAGACAAAAACAACTACTCTGGCAGAAGCTAAGTGCTCAGACTCTTAGAACTGCTACAAAAACAGTTGAAAGCTTTTATTTTCTGCAGAGCTCTTGAAAAACTGCCTGTAGCTACAAGGTTTTAAACCTTTTAGACCTCCTAAAAATCAGAAGTTTTCACAGAGTTTCACAAGTGCTCACTCTCCTTTCTGCAATTAACAATTTCAGCAAACTCTGTAACATGTTGATGGCATTTAACTTTATTTTACAGGAACCTACCTACAAAGGCATGCAACATCAGAAGCTAGAAGTCTGTACCATCAAATAAAAGGCAGCAACCACCAAACCTAAAGAGCACACAAGGAACTGTCTGTGACACTCACATGCCTGGATTCTGTTTACTGCCTCACTGTAATGATATACTACCTTTCTCCAATGGATTGGTAAATATATTTTCTAAATTGAGTCCAAGGAAAGCAAAGCTTTAACAAATATGCAAATTTGTGTTTTTCTGAAGGATACAGTTCCTCAGTATGTGTTCACTGACATCATCTTTCTCAAGTTTGCAGCAGTTTCATTTACTATTTTGAGCATGAGTAGTGCTAGAGTAAACTGTACTAGAGGTACCTTAAGCATGATATCACCTGGGTGGTTTCTGACAAGGGTTAGAAAATTTAGTGTTTAAACAGATGGCAGTCAGGGCGCACTTCGGTAATAGAAGTTTAATCTGTGTTTGCAACTGTGAGAAATAATTTCAGTGGACAGGATAGAAAAATCAAGCTTTTTGTGCCTTACACAAAACTCAAAAAGAAATTCACAACCAGAATAATCAGGTAATTCTACTAGCCCATTAGGAAAATAATCCAGTTCATTCTCTGAAAGTTAATACTGACAGTTCAATGGTAACACGTTTATATTGTTAAAAACTTCTTTTTTCTCCAATGTTATTTTAGGTAAATTCTGAAGAAAGCAGAAGTCCTGTATACATAGCTTACCAGAGGTCTGGAACAGTTAATTTATTTTAAATATAACTGAAAAACTGATGCAATAGGCCTCTATTTACTGCTTCACTGTGATGATAATATACTTCAATTACAGAAGTGGAATCTCTTCAAACTTGGAACATACTAGTTTTGCAGCGTGAGCACTTAGAACCCTTATACACTACTTCATATTCATTCAAATGAATGTAGCATTCTTGCCACTAAACCTAAGTCTTTACCTAAGTCTACTAAATTATTATCTCAATGTTCTGAGCAATTCCTAACAAGGCTATGATGCACAAAAGAATGTGGTTATTTTTATTTCTTCCCTGCACCATCAGCTGAAACGAAAGACTCTCTCTCAGCACAGAGGCAATGCATACCTCTGATCATCAGTTTCATCCATCCTTCTGCTCCCTCTATTGCTGTATGATCATCTGCACTGACACAATGACATACAGATGCACGTCTCTATGTCCATCTGCATGACATCTCCAGAACTGAACGTGGAATGCAAGATACTGATGTATCTTGAATTTGAGCTACTGACGTATCTTGAATTTATACAGCTGAAGGGCTGTCTTCCAGTTTTGCCGAGTTCCAGTCCTAACATTTCACAGAATGCTGTATCACCTCAACTTTTTCCATTCCTCTCTTTCACACTTCTTACTTAAGAGGCATACAAAGTCCCAGTAAGAACCATGCTTCATGTTACCAGCTGTTACAGTGCTGCAATTTTTGCAATTCTCAACTGAAGTTTTACAGTTTGAACGTACAAATAAAAGTTTGGTTTTCATTTCTTTATTAGTAAAGGCATATTTTTATTTTATAAAGTATATATTTGTATGTATTACACATATTATTTTTACATTTTTATGGTTTTATTCGTTTATATACACAAATAAATACATTACTTCACATATATATACACATATATTACATTCCTTAGCAGCAGATACCAGGGCTCCAAACAACACTTTTTTTCTTGAAAGATTTATTCAGAAACCAGGAATATATAAAATTAATTAAAATCCTTCCTTCAGGAATAAATTAAATGCATGTTTTCAAGCAGGAATCTTTCCCAGGCACATGTTTTGCTTTCATGCAAAAGGAGCACGAACTTAACTAACTCAACAGAACCCCTATAAATTCTTACAGGTGCTGAACTTTCCTTTGAGTACCTAGTTTCTACGGCTCTGAAAGTAAGCATCTAGACAAGAAAATCTCAACAAACGTAATGTGTTTTCTGAATGCAGAAAACAATACAGCTACTAGACAAAGATTTCCCAACTCATTGATTCAGAGGTCAGAAATGAAACTACCACAGGCCAGCTTCACTCCAGTGGTTTCTGAAGAAAGCTACAGAAATTTCGGAAGACTTCAGCTTAGCAGGAGATAGCTCCAGCTACTGCAGAGGTGTTGTGAGAGATGAGAAGTTAATCCAAACGATTATTTTGTAGCTCTGCTTAACTCGGTGGACCCCACATCTGGATTCTCTCAAACCATTTGAACAGCCTACAGTGTGCATCAATGGCATTATACAGTTCCAAGATGAAGACTGTGACTTCCTTAGGTATCGTGAAGTGCACTGTAGACACAGACAGTTGAACACTCCTCAGCAGTTACCACAAGGACAGAGTTCATCAAGCTTTTCTTGTAGGCCAACAATGTAAAACCTTCCAACACAAAACCTACAAGATCTTCAATGCTGCTCATAGCCAGGGTGAAATGATATTGTTCAAACCAATACTAACAGAACAGAAGGTTGCCTAAAGAGTTATTTTTTCAGTATTTTAGAATTACGGAATGGGTTGGGTTGGAAGGGATCTTAAGATCACCTAGCTCCAGCCCTCTGCCAGCCCAGGCTACCCAAAGCCCTACCCCACGTGGCCTTGGGCACTGCCAGGGATGGGGCAGCCACAGCTTCCCTGGGCAGCCTGTGCCAGGGCCTCACCACCATCAGAGTAAAGATTTTCTTCCAAATATCTAATCTAAGCCCACCCTCTTTTAGTTTAAAGCCCTTACACCTTATCCTATCACCACAGGCCCTGGTATTTTACTCACACTAAAAGTACTGTAGACCACTGTACGAGACAATGCTCCTGAAATGTTCTTTTTGTGCAAAACAATCGACGCTCATTGTCATGCCAGATGTGAGGTGAATGGGAATCTACATGTAACAGTCAAGGGAACGAAAAAGAGAGAATGATAAACTACAAAATACTGACACTGAAGGGAAATTACTACACAGGAATAAAGAATTTAAACTAAATAGACAAAAAGAAACATTAAAAGTAGAAAAAAAATAAAAAGGAAGAGACGCAAGATAATATGAGATGGACAGGAAAACAATGAAAAAAAGAAAGCCAGGGTCTCCTACAAATCTGAAGCAGCAAGACAAAAAGCACAAACGAGGAAAAGCAAGAAAGAAAAGCTGTTACAGCAAATTAGTCTTCATTCATTAAAGAGAAAAAAAAAATACAACCAAACAAAAACAACTGACAATGAAATATGTACTAATATAAAATGATTTGGTGGATGTCTCTCTACTGGTCACAACATCCACCATCTTTCTTCCTTTCTTGTATTAGCCTTCTGCTCAGCAGATGGAAACCAAGTTTCTGATATTTTAATTTGGATTATTTCTGCAACCAGATATCACCTTTTGTCTCTAAACACTAAATTCTAACTAGTTTCATAATATTTGCCAGCTAAGTCATGCTGAAGTTCTAGTGATACTCTTCCAACTGTGGTCTTTCCTCCTGCATGATTTTCAGTTGTTCTAAGACTGTTTATTCCTTCGGTATCATTCCTACTCTTAAACTAATATAACCCTATGCTTTTAGCTGGTCAGTCCAAAAACTTTCTGGGAAACAGACAGGAGGACAAACTTATTTTTAAGTTGACGAGGCATTAAATGTAGTTGCTTTTTTGCCCTTATTTTTATAAAGAAAATGACACAAACCCCTAATAATCATATTCCTTGAATATAAGCCATACTAAAACTTTGGGTGCAGTACAAAACATACCCATACAAAAGAATAATTTTGTTGTTTAGTACTCAGTAGAGAAGCCTACAAAAATCAATTTAACTCATTACTTCTTCAGAGGTATAACATTATATCAAACCAGAAGCTGAGAAAGTATGAGAGGGTCAACATAACCATCAAAAGCAGGTAGTAAGCTGTGGAGCTGAGAAGCAGACACCTCCATCCACACATAAAACACATGGCATCATTTTGAGGAAAGAAAGGACCATGATCTTGCACTAGGAAAGGCCTGAAAACCCTGGTGAATTCTTACCACTACCAGTCTTCCCCAAGGCACAAACACATCATGATTCTTCTAAGAAAAATAATGTTTTTGCTTGAATCATCCTGCTAAACTTCTGAGAAAATTGGCGAGTTATTTTTCCAGCTACTGCTTAAAACTCTTTAAAGAAGAATAATTTTATGGCAAAGTTTGCTTCTCATAACCTCAAAAACAAAAACAACAGATAAAATAATGTGTATTTTATTTCTTTTAAAAACCCTGAAAGGCGGAACACTCTTTGCACTAACAATTCTCTCATAGCATATGGCTATGACTTAAAGCAGAGAGGTGAACTGTTTGACCTCCAGAAGTGACTTACAACCTCAGTTACTTGATGGTCCTTTTACCATGTTTTTCAGTCACTCCTATCTCTGGAATACAGGGAGAGGTTATTCTATTTTATAATAGAATGGAGACCATTTTTACTTTCATATACACAAATACCATATTCAAGAGAGTAAAAAAAATGTACTCAAAGCTAGACTGGAACTTATATGGAAAATGAGCAAATTTTTCACTTTGCATTATTATTTTCATTTCTTGACTCAGAGTACTCCTAGCATAAGTAACTGAAAACCAAACTTTTGTTGTACAAATTTGTGCATTTATAAGGAAGTGTTTGATGTTTGAGGATGACAGTTCTGTATTATGCAGTGCTGGCAGAAATAATAATATTAATAATATCACTCTTCATAAAGACTCAGAACTGTTGGCTCTTCTTTAAACAGTAGATTAATTCCAGCTCCCAGAGAGAACACGACTGCTTGAGCCACCTAAACGCACTCCCAAATTGCTTGATGACATCAGGTCAATCACAAAAGGCAGTCGTGGCCAGAGAATATACCTGGCCAGTTCCCAGGCCACAATTACACTTGCTGTTGACTGGCAAATTCCATAGCCACTGGGTTCCAGGCTAAACTTTTTTTATTTTTTTTCCATCTTCAGAAGTTACACAGATTACTGGGAAGTGACTAAACTGCATAGTAAGTATCTGCAGCACACTACTACTTTAGAAGCCCTAGGAAAGGAGAGCTCCATTTTCTAAGGACTAATTCAGATGTTTCAAGGGAGAAAACACCTAACAAATTTGAATTTTCCATATGAATGTCACCACTATGGAGACGGAAGGGAAAAAAACCTGCCAGCAATTTCGGGGTTTGAGTACTTCTGAGAGAAATTGGACTTGATGATCTTGGAGGTCTCTTCCAACCTAGATGATTCTGTGAACTAACTAATCATGAGAAAGAGACATAAGCAACAGAGTACTTAGCATTCACTAACATTACTTTGACAACAGGAAGTTAAACCAATAATAGACATATGCACCCTATATTTAGCTAAATATACTAGTGCAAGATTAAAAAAAAAAAAAAAAAACTTTCAAGAAAGTATCTCTACGGTATCTAAATGAAGTCAATTTTATTGAACAGATAATGACTTCCTAACAACCTACGATCAGAACTCAAATGTCTGCTCCACCAAAGTCTTCTCAAAATCCATATAACCTGGCTCCATCCCTTGTAAGTAGAACAGGGATAAGAGTGCTCTCCTACCCATGACAATTACAAGAATTACATTAGTCAAAGTGAAGGAAAGATAGGAATACTGAAAATGAGCCCTAAAAAAGAATATTCAAATGTATATTTTTTAATTTTACTACCAAAATATCACAACTAACTTCACAAATGGGTTTCCCCATCTGTAAAAACCTTCCCACGATCTTCAAACCGTGCAAGGCACCAACCACTGCGCTGTTTCTTTAAAAAAGGAACAAAATTATCTACCTGAAATTATGAAAGACAAAAAGCAATAGAGATTTTTAGTCAGGCTGCGTAAAAGCCTTTCCTAATTAACGAATACCCATTTATTTAATTTCTGAAATAGAAGAAAGAAAAGCTTTCACTCGTAAAATACTGTTCAGTTCAAGGACAAAAAGAATTTAAAAATGTGTAATTCTCCACCAAAAGTAAGCCAAAGACTTTATAACCCTATTATTCTTAAAAAACAAACAAACAACCAGATAAACCTTTCAGTACCTCCTTCACACAAACTGCAGAACAAAATTTCATACCCCTCCCCTTTGACTTCCAACCAAGCATACGTGATTATCTTTAATATTAAGGCAACGAACAAAATAGACATAATACATTTAAACAAGAATGTAAGAGGAAAGTCTTAAACGTATACAGGTCCATGTATGCTTGGAGAGAAGGAGCCTCAAGATGTTTCATCCTAAGGGAGAGACAATCACTGTGTGTAAAGCCACCTAACAAACTCCTTCCAAGTGCAGGGACAGAGGAGACTGGCCATGCCCTTCGTGTGTCCTATGGCACTTCAGTGTTGTGCAACTTTGAATCTTTCATACAAAACCAACAGATTCCTCTTAGGATACTGGAAAGCAGTAGCAGGCTGACCAGGTATACAACCTACCTTTCCAGATTAAATGCCTATTAGATTTTTCACATGATTATCTGAGAATCAATCCTGATATCCAAGTCCCTGCAATCCCCCATTCCTAAGCAATGGAGATAATCATAAAATTATAGAATGGTTTGGACTGAAAGGGACCTTAAACATGATCTGTTTTATATGGTACCTCAAAGGAGTAGCATTAAATTCAGGATGTGTAAATGTATAGCTTCGAATTTTGTTATAAATTAACAGAACACTTAGCTAGACTACAAATTTGATCAAGATCACAATACAACACGTACACACGTGCATACATCATATGGTCCCAGCTACAGCAAATTAACCAGTCCACAAAGCAACAATCAGCTTAGACATATGACATGAAGAACAGGTCTGAAACTACAGAACGTGAAGATGCTTTTATCAAGTCCACATAAGCCTCTCCTACACAGCTTGTGAAAGGGAGAGACTAACAATAGGCTTCTGCCTCTAATGAACATGAAAAGCTGATTGTATAGAAAATACTCTACCTACTAAAAGAAAATAAACATATGCGGTTTTACAAAAAACAATTTGCTAGAACATCACTTTATAATACAAAATAAGTCATCTCTAAGTAAAAGCATCCGCATAATTTTTCAGCATGGCAAACGGGAGCCAGCAAATAAGCCATGTGGAGACAATGCAGTTCAGATGACAGGTCAGGAGATGCACAGAACACCTAAGGTCATGCAGTTGACAGAGGCCCACATGACAAATTTTAGGCAGTATTTTGCAAGGCCAGCCAGATACACTTAGGACATGCAACCAGAGATGAACGTAACGCACAGCCACACTACAACCGCATTCACGGGGCTCAAGGGGAAACAGTGGGCGCTCCGAGGCTCTCCGCCGAAGCAGAACACAGACTCTGCACGGCTTATACGGGCTCGACGGAGCACGAAGAGCGCTCCCCTCCCTTTTCCACAAAGGATGCAGAGGTGCCGGACGCCCGCCGCTCTCTCGCCCTCGGCAGGGGGGCAGCGGCCCCGGGCCGGCCCCGCCTGCCTCCCCCTTGTCTCCATCCCCGCCCGCGCGCTGCCCCCTCCCCGACGGCCGCGGCCGGAGCTACGGCCTCGACGCGCCCCCCGCTGAGACCCCCCAGCAGGGCCGCGGCTGCCCCCGGGCGCGCCCCGCGCTGCGGCCGGAGCGGCGCTGAGGAGACGCGCTGAGGAGAAGCGCCCCCCCTCGCCGTGCTCCCTCAGGCCTCCCGCCCCTGGCCCCGCCGAGGAGCAAGCCCGCCAGCCACCCCGCGGCAGAAGGCTCACCAGGCAGCGCGGGGGGCGTCACACCTCGGCCGGGGTTTTCCGCGGGGCCGGGACACGGGCCGGGGGCGAGTCCCCGCCCGGAGCCCCGTCCTCTCTGCGGCAGCGGCGGCGGCTTGTCAAAGAGAAAACATGACGCGGGCGGGGAGGGGGAGGGGGGCCGCCACATCTCGCGGGGACGCGGCGCAAGTCTCGCGAGACGCCGCCGGCTTCCCCGCCTCCGCGCGCAGGGCCGCGAGCCGCCGCCGGCAGCACGCGAGGAGCCCGCGGCGGGGAGGGGAAAGGGAAGGGGAAGGGCGGAGGGCTGCTGGGCCCGGCCCGAGGTGAGGCGAAGGGGTCCGGGGGCGGCCCAGGGAGCCCCGGCGGGCGCCGGAGCACCGAGGAGAGCCCTGGGGGAAGCAAGGGGAAGGGGCCCCGAGACCCCCTCACAACGCCTGTGAGCGGAGCGGCCTCGCCCCCGGCTGCTGGTGCCGGGGCTGTGAGGAGGGGCGGGGGGTGCTCGGCGTGAGGGGGCGCTGAGAGCTGCTGCTGCGTGCCAGCCGTCAGGCTGCGAACACGTTATAGGGGAGCGGAACGGAGACACTGAACTGAGGAGGCGAGTCTGCCGCAGCTAGTGCAAAGGCAGCGAAAGGAGGAGAACGGGATGGTGTCGTGCCGGGGGGGCAGGAAAGGCCGAACGGGGCACAGCTGCGGAGGAGCAGGAGCACATCCAACAAGAAAGCTTCAGCTTAATGTGAAGGGGTAACGAGAGCAAGAGTGGCACTGCGGTTGAAATTTTGGGTCTGAAACAGTAAAAAGTAGATTGCTGAGTTAACACACCAAGTCAGACTGGTAAGGCCAAACCAGCAAGAAATATTAAGAAATTTTAGATATACCCTTGGAAATTGGTTATGGGCCACCAGTGGTATGATCTCATGAAGTAGAGTACACCGTTAATGACTTTAATTAAAAAAGCAGAAGACAAGAAAAGCAACAGAAAAACCTTCTGTTCAGGAGAAATCACGTAGTCTGGCTACATCGGCCCATGGCAGGCATAGGAGGGAAGCTGAAAAAAATACAGGTGACATGAACTAGGTGAAGAGGGAACAATCCTGTACTGTCTGTCCCACTATAGGAGCTGGAGGCTAAGGAGGGGGACTGCAACTCACGCTTGTCAACTTCTGAACAAGCACGAGCGCTTATTTACACACCATGAAGCTGTAGAGCACTGTGCTGCAGAACACTTACATTGCAAAAGTTTGTGGGATCAAAATGGCACTGGAGAAAAATAAGGAAGAAAACAAGTCCATCACGATTACCAAACATAAAGACATCCACTCTGATTCGAAAATGCCTTGATCCACAGGCCACTGAAGGCCACAGATGATTAGAGGAAACATTATTGTATGCTTAGTCTTGCCTTTTCCTCCCCAGGCATCTTAGACACGTGCTGTTCAGGACCAGCATTCCCATCGTTACGCCCTCCCCTGGCAGACCATCTGTTCTGTACCGCTCAGTATAAGCTCCCCTCTCGGTCCCAAGGACACAACCTTAAATGTTCATTCTGAGGTCTAAAGCAGTGAGGGGATTTACTAAGGGTAGAGCTCAGCTCCTTGGAGGGGCTGTTGCACTCCGTGACACAAATCCCAACCAAATTAGGTAAATGACACTGGCAGCATTGGAGGTAGATCCTAGATATTCGTGGCTCTCTGTCCCCCTCAAAGGCTACTTACAGATTCAGAACTCTTTGTAGCAGCAAACCCAAATGTTCTGCTTTGAAAATACAGTCTGTGACCCACCCAAGCTAAAAACCCAGACCAAAAAAAAAAGTCTATTACTAGCTTACCCGTGTAATATTGCCCCACAGAGCAATAGTAAAGAAAATGCATTTTTACCCATGAAGTCTGCAGTTTCTCTGCTTTCGCAGCCCTAAATGCACTGGCTAATCTTTTGCTTAAAACTACAGTCAAACTCTGCTATGAATCAGCAGTTTCTTTGTCAACAAAACCACCTCTGTAAACAAACATCACCAGAAGAGGGATAAATATGTTTTAAAGCATTCTTTAAACATGTAAAACCTGCTAGCTAGAGGATGCTGTGTAAGAAATAAAAAGTTGATCAGACACCTCAGAATACACTCAATTCAGAAACGTCCTTTAACTACTCCTAAGCAGAGCTGCCATTCCGCACAACAGGAGGAGGGGAAGGAAAAAAAAAAAACAGACACTAAGCAGCACTCCTCAACATGCTAACATGCCCCACACCCACATACTTAGTTAACCACAGCATGAACACAAACCTTATCATTAACTGCACGTTTTTATGGCTTGCAGGCTCCACCAGCAACCAAGGGCTGTACAACTCTCAAGGAATTTCTTAGGTTTGCAAATGTTTTATATTTTTAAGTTATGTATACTTTAATATTAAGTTCATAAAGCCACAAGATTTTCTTGTTTTGTTTTTCAAGTCCTTACAGAGCCCACCAACCATCTTACAATACAGATAGTCTAGGGCTTTGGCCTTGCAGTTTGACTTCGTGAAGACATATCCATCCTTTTCCAGAGGCTCACTGATACCAGAATCTAAGACGACACAACAGAGACATGCAGTCAGTCTCCAGGCTGGGACCTCAGGTGCTAGGAACATGACAAGAATCAAGGAAACAAATTAGTAGTAGAGTGTTCTGAATTAACAACCTTCCTACCATTTCAGAGTGTATATATTTAAGAATAAATGACGACTATAATACAGACTCTTGTAATCAAAGTACCTAATTCCCGATAATGCTTTGAAAATCCTTTGCCATGTAACTTGTAATCATTTCTGTTAAAATAGCATGCTGCCAACTAAGGGGGGTGGGGAGTAAGAGAAGCAACAAAAGAGAGGGCTACCCAGTTTAGCATACCCAGCCTTCATAAAGGTTTCATCCCATAGAGCATTGCCAACGTCCCGAAGGATCGTTCCAATTCCTATTTCTGAATTCTCATATTTAGCTAGTTTATTAGGTAGCAACTGTTACAATAATCTTGATAGATAGTGTGTTGCAGTGCTTTAAAGGTTGTATTATATTTCTACTCAACATTTCCTTATTTCAAATTCAGGACTTGATATCCCACTTCATGTCACTAGCACATTTTGACTTTTTAATGGCATTATTTTTCCCCTACCAAACCAGGTGTTTCTCAAGAGGTTAGCTGAATGCTAAACCAGTACTCAAATACATAAATGGAGAGCTAAGAAATACCTTCAATAGACACAGTATGCCTGTGAAGTTTTCACATTTCAGACCTTCTAGGCTGGTTCAAATTCAGAATACCATGTGACAATGATCCATGATAACCCTTTGCTAAAAACATCTGTGAAAACTTGTCTATATATTCTCCCCTGTTGTGTAAAAATAAGGTAAAAAATACTCCCCTCTTTCTGTACATGATGAACCCATTCAACAAGCTGAGTATGTCTTAAAATGTCTAATGTTGAAGGATATAAAAAAGGGGAACAAGCTCTACATTTTCCCTGACATTGCCTATGGATGTCACTAGAAATCAGTCACCTCGTCTGAGAGTCAAACTATGATTAAGTGGAAAGAAAATGGAGCAATTCCATCCTTTGGAAATTGAAGAGGTTCCCAAAACTCTTGGGCACTCAGAGGAAAGATAGCCCACCCTACATCTGCAGCTACATATTAGCAGGGCAAAAATAACAAAAAAGCTGGTAAGGTTCCTTCATGGGAGAACTCGAGACAGAGACCAAGAAAATTTGAATCACAGCCCCTCAGTGGGCAACATGATTTGTCCTGTCCCCTCACCTTGCCCAGTGAGATTAAGCAGAAATCTTCAAATCCTACGGATTTCTAGAGTTAAGCAGATATTTCCCCTATTAAAGGATATTCATGCTCAATTTTCATTTCCAAGTCTCAATCTTAGCTTCAAAGTATAGAAGGAGACTCCAAGAAAGCCCCTAAGATCGTGGAAGTTTCAAGGGACAGGAGACCGTACATAGTACCTCCATGAGCTCTGTGCTACCACCTCTGTTAAAAGGGAAGCAATCCTTCCCGATGACTGTATCTCTCTCAAGTCCCAGTCCCCTGGCTTTCCTTCTTCCAAGCTTTGTTTGGACTAAGGCAAATTTCTAGGGTTCAGCTCCACAAGACCCATTTTTCCATCAATGATTCCCTATTGTTACATTATTTATCAGTTTTAAATGCATCACTTGGTACTCCCATCAAATGCACTTCTAATCTTGGGCAATAATGAGAAAGGTATGATAATGAAAAAACCATCTACACTTCTATCTACACTATCCAGTCTTTCTTTTTTTCTAAAACTGTTACTAATGATCCCTTATTTTTAGCAAGCACATTTAACTCTTTATTCTCTTCCAATCCAGACATTATACCAGGACTATGACCAATTTCCCTGACACTATTTTTGCAGTATCTTTTTTTGGAACACAGTGCCTAGGACAAGACTTAACACTCAGCATTACACTATGGTATGTATCTAGGGATTGTTCTTAACCACTTCTCCACAATACAGGATAACTAGGGATCATTACATAAAATTGGATTTACATATGAAATATGTCACTTAACTGTGTTTAGCTTTAACTGCTTTTTTTTTTTCCAGGAGACGTTGCTAACATTGGCACGTCTTTCTGTTGTCATGGCAATGAAAGGAGTCTATATAGTTCTGGATCTGAGTCAAATCATTTTATACAGAAACAGGCCAACAATTAGAAGAATAAATACTGGTTTGTTCACTGGTGGCACTGAAACAATGGTTTAAGGGGGAAAAAAAGGAAAGCATCCAAACCAACAATATAAGACACTAAACATATGCTCCTTGATAAGACATAGGACATCAAACTGCTACTTGTGACCCCATCTTGCAATTAAATCTGTGTGGGTAGAACTTTGTCAGTTTGAAGCATTACTGAAATCAGTGATTTGCCTGTGCAGTTATGTAACGAGACCCAGATTTGTCTAAATAAACGTTGCTCTTACTGTTCAGAAATACACAAGAAGAGTCTTTTATTTTATACTCATCTCAATAAGGAAAGGTCATGAAACAATCATTTCTCTGTGAGGACTCATTCGCAGACAACACAGACATTTCTTGGCCATTGAATTCACAATTCACACAAGGCAAAAGAAAAAAATACAGTTGAGTTTACCAATCAGAAGGGAAGTGGAGGAAGATGTCAGTCACTGATCAGATGTGGAAGCAGCAGTTAAAAAGAACATGAAATATGAAAAGAATAAAAAACATGACTAAAGCCAGCCTACACTAATCCATCAAGTATCCAGAAAAACTGACTAAACTAAAAATACCAGTCACCTATGTCTTCTATATGTTACTCATCGCAACGCTTGCTCTTTTCCTGTGGATCCAAGGTATATGAAGGAGGCTGTTATTAGAACACTTAGCCTGTGCAGGCATGCCAAATGTGGAGGCATTGATATATATGCATCTGCGTCACTCAGTAATTTCATCTGACTCATATTTTGGAGTGGCAGTTCTTCTGCACGGCACTTCCTGTTCATTCCAAGCTGAGCCATACGAACTGCTATTTGTTAGAAAGTAATCTACAGCCACATCCTCGTGGCCAGCTGGCGCTTACCCCAACACAAATCCATCACTGCCACACAGTCAGCACTTTTCAGGTTGCAGGCGGCTGTGTCACTTCCCTTATTATCCCATGGATCCTAACAGACTGTGAAATACAGAATAGGAGCCAGTCTCAAGTAACCTCAGGTTTCAGATCCAGTTCCATCTATCACCATCTCTTCCCCTCTTTACCTAGTTGGCACGTTTTTCAAACTGTTAAAAGCCAGTCTCTGGGAAACACTGTTCTGCACCTTAGAAATGTCTCCACCAGGCCAAAATAAGAAACTTGTCAGAACAAATGGGAAAAACACATGGGGAAAAGGAGGAGTTTGCACTGGAAGATAATGGATGAGGATGTAAAGGGGGAAATAAAAGGATTATACCTGAACAATTGAGCAATATTAAAATTCATACACAAGACAAATTCCAAGCTAATCTATGCACGTGTACACAGCATTTTCCGTACAGGTAGCAGAAGTTTTATTAGAATTTTAAACAGGTTAGTAATTCAAATCAGCTCCATATGACAGAATCCAGTGCACAGCCAAAATGTAGCTTAAATACTATGTGATTATAATTCTATGCATAAAGACACTGGAAAAAAGTTAAACAGTCAATGACTCATGGTCAAAGTACTGTTCATAGGATTGCCTCTCCCCAGCTGTGCTCTTATCAGTTGTTCACAATGTCTCTAGGGCCTTACAAATGAGTTTTGTTTCTCTTTCTTTTTAAGAACCACAGTTGCACAACACTACAATTGTCTCAACTTCATACCCCTTTAGCAATACAGTTAAGAAAAGGAACAGCACTTGTTACAATTGCTTCCCCTCCCCTCCTCTTCCTGTTGTCTTTCCTGCTCAGTGACCAAGGCAAACTGAGACCTCTGGATGGGAAGGAGGCGATAGAAAGGAGCTCTAATGTCACCTTTGTGCTTACTACTGGAGTCACGCAGATGCAAACAGACAGACTACTTGTCCCTTTGCATTCAAAGCAGAGAGGTTATCCAGCTATCATGGCCCTGGAGCAGCAGAAGCAAACAGACTGGTTAGTCTTGGCAGGACACTGGGGGTGTACTGGAGGACTGCCAATTATAGTACGCAAGAGATGTGTGCCTGTACACATTAACTTAATGCACAGTAAACTCATGGCTTTTCCAAAAAGGAATAGCCACAGCATTTCACAAGTTAATATTTACTAAGATTTGCATCACACAAACTGGAATCAGTCGCAAAATAAAATTTAAACTGTTTCTAGCCAGCACTAGAATTCAGTTTTGTTTCATGAAAATCCTAGAAGGTGAAAAACGTAAGGAAGAGTTAAACTTTACATAGTCATAACCACAGCACCAATCCAGGGGCCATACTCATTAGGAGGAAAAAAGGGTAGTACCTTAGTCTATCCACACGGCTTGGCTAACCCAAGAAAGCTCTCCCCTCACACACACCTAAAGGCCATCTGACCCATCTAACCTTAAGTCTCCTACCGATTGATTCCTCCTTGAAATGGTTAAAATGCTCCTACTTGGATGTATAATTTGCCTTAAAAATCACCTTATTCTAACATATGCAAAATATTATTGTGCTTTAGCATAATTATTTCATGCAAGGTCCTGCACATGATTTCTTTCAGCAAGAGGCCATATAGTTTTTGTGAGAACATTGAATTATTTTTTCGGAAAATAATATTAAGCTCAGGAAAAGAAGCACTTCTTGTGATTGTTTTGTTCTTCTTTTCATAGTTCATATTTTCAATACTTGTGTATAAAGGTGGTAAAGCTATCCTCAAAAGTAACAACAATCAAAGGTTAGTTTTGTCAACACTTGGGTAATCACACCACATGAAACCTCAATGCCTGAAAGATACTGTAAAATATCTTGTCCAAATTCCATATTCTATAACACTGGTTACCATTCTTAAAAATGTCAATGTATTTTCTTTAGATCAATCCTCATATTAAAAAAATGTTCCAAATATTACTCTACTTCCATTCCAGCACTCCCTTCCAAACTTGAGCAACAAAACCAATTCATTTTTACTTGTTTATCATCTTTTGAAGCTGACAGATGCAATTTCCTCATGCTCTATTCCACCAATTCACTAAAACATGTTTATTTTTCTTTTCCTAATGGTAATACACTCAGCTCCCTAACTTATTTATTTATTTATTTATTGACTCTTCTTTGGATTCTGTCAGTTCATTGGTATTTTTCCAGTGTTTAATGGGAAGTAAATATTCTAACTGCTGTGTGGAAGCTGCACAATGCGGAATTATCATCCTGCTGTCGTGAATGAATGACCACTGTGTAAGGCTAAAAGCAGTTTTTCTCTTTCAATTGTTTTCATGTTTCCTCTCATTTCATTGTTCTCATTCATATTTTTTTTTCCAGGAAGCACCACCAACACATGTAATACCCTCCCAGACTTTTCACTTTGAGATCTGAAAATGTTTTCCAAGAAGGAATCATCTTTCCTATACATGGGGAAAACACAAGGTATAAAGAAAATTCTCTTTCCAGCATGTCTAGCATAGCCTGCCTGTATTTCAACTCAGCACATCACCCACTACTCCGCTTTTACAAGAAAACCCCTGTTTATGCTGGTCTTTTTAGAGTAAGATTGGTACACAAATTCAAGCACTGCTTTTTTTCTGTTCCGCGTGGCTTCCTGGGCTGTTGCTACCACAATACCATGTTGCTGCTGGGCAAAGAAAATGCCTGCTCATAGAAAGCAGACATGGAGATATAAAGGTCACCTTCATAACAAAGAGTGGAAAGAAATCTTTCACATGGAGCACTGTCAATATGTGCATTTCAGAGAATTAAAAAAAGAGCCCTAGTCAGATTAAACAACTTTTCCAAGACTGCTCTGGAGTTTCAGGGTTTAACTTGGAGCAGGGGCAGCGCAACTCCCATCTCCACAACTCACTACCAGGCTTTAACCCCAAAACCGTTCTCACATGTGCCTAAATCGGTATTTGCCATAAAGTCCTGGACTTTACAGGAGCAATTCACAGACATTGTCCTGTTTGCCATGGTTGATTGGGCCCTAAATCATCCAGAAAAGAGATAAACCAAAACAGTTACACCCTGAAACACTAATAAACTGCTCAGCCAATTAACAAGTTAGTGAAAGACTAATACAGGTCTGCTGATTAGGGGTAACCTTGTCTGTCACAATTTACTTATGCTGTTAAATGACTAGGATTGATGCAATTTGCATTAGTAGAGGCACTTCCTTCTATCATCTGTTCTTGTAAAACTGGTTAAAAGCACATTGCTCTCTTTACAACTGCATTTACTTACAATACCCATGCTCCTGCTCATACACACACACAAAAAAAAACACCCCAAACCCAACCAACCCTAGAATCAAACAGACAACAGTCTGAAGTCAAGATAAACATTAGTATGTACAACCTGAGGACACAAGTTCACTTGGTCTGTTTAAACATTAAAAAAACACTGCTTTTCTGAAATCAGTGACAGAGCCACCAGCAACTATTTCTAATTTGTCTTCTATGATGCGAATTAAAGAATTAACTCAAGCCTTAACAATCATCCAGCTGAGAAAGGTCTAGAACTGAGCTGGAAACCTGTCTATTGACTCTAAAAAATGAGATAAGGAGCTTTTATGTATTTATTTTAATCAAGTGTTTCTGTTTTTCTGTGCGTTATGGATGAACAGCAAATGCATGTTTGGGTGGTTGATAGTGACGGGTCCAGGTCAGAAAAGGCCAAAAGTGCAGTTTTCTGTCAATGTGCTTTGGAGGAGAAGAATATGTGCTCTGAAAGACGTGTTCTGTCCACTTAGCTGGAGATGCTAAATTGCACTACCTTATCATGATGAGCAGCACTTTTTGAAGGATACAACCAGAGAGCAAACACAGTCTGTCTGGCTATGAGAGAGCAGTAAGTACAATGAGGAAGAGAGAAGGCAATGAATAGTGTCAAACTCCTGCAGGCAGTCGAGTTGATGGCCAAAATAATTTTTCCCCAATTCATCTAAAAGTGAAAAAGCCAGTAAAATCCTATCAAACATTTTAAAGTAGATATAGCAAGCAAATGGAGGTGTTGTTTTGTTGTGTTTTTTGTTTGTTTGTTTTGTTTTTTCCTTTAATCGTATCTCCTCTTGTAAGGACATGTACTTGCCTGGTCTCACATTCAGGATGTGGTATAACTAATCCCCATGCCCAAACGCTGCGCTAAGGGGCAAGCATGTGGCTGGCTACGCTCCATTTGATCCTCCTCCTTGCTTCCCTCAAACCCCCCCCCGGTAAGCAGCAGCTGATTACTGAACAGGTTTTTCTTGCTGTTATTTTTAATTCCCTCAAGCTGCCTATTTTTCTTCCTTGCCAACCAGTAGGAGTCATTTAGCTCCTGGAAGGTCTTAAATAGCTGCTGGATGCTGCTGGCCAGGATGCAGGTCTAGAAGGTGCTGTCCTGTCACCACATGGGGCAAGCTGCAGAGTGCCGTGCCCTGGCCCAAGCACCAGAGCCTGCCAGGCAGCAGGCCATGAAGCAGGCAGGCCGGAGTGCCACACAGCCTAAGTGCCCAGTCAAACATGCCTACATGCCATTTCATGGACTAGCTGCATAGGTCACTGGCCCTACTTTTTAACCACTTCTTCCACTTCCAGGGGGTTTCAGAGTCACGTTTCTGAGAAAATATGTAAGGTACAGAGTGAACTATTTCTCACACCAGTTTGTCCTTTGATTCATGGAGACAAGCTGCTCATTTCAGGGGGCTTGAGCTTCAGCTACTCTTAAATTTCCCCACTTCACTTCAGACTTAAATCTCAGAGAAAACACTGGCAGGATCAGTGTCCTAAAACCAGAGCTGCTGTTTTATCTTCAGGACAGTCTCCTTTTATCAGATCTCACCAGCAACTGCAACAATGTATACTTGGTCAGCGCAGGTCAATAACTTCCATTAGACCAGTACAGCTACAGTGGAAGGCCTGATCCAACACAAACTTAACATGAGTAGAATAGGATCTAAATTTTATGTGATGTTTGGTTTTAAGTATTGCTATAAATGTAAAAGCAATTACAATAAAAAATAATGTACATATTCCACAATGAAAAACATGAAAACAGATACAAGCTGGTAAAACTGTTTGAAATACTATCAAAAAGCTAAGAAATAAAAGAGCATGACATTCACAAAGAAAAAAAAAAATGTAGCCAAGAACAATTATCCCATGTATTTTTTTCCCTCCAACTTCCAAGCCTGTAAAACAAAAGTCTTAGTACTGAAATAGCAGAAATGTGAACACCAGGAGTACACAAATTCAGTCAACCCCCATCCTACATTTCTTTCTGAATTTTCTCCAAATGCAGTATCTCTAGATAGGTAGTGTTAAATTAATTTAATTAATGTGATGACACAGAAAATAAAATTAAAAACCTTACACTCCTCTTCCCAGGAACAAAACTTAACTACTGCACAAACCTTACTTTCAGTAGTTTCATAGCTTTTTTTTTTTTTTTTTTTTTTTTAAACAAAACCTTGGAATTATTCTAACCAAAGAAAGAAAGAAAGAAAGAACAAAATAAACCAGTTTTGCTTTAAAATTAAAAGTAGGTCTATTATACAGAGCTGTTTGGCTAGATGAATAGAAAATTCTGCCCACTGAACAGAAAGGGCTCCATAGGACGCCTGGTTCAGTAAGGCAGGGTCCCGAGGAACAGTCTTTCAATACAGTCCAGATAATATATACATTTAGGATGGGATATAAGTTATCTCCATCTGAACACTCAGGACACCATTCTCACACATGGAATATTAATGAATGAATAATAAAAATTCTGGTATATTAAACTCATAGGTGTGGATTTATTTTTTTTTTTCCAAATTTGAATAACTTTGTGAAAAACAGAATTTTCCCTTCAACGCATTTCCCATGAACATTTAGGATACCTTTTCCTAAGGTGAGATTTCCCTAGCAAGTAAGTGTCAGTCTTCAAGGTATGGATCCTCCAGTGTTCCAACAGTTCAAAACACCATTTTGAAGTTTCCCTTAAATGGCATCACCTGAAAAAATGTGTAGGTATTCTCAAGCCCTCAACCTTGAGGAAACCGGCATGACATCAGTATTGGCTGTACTGCCTTTTACACTCAAACTTGAAGAGTTCTGCAGGCTAAAATTGCAGTTTTGATCAGTCACTGAAAAAAAGTTGTAACAAACGTAACAGAAATATTCAAAAAATCCCAAGTGTGAGAAGGAATGTGAAATTCTACCAGATGACGACTGTTGGCAATAAATTCAACAAGTTAATTTCTCTGCTCCCTGTTACAGAGCACCGAACACCATTATCTTGAGATACACATCGCACAAGACAGCTGCTAATATAACATGACATTCTTTTAAAAAAAATCTCATTTTTTGTTCTCAGTATACCTTTTCTTTTTTTTCCTCTCAAATTCCCATTCCTAAAATGCTTTAATTTAAATGAGTATCAGACAAACTACAGTTCTTGATTTTTTCAGTGCCAAGTGAAGAGCAGCCTGTAATTCCTGTGGACTAGTTTATTGTTAGGAACTCAGTACAGAACATCCCCGAACACCTGAGAATGCATTTTGTATTATGGAGCTCTCTCCAAAATTCAGTAACAACATTTTATTAAATACAGATATTAATCACTGGAATTTTAAACAAGGTCCACTGTTGCCCAACTGCCCAAGGGAAAATTAAATAATGTCTTAGGGAAGTTATACTGTCTCTCATTCCAAGTTTCTCAGTCCTTAAAAAAGATAAAGATACACAATTAGTTGCAACAGTTGAACGCAGCCTTGAAACATCTTTTAATGCTAATCGACAAATGGCCATAGCATCTTGTCCTTTATCCATGGAAAATCCTAATGAGCTATCACAAATATAGAACAGCTGCCTTCAGTACTGTATTTAGGTAGAACTGAGAGTTGTTTGTTTGTTTAAACTTAATCAGCATGGGACTTATGAGAATGCTTCCAATTTAGTAGCGAGAGAGGTTGGTTTTGGCCTACCCTAGATGTGTCTATCCTTCATGTGGTCCGTTGTCAACTACGGATAACAGAAGTGACTAAAATAACAATCCATTAACTAAAGTGCTTGGGAGAATCCGTGATCCCCAGTTAAACTCAATTGGTTCAATAATGTGGATAATAGTAAAAATTCTCTTTTTCTCTTTCCTTCCAAAGGAAGTAGCTGACAGTGCAATTTAATTTGTTCAGAATATGTTGTGAGTCAGCAGTTTCGCTCAGGCTTCTTACAAAAGCTTACAGTGTTAGGTTGCTTCATTTTATTACTTTAAGGCTCTTTTCATTTTTGAAATAGAGCCCTGTGCAACATAAGCAGTCACAGAAATTATTAATAAGCATCAATAAATCAAAAGACAAAACAACAATACAGTACTGATTGATGATTTTTTCCCGTTATTTAAATAACCAGCCAGCATGACAAAAAAGGAAACATTAGAAGAGTGAAGGAGATGCCAAAAGGAAAAGAAAGGTTTAGAAAGGAGATTTTTTTGAGTGAAAGTAGAAATTCACTAGGTCAAATATCTTGTCCAGCTGAAGATCTCAGCAAGTTCATGCTCTGTTATCGCATCTAGAGTTTATCACATTGATACACAATTAGACATCTGGTGTACCTGTCTTGGAAGAGAAGCAGATGCTTTAAGATCATTTTTGGTCATGCTCTGTGTGATCTGAGTTGGAATGCTGAGATAAAAGCACACGTTAAGATATTAGTTTGTAAAAATCCTGTTTAGCTTATCCTATACTTGTGATTCTTGACTGATGCTGACTTGGCTGTTCACAGCACAAACTACCAGAAAAAAAAAATATATATATATATAACTCTTCTACACAACACATGAGGATCATGTCCTCCTGCAAGTTGGAAATCAGAAGTATTACAAAAACAAGCACTGAACGGGTATTGTGGCTGACTTGAAGCCCATACGTATTCTTAGCTGCTTACTTTGAAATACAATCAAAACGCAGGATTAGGTAAATTCTGTGAGTAGATAGGAAAAAAATCTATATACACCCAGACAAGCTGTTTGATCTACTTGAAGCTAACCATAAAAAAAAAAAAAAAAAAAAAAAAAAAAAAACCACCACCAGATAGCTATAAGGACCGTGGATAAATAGGTAATTCAACTGCAACAGAACAAGAACATAAGATCTTGTTATTTCATGGCTGTAAATGGCCTACAAAAATACATATTTTTAGCAGGCAGTAAAAGAAAAGTAAAAAAATAAATAAATAAATTGACCAAATAAGCTTTGATATGGGAAAAAGAACAACATTAGGAGTTAGAGCACTGGAGAAATCCTCAAAAACAAATACAAGCCTTCACTGTCAGCAGCACAAACATATGCCCAGTAAAACAAACAGATGTCACCAAACACACAGAAAAGGACAGGTACACTGGCTTTATAAGGGAAATATACAACAAGAAGAGGAAATATGACAACATCACGTGTGGATGCAATGGTCAACACTAGGAAAATGAGCAGGTAAAGTATCAAAAGTCAAATGTTTTCATAAAGATGCAGGACAGGCAAGCCAAAGAGTATATAACATTCCAAAATTTGCGAGAGGTTCAATAGGCATGGCTTAGCAGCAACAAAACCATTCTTTCAGGCAGAGTACAGGAAGAGAAGGAAGATTATGATGAAGCATACAAGTATCTTAGAAGCTACCAAAAAAATAAATAAATAAATACAAAATTTAACATGGACAACAAGCAAATTGTATCCCCAAGACAGGGGAATAGAAGTCTGTCCTTTAGCGCATGATAATGTAGCCTTGAATTGAATATGGAAAACATTCATAGTTTTGAATAGGAGTGAGGTTGTGTAGTACTGAATACGGGTGCTAAAAAGCTATGAAATAAAACATACCACCAAGACAAGCACCAGGGTGCTAAGTTGAAACAGGGTGACATGGGAATGACAGAAGATATCTCATTTCTGTCGCTGGGGGGTGTCACTGAGGAAGAAAAACAAAAAACCCAACTATTATATTAGAAGATACAAACCAGGAATGTGCCTAAGGAGGGCTGACAAGCCCACACTCACTGCAACCACCTTCACCTCCCTCAACTTTGTTTTCACTACAGGACACACTGATCCTTCCCCAACAACCCCAGCCACCCACCAACAGCTATGTCACACCCCTGCCTCCCCAACCCACAACCCTTTCTCCCCTTTTTGATGGGCATAGTCTAGTTTCCTCTCCCACCCACCAACATCATAGCCAGCCCACGTGCAAAGCGCTGCAAGGCCGGCCAGAGCCCTGCCAGCTGGCCCCTGCTCAGCACACTCAACAGCATCAGCTGGCAGCCACCGCTCTGCACTTGGTGGGGGGGGCATCTGCTGTCGAGGCCCAGCACAGAGAAGTCCAGTGGAACAGCGCGTGATCCAGCTGCTGAAAAATGCAGTGTGTCCCAGTTTAATGCTAGTCAATGTTAGCCTCAAGCAGAGGCGAGGCTCTAGCATCAACTGGGTACAAGGGAGAAGAGGGGGAAACATAGGAAAGAGTTAGCCCGGTGTTTTGTCAGCAATATTTTCAATGCCTAAAGTACAAGCTGCCCGTGTATAGCACTTATAACCACACAGAACAGAGAGCAAACTATTTTAACTAAGAGAGGGCACTCCAAGAAATGCATTTAGATCTATCTTCTGTCTAACAGGTGTCTTAAGAAATATACACCACGAACTTTCAGAATTCAAGTCCTAACTGATGTCACCCTTTCAGCGACACAGTGGGCACTGCTACCAAGCACCCCTCTGCCAGAACATACCATTTTGCTCACCCAGACCTCACGGTCCCCAGTAGTCCCATCTCCTCCTAGGGAATTACTGGGATGAAACAACGACAGGGAGAAGCACACTGGGGACCAGATGAGGGCATGAGGCACATGGAACAGGGAGGTGATTAGGCAAAACAACAATGAAATGACAGGGAGGTCAGGAGGGACGGGCTCTGTCTGTCCATCCTTCCATGCCCCAGCATGGGCCCATCCAAGTTCCAAACAAGCAATTACCCCAATCCTGGCTGTTGCAACATAGCTCAGATCAACCACCTTGCCTGAACTCACGCAAGACAGATTGAAAGTGTACAGCAATGGAAAGAGCTCAGACAGGGGCTCTTCCCTTGAAGCAGGCTGCTGAGGAGCAGTTTCAGGCTTTGCAAGGAAGGCTGGGAATGCTTAGATCTAAATGGAGAAGCAGAACAGCATAGGTCAAAGACCCTTTAGAAAAGCATCTAAAATAGATGGATGATCACATCTTTCGGAGAGCTCAAAGGTCAGGCTTTTAGTTCAATTCTAAATGTTCTTCTCTATCTAAAGATGCACATTATTTTTTCCAGCATTAAGAGTGACAGTAGTTTCACATGCCAATGCGACACAGGAGCATGACTAAATGACAATATAGGGCAGGAAGCAAAAGAAGGACGCTGCATCCCATTGAAGCAGCAGGACACACCTCAGGCATGCCAGAAGTAATCACTGAAGTGGGAACCTAGCCAGCCTACCGCAGCCCACAGCTGCCCTTACGGAATGGTCACAGGGCTGCAGCTTCACATCCAGCTACACAGTGTCACTTAACACTGTAGCATACTGAATCCACTACAGCAAAAACACACCCAGAAAATTACCAGCAGCTTCCCACAGCAGTGAATTCTGTATCTTGGCTGTGAACTGATTAGATATTTAACTTCTCCTGAAGCTACAGTTCAGTAATGAGAAGATTTTAAGCCTATATTTAAAGAGAAGCATGAAAGCAAGTCTTTTCATGAACAACAATCCTTTTATAAGCAAGAACCTAGCTGGCAAAAGAAAAAGTCAAGTTGAACAGTTCCTTGCTAATCCTTAGAGGGGATTTCACACCATTATGAAAGCTGTCCGTGACTAGAAGGTGCTCAGATACCATGGTTACAGACATGCTATGATATCTTAAATAGAATACCCTAACAGATTTGCTACGTTCCTTTATATTTTAATTAGGTAAGGCAAGGGAAGACCAGACTCATTTTCATTATGTTTTATCTGTGTTCCACTGATTGTTAGCATTTGGACAGATCTTAACATTTTGTAGCTGTCCATGCGCTCTGAAATAACTGCCCTTTAAGATCACAGCCCTATTTACATTTTTACTGAGCAAAAATCAAAAGTAAATGTTGTGTCACTTCCAGGGTACTTGGGGATTAGCATGTAGTCGGGTGCAAACCACACACCTGGCGCGATGTGCAATACCTAAGAGAAGTTTAAATAGCAGACTATTTCAACACAGCATATGACAGTAGTCATCAGAAAGAAACACGGGTAAGGAGACAAACTTCTGATTCATCCCCTTACAGCAGCACTAAGGCAACAACATACCCTTTCTTTGGACTGGAAACATTTATATTCATTCAACATGGAAAACTGACTCTTAAACCAATTCTAGGCATCCCATGGAAACGCTGAAAGCTTGCTTTGCTCTGTTTCATAACAATTTCCATTTCTTCTGAGAAATTTTATCCTATATCCTGAAGAATTAGAGCAAGTTTCATGTGTTTTGCCCAAGGACAATGCAAAAGCATCAATACAAGGTCACACTTGAGAAACAGGTAGTTTAGCTTTCACTGTAATAAAATGAGCACCTGCGCATACCCAGTATGAGACTAATTGCTCCTAATCTTATTTTCACTCACTTTTTCCTTCAGAATGAGCATTTCACTTATTTTGATTCCCAAGCAGAAAGGAAGCTTGAAATTTTGCAGTAAGTTTCTCCCAGTGTCAGGGACCACTACAAAACAAATGATTTTGAGAATTCAAAAACAAACATTCTAAACAAAACCTTGGCTGACACCTTTAGAAAATTAGAACTCACCCACTGATACTGGCTTTGAACTTTATGAGCAATTCACTAAGGGCTTTTTCTAATATTGTGCATTACACAAAGACTAAAACCACTTTTCTTTTGGTCATACATCTGCAAGCATGTAAGTGTAAGCAAGCAGAGCACTCAGTCGCTTCTTCGTACAGCTCCAGACCAATGCACACTGAGCTGTACTAACATGAAGACTGTGATAACAAAAAACCTTTCAATTAACCTAAGTCAGACCATTATCCCTCATCTATTCAGTGATGTGTAACAGACTGAATTTCCCTCTGACTTAATTATCAGTCCTTTAAAAACATGTAAATTGCTGTACAATTATAAAACACTATCAGCATAAAGAGGGAACTCCAGTCTAGAAGCACTTATTCCCATTTTAAACAAAGGTGGCAACTGAATCAAGGTGTACATAGTACTCAGAAGTTAATTTTCCATTTATTTGCTGAAATCTATTGCAGGAACAGAAGTTATGGAACCTAACAAGCATCTCATCATCTGTAAGTGATGCAAAATATAGTGTGGGCAATTCAGTTTTACCAGACTTGGCATTAGGAAAAAAATGACCACAGCTACAACAAAATGACATTAATCTAGGACACTGACTTCAGCTGTACACTATTAACCTTCTTAGGGCTTTCTGCCTCCTACTCTGCTAATTCTAGCACTACATTTAGAAGCAAAAAAAAAAAAAAAAAAAAAAAAAAAAAAAAAAAAAAAAAAAAAAAACAACCAACCAAATTTGTTCCAGCAAGTTGAAAGCCATTCAAATTCAGAAATATCAAAGTCATTCCCATCATGCTGGCTGGCCAGCATTCATTTATCTATCACCTCTCAATAGTCTTGGCTTGCTGCTATACAGTCCTATTTAGTGTTTCCAAATTCAGATAAAACTATTGTAAAAAACATGGAATCCATCAAGTTTATAACAGAATTACATCTAAAGCCTAAACTTTTCACCAAAAAAACTACCAGAATAGGTTTTCGAGGACTTAAACACACAATGTACTTACACACAATTGTGAAATTCTCTTTCATGTGAACTAACCCTTCCCATACCCCGATACAAAATTAGGTTCATTGTTTCTGTAATTGAAGGCTTTGGGATTCAGTCTCTTATTTTCCTATGAAAGAGCTGTTTTGTTCCTAATCACACTGATATATTATTATTTTTTTAATCACCACTAATTACTTACTCAGACCGATCCCTACACAACCATATTCATTTTCTAAGAAATTACTTTTAAATTAGAGCAAATCACTCATATCTCATGTACTTCTCAGGCTTTTCCAAGGTCAGCAAAGGCTCCCTCTCCACAACCAGAATTCTGGATAGTCACAGCGCCTGCCTTCTCTGGACCCGAGATACACATTTAACGTAAAGAGCAGCTATTTTGGTTGATCTCATTTTTGATCAGGTGCTATTTCTTCAGCACAGTGCCAGAATGACTGCATACTGCAGATCTTCTGTCATTTGGCATGTTACAGCCCTAAGCATTGATATACTTTTCTTCATTAATACACATCATCTTGCGTAGGTTTAATTAACTTAAAGGTAGACCAAGAAAAACACTGATATTAGATCAGGTCAAAAGAATGCCTGACTCTAGAAGAATATTTTAAGCTGCCTCTTAGTAATAATTAGGCAATTTTGAAAACCAACACTCTTCCCGCACACACACAATACAACAGAAAATTAAAGTTTTTTAACTACTGAACTGCTTTATCATTATTCAATTAAGATGCTGAGAGCCAGTAGAGAAAAATTCACTCTTAAAATTCACTATCAGGTTTTTGTACAGGTATAACATGCAGTGTGACAAGTACTGCCATATGATATATATTTACTTGAGTTGGTACCATCTGTATTACTCACGAGCAGTGGAGTGAAGCAGAATCAGATTGATATACAATCATTTTAGGCCATGTATTCTATCAGTTTTCCAAGGAAGACTCCCCAAGCTCGTTTTATTTTAAACTAGGAGACAAACAATCAACTACCCGTTTTGGAAGGTGCTTTTTGATCCCACATAAGACAACTTCTTAAGGAAAGTTTGTTTGCCCCAGCCGCAGAGGTGTTTTTTTCACCAATTCTTCCACCGCAGTCTAATTCTTTTCACAGATGTTTCCTGGGAAAACCTTTCTCTGCACTTACAAAAAATTAGGAACATAGCCTGAATCCTGCTGGGGACCATTCCACAAGGTATGTCTTCAACTACTCTTCTGAAGTTTGAAGGATTCCCTCAAACACAGTCAGACCCATTAGCTGGTTGAACTGAAAACCCTATAGCTGGAGCCCTCCGGTCAGAAGACAGCGTTGTTCCGAGTGACAAGTTCTATCACTCTGTTTTTCTAGGCTAGATTTTGCAGAAGCAGAAGACATTTTAACATCCTCCACCGCCTCAGAAGAGTATGCATCTGACAGCTGCCTACTAGCAGTCTTCACAGGCTATTTGTGTAATACACAAAGAAACATACAGCTATGCAACCTTGTCAGCTGCTTCCTCTTAAATACAATGTACATAGCATACCCATCTAGTGGGTGTTGAAACTCGGCCCTCCTTACAAGCACCACTCAAACAAAAGGCACGGAGCTGCTTCAGCTGTGTGCAATGAACAACCTACCGTTGCTTCTGGACCAAACTTCTGCCTCCGAGCCTCGGCAACCCACCTGATTGCTCCAGCTGCAGCACAGCTTTGGCCATTCCTCACGAGCACTCCAGCTTTCCCAACCCAGCTGCTGAGTCCTGTTGTAATCTCACCTCGTCAGGCTCGTGGTCCTCCCCAGGCGATGGTCCCCTGCCATCCCTGCCCAGCTGTCAGGTGCATCTCATCCACCCCTTCTAACTCCTCACTGAAGCGCGCACGCTACCTCACAGTCAGGCCCTAAAGTTAATGTAGCTAAGGGTTTATGTGAAGGCAAAAGAGACCTTTAAGTAAAAAGTCTGGAGAACGTCAGGCAATTTAGAGTGATGATATGGAAAACAAGTAAAAACAAAAAGCTTCTTGAGTTCTCAATCATTTAGCGCTGCTAAACGTGTACTTAGCTTTTTTCTCTCTGCCACATCCTCATATTTAAGTAGCTTTCCTAACCTACACAGAGACGTAGACAGGAACGGTACCTTTCATCGCAATAGCCGTTCAGCAGCCACGCCGTGAATAAAGCCGGCAGCACGGAGCGGGGCCAGCACCAAAGCACGACACCCCCGGGGGCAGGAGGGCCCGGCCTCACCTGGCTCCTGGAGGCGCCGCGGTCCTGCCGAGGGAGCCCCATCCACGCCGCGGCTGCTCGCCCTCTCCGCCGGGCTGCTGCCGAGGCTCCGGCCCGTCCCGAAGGAGCCGTTTGTCTCCGGGCGGCTCCCGCAGCCCCCGGCGCCTCACGGCGGTGCCGGCCGCGGCTCTGCCCCGCCGAGCTCTCCTCAGCGCCGGGGCGGCGCGAGGCGGGGGCAGCACGCGCCCGGCACGCGCAGGGTGCCTCACGGAGCCGCCTCCGTTTTCTCCTCAGCGCCCCGACGGCTGCAGCCACGACCCCGGGCCCGCTTCCCACCGCCCCGCCCCGGCTTTCTCCTCAGCCGCCAGCCCCGCGGGAGGGAGGAAGGGCAGGGCACGGCGACGCCCACCTGCCGCCGCCCTGAGGGGAGCGGCCCGGGCCCGCCGCTGCCTTCGCGCCGCCGCCACGTGCCGCCGCGGGCGGGAAGGCGGCCGGTGCACGGCAGCGGCGGGAAGGGGCCCCGGCGAAAAGGCGGGAACGGGGCAGCGCCGCGTACGAGCCCGCGGACAGAAAGGCGGGAGGCGGCGCGCGGCGTTCTGAGCAGATCGGCTTTATTGCTTCCGACGGCCTGCGCTGCTCCGGGCACGTGCACATAACCGTTCCTCGTAATAAAAACATAGGCACGGGGATTTAAAAAACAGCAGTAACATACAATAAAAAGTCATAACTTATTTAAATAAAACAGTTCTTTTGTTTCAGGCTTTCATCTCTTTCCAGGTTCCTCATGGCCAAACACAGCACAGTGCATTTAACAATAATCATTCATTTTCTACTTTTTTCTTGTTAATATATATACAAAATACGTTAAGATATATACAAAATCAGCTAGGTGAACAATATAACAAAAATCTGTTTTCAGCTTGTACAGGGTGAATGATAAAAACAAGTAAAGCTCAAATTGTGACAGGGTAATTTCCACAATATTAATTAAAGTATGAATATGGCAACAAGTATAGAGCCTATTCCATTCCAAAAATATTCTGAACTGTGACAGCATTAAAAACCTTTAACAAGACTGTACATAATTCATGAAAACCTTGTTTTTCTTCAGGATTGTTCCACTGATGAGAAAGGTCGGTCTCTGACCGTTGCAATGTAATGAACTGCACGGAAGCCAAACAGATGATTTAATTGGTCCCTGTGACACTGCTTCACAGTGCGAAATAACTCAATGCCCAGCAATTTATGTCCAAACGCCTCAGATGAAAAGGGGGCAGAGGGTGGCACTTCAGAAGGTGGGAAGAATCCCACAGCCCCGAGAGCTCTGCTAACAGCACACAGGCAGCTCAGAGCACCTTAAAGCACGTATGGCCAAGAGTTTAACAGGTATACAGGGTCAGATTCCCTACCCGCCAAAATAAACACAAATATTTAGTGAGTTAAATAAACAAAAACATTTAGTGACTTAAATAAAAAATAATTACTAACGTACTTGAAAGCTTATGTTGCATTGTAGTAGAAGAGAACCGTGTTGAAAGCAAGCAAAGAGGAAAAAATGGCAGGAATGTTGTTCTACAGTTAACGTTGCTGCACAACCCAAATCCAGAGCTCTTCTCATGGCCGTGCTGGAACATGGCGCAAGTGGCTGCCATCATACCTGGTCTGGCTGAAAGGGGTGGACTTCACTGACAAATGTCTCCAAGCTCAACTATCAAAGCAGAATTACATGAATTTGGGGAAAAAAAAAGAAAAAGAAAAAAAAAAAAAAGAGAGACAAACTCACAGTGCCCCCTCCCTCCTCCCTGTATTGTCTATTAAATCTATTGGTCAATCTAGGGTTGGCCAAGTGAAATACCAATATAACCCCAGTCTGATGAAGTGATAAAATAGTCACTTAAAACATCACGCCTCTCAGCTTTGGAGCTGGAAAGGCTGGACTCAAACTTATCTGGTTCTTGCTGGGAAGAGCCCCTCAAAATTTGGCAAGAGAAGAGGAAAAGGCATGAGAGCGCTGGTCTTAAATTGCCACACAATCCTTGATTTAAAATGGAGTTTAAAATAACACCAGGCTGGCAAATGATCCATCTCAAACTTCTAGTATCCAGCTGCCTGTGGTGAGGTAAGGCTTATTAGAACAACTAAAACTTTTAGGAAAAAATAAATAGATGGCCAAAGAATCTGTAGCTGCACAGATTGGTTGACCAAAATGACCTCATCTTCACTTAGGGGACCAAAACGAAAAAAAAAAAAAAAAAAAAAAAAAAGCCAACTCCCTTTCCAACATTGCTAGCCCAAGGAGAAGATTTGAACTGAAACTGAAACCCTAACAAGCAGAGGCAGTTTCCTGTTTTAATACAAATTAGCTAATACAAATAAACGATTAACTGACTTAGAAACCTTAGCCTGATCTTTTAATACTTGTGCAATATCTACCATTCTCTGGGTTTCACTAGTATTCTGCCTTAAAAATTAAACAGAAAGCTAAGAAAACACATTTAAATCAAATGGGAAGTCCATGCTCCCTCTCCTTACCACTTGACCAGACACATATCACAGGCCATGGCAACACAAGAGATAAAATAAAAGGAAATGAAAGCAATAGTCGCAAAATGCAGTGTCATATTTACCAAAACATTCATTCTCCTCCTTTCACATTATCTATACCTACTTTCTCTTGCCCTTCCTTCAACGTTCCCAGTCCAGGTTCACCTCTGCTCCCTACACGTCCCTTCTTTTACTCACTTGCTTCCCCACTGCTTTTGCCCCCTCCCCACTTCCTTCAGTTTATGTTATTATTCTTCCCTCAACTCGTACTTTCTGCCTCTCTTCTACAATGCTTCTTCCTTTCACAGAAATACTTTCTTGTCAACTGCATTTTAGCCTCTGCCTAAGCAAAGATGCAAAAGTATAAATAAAAGTAGCACATTTTTCTTTCTTAAACTGGAATACAGGCAAAATTAACCTAATACCAGTTTTCAAAAACTAATTCACTCCTTCAGCTCTAAAACCTGAAGCTGGAAGTGATCACTGTAAAGCCAAACAAAATAATTTTCCCTGTCAATCTATTCCTCTTTCTAGTAGGCTTGCTTTGTGTTTTTTAATTTATTAAATGGCAAAATAAATATGAATTAACAACCAGTATATTCAGTACAAAAAATAGCCTTGTCTATGCACATTTTTTGTACCAATTGAACAATATTGGTTTATATTAAATAAATTGATACAGTTAGACTGATACAACTTCCTAGCACAAAGGAGTTATCTCAAAGTGCTAGTTTACTCAATTTTCAATACAACCCCCCTGAATAAAATACAAGTATGTGCAGTTTGGATTACATTTGAATGCCACCTATGTAAATAGGTGTTAATGAATTTCCATTTTGATGACAAAGTAAAATAAAAAAAAAAGTCTAATAGAGACTTTTATATATATGTATATATAATTTGTTTTTTTTTAAGTGCCCTGTTTTGGTGAGGCATCCCCCCAGCACTCTAAAACTGTTTTATGTGGGTGACAACCTCTAAGCCTCTACAGATTTTTATTTTTATTTTTTTAATCTTTCTCATACAAAAAATGCCCTGACCCATCTCATCCTCTCAGTGGCAAGAATCAGTTTTACTCAACTGATCAATAGCAGCTGTGTTAGTCTTCTATCCACCAGCCACAGATGACAGCCACAATACAATTCTTACTGAAATAGAGAACTGTTTACTGCTAGGTTGATGAAATCAAGGTTACGATGGCACTATGATTTTCTCCTCAATGACAGCAATAGCAGAGTGAGTACTGCACACAGCCAATAATACCTGTCAGATATCTGTTATCAGATATACTATAAGCAAATATAAAAATCATGTAAAATTTTCTTTAAGACTCTGTAACAAATTCCCTGACTGAAGTAATAGGCACAGACCTAGTCATTGTGCAAAATGTGAATTATTCTGCAGTAAAAGAATATCAGTAGAAACCCCACATCCTGAGTGCAGTTGATATCACAAATAGACAAGTATCCCAAAAAGCCCAACATATAAAAGCACAAATGTGGTGCCTGTGCTGCAGCATTTCCCTGGAAATCTGGATCCCCACAATAGTCTAAAACGCTCAGTTGATGTTTAACAACATTATCCAGTTGTTGGTGTTGTTTGAGAAGTGGGAAGCATCATACCAAGGACTCAGCCTAAAGTCAAGGTCTGCTGTCAGGACTGCTTTTTCAGCAAGGATGAAACTTTCCTCTGTTCCCTGCCGTGGAATTCTAATGACACTAGGATATGCTGCTTCTCCTCTGAAGAGTGGCTTTTCTTTGCTGAAGATCCTCACTGTCACTTTCACAGTTTCTCTGAAATAAAAAGACACATTGTTTCAGTCACATAAATGAAATACCACACTGCTAAATATGAGAATATTTATGATATTATGATATCATAAATCTGATATTATTATTATTATATAATATTATATATTATTCTCATTTATAGAGAAAACTAGCGATAACAAATATCCCAGAGTTTCATTCCAGGTCACATGCAATGAAGGGTCCCTCACCCTCCATCACACTGCTGGTCACAAGAGTAGCTGTGCAGACTCCCCATGACCACTCAATTGCGCACTCAGACAGGACGGTTACTGCTCTGGTATATGAAATGGTTGTCACCATGGTATTGCTGTCATATGGTATATGGGACATAATCTGCAGCCTCCATGCTGTTCCTTTACAGAATAAATGTGGCAAGCACCTATAGGCTACGCAGAGTCACCATTTCTCTTTGCCCAACATTTCTGCCATAATAACACAACTACAGCAGCATTAACAGCGCACAAAGGATGCCGTGGTCTCATCTGGTTTCCCACCCAAAACCATGCCCATCCTGTTGGCCTGTGCATCCATGCAAGCAAAGGAAAATTCATGTCATATTAAAATATCCTTCTCTTCTTCCCTTTTGAAAAATGTACCTACCAAACTTTCATCCTGTATTAGGACCTTTTTCACCAGCGAACGAGATAAGTGGTTGCACAACGAGACAATGCTGTAAGAAAGCTATGGAGAGAGGGAAGAATGAGAATTTGAAAACACTGATGCACTGCAGACACATCCAAAGAAATTTCCTTTTTCTAACGGATCTTACAATTTTACATTTACAAGCTCTGTCTTGCCCTCTGATTCCTATCAGGCTCAAGAAGCCTTACGTGAGCAGGATTAAAAGCTTGCTGTCATACCTTCCATCGCCTTCTGGCATACTGCCTTTTGAAGTTTTCCAAGTTAACAACAGATTCTCGCCGTACCAAAGCTTGTTGCTTGTCCACTGGCTGGAAGATAAAGATGGCAATTTTATTGCTTGGCTTCGTTTGGTGCATAAAATGTGCAACTCTTCTGGCTCTGTGGAGCTAACTGAAAAGAATGTTCAGGAAGCTGTGGATTCATACAGACAGGTAAAAGCAGAAAAAAGGAGCAAAATCACCAAGTCCACCCTGTGCCTAAACAGGATTCTTTCCATTTCAAGCAAAACCCTAAAGCCTGTTCACAGTAAGAAGCCCATAGGTGACCCTGTAGCACTGCTGCACCCCTTCTAAGCACTCAACCTGGCACAAAAGGTGCATCCCCACAGACTCTGCTCCAGCCTCCACTTCTGCCTACCGCTTCATAATAACCCACACAAACAAAGTCTGGGAATAGCTTTTCTAGCCAAAGGATAGGATGAAGGACAGACAGCCAAGCAAGAGAGAGAGAACTATGGGATACTAGAGGATGCCAAGACAATGCTTCCACTTTGAAAAGTTGCTGAAGCACTTATCATTGCAACACAGGCAAACACCTGCCTTTTTTCTGATTTGAACCCACATCAGCTGGCCTTCATTCACATCATTCAGAAAGGCACTGGACAAGCAAAAAAAAGGTTCCACAGAGGCCCAATGGAAGGGAGATGGAGCTGTTGTCAGCACATCAGCAGCACTGCAGCGTACTGCTTTTTCAGGGGTTTTGCATGTGCTTGTTAGAAATCATAACAGAACAGGACTAAATGCAGCATCCCCACACTATTAGGTCCCACGCTACCTACTACATTTTCACAAGTATTTTTCATGTTTTGCCCTTACAACAATACTTTAGGACCAAAGAGATATTAGGACCTTCTCCTAACTTCCAATTTGGTGCTCTTCATTTTATTCCATCACCTCTTTTCCAAATTGTCTTTACCCTGGACCATGTTCCACTTCAGTTTTAAACGATGGATACTCCACAGCCATGCTGGCAACAGGTTCTAGTGTTTGACTGCTCTTACAGTAAACAAATGTGTTTGGCTTTTAATATTTAAATTAAATTTCTCTATTTGAGTTTGTGCCCTCTACCTCTTGTCCTGTCACTGGATACCACTGAGGACGGCATGGCTCAGTTTTCTGTACTGCTGTTGACCAGGTGTTTTTACAGACTAAGTTCCACCCCCCAAGCCTGCTCCTTTTGATACTGAGCAATGCCACCTCTCTCAGCCTCTCCCCTTTGTCAGATGCTCCAATCCCTTCATCACTTTAGCAGCACTCCATCAAACTCACTCCAGCATGTTTTGCTGAAAACATCACAATTAAATGGGAAAAGGTTAGCTGTAATTGAATATTAGTTAGCAGGATATGCACTACAGCATATTTGAAGAAAATTCAGACTTCGTCCTTTAACCATACCCAAAATGAGAGCATGAGACACCAATACCTTGGCAGTAAATATATGAGCAAAGAATTACAATATGTAATAATGAGGGAAAAAGAAAGAAAAATAACATATACATCAGAATTCAGACACATGCTTAAAATTTTGGGATGCCAACCCATAGTTAAAGAACAGACATTCTGCAGACCCTGACACAGCCTTTCTGAAAATGTACTTTTGAACTACAAATCCACATCAACATATGCATAGATCAGTCAACTGTATTCAACTGGGAATGACATAATAAAAGCTCAATACCAGATCTGGTAAAAGTGAAAGAAAAAGGCTAGGAGACAACCCTTCAAAGATTATGGAGTGACAACCATTTCAGCTCATCTGGAATTTGCTTATGTAGGAGGTGGACAACTCAGAAATATTTGTACTGAACTGGATTAGAATGCAACCAAGGCAGACAACCAAAGAAAGAGTATTAAAGGAGAATGAAAAATACATCAGTGAGGATTTAAACATTTTTTCAAGCAAAGTAATAATGTTCAGGAGATGACAAATTCACTTATGTCCTCAAATGCTGTGGGTATGGCTCTGACTTGTACCAATGCTGAGCTATGGGCTAGGCCTCTTTCTCATCTAGATGTGCACACCATTTGTGCACTGTAGAACAGGGGCATATAAACACTAAATATCATTTCCTTATGCTGCAAGTGGCTAGCATGGTACAACAAAAACCTTAAGCAGAAATCAATCTGAAGTGGAAAAAATGTAACTGGTTAAATGTCAGCTGTGTAAACATCATGAAAAATTTCTGAGTGACCTTTTGGCAGTACAGCCATCAGCAAATCAAAACAGCCCACTTTACACTACTCCTGACTGTTAATAACTGCCTATCAGTTTCTAAGTAGCCTGCAAAGCAATGACCCTGTCATTTTCTCAATCATTAGAATACCTTTGCAAGCAGTATGTCAGTTATCTGCTTGAGCTCTGGGAGCACTAGCCTCAAGGACTGAATCACAAAAAAAAATCTCAGCCAATCGCACTTGGGAACAGAGTGGCCTCATTTCATGTTCTTTCTCAACATGCCAGGGCATTTGTTCATAAAGAAAATCTACATGAACAGAGGACGTGAGATTACAGCTGAGGGAAGGCAGACTCTCTTTCTTGAGAGTCTTCTCTGAAGATATCGACCCTCACTGGGCTGTAAATTATTTTTAAAAATTATAAAACTCTTTCCTTAAAAAAAAAAAAAAAAAAAAAAAAAAAAAGGACCTGAGTTTTGATGCAAGGATGCTTGGCTACTACCTCTCTAATTCTTGTAGTTGTGTAACAGCCACCTTGCAGCACATTCATGCAGCTAAGCAAAGGGGCTGCAAACTAGCTGCAGAACCTAGTAACTTGCAAACCTTTCCAGTACGCAGAAGCCCTACATCTCTTTTTTTCAGTCACCAAGTACATCATCAAGGAAGAATTGCATCCTACATAAAGAACAATTTATTGTGTCCAAAAATGAGACAGGTACATCTGTGAACATTATACTGCATAATCAAGTGACTTCTTTGAAATACAAGACAGCGGGGCAAGATTCAAGTTTGGGCCAACTTTTCTTTTACTTTCCAAAACTTAAGAAAAAACATCATAGCAAGAACACTAGTCTAAAATCAATTGTAGCTTTGTGACATCAGCTTTACAGTAGAAAGCAAATCAGATGTCTATGCTTACTATCATTCACATTAATATTTGCACTGCAAAATTACATACACAGTAATCTGATCAGTTCGTTAAATTCCCAGCCCTGTCTTTCAAATGAATCTCTTTGGTATAGGACAGGTAATTTACTGAATTTTAAACTGAAGGATTAATCGTTAGCTAACACCTTTTGATGGTAAAAGATCCCAACCTGAATAACAGGCCTAAAAAAAATAATCTCAACTGTTCTTCATCAGCAGCCATTTCACAGCGAATTTCCACAGTACCAAATGTTAAATTACTACATCATTTACTTTGTGCTACAGCACAGATTTAACCTTTGCAAATATTTCTCCCTTCTGTTCTGCCCACAGCAGGTCTACATAACTATTTCCTTCATCCAACCAAAGATGCTACCATGAATTCTTTATTGGTTTCCAGGCACCAAGCCTTTAGTAAGTACAGACTGAACTGCTCTTTTCCACATTTGTTACTTGGTACACTTCAGGAACCATAAACTATAGGCAGTGCAAAAGGCTGCAGGGTTAGACGTGGTCCATACCGCAATGATAATCTAGCTCCTGTAAATTCAGACACCAGACATGGGAAAATAACTTCAACGCTACAAACTTTAGCACTGGGATTTACAGTTTTGAACCTTGTGCAATACATTAGAATTTCTATTTCAGTTCTAGGTGATGTTTTTGTGTAGAGATTATGAACTGATTTTAATTTTTTTTAAACTCCTGTACATAGAGAGAGGCAGCAAAGCCTGCATCTAATCCAACCTACAACATTACTGATTTGATTCTGCTACATCAAGATTCAACCCTGCAAGGAATTCTTCACAGCAAGATCTGTTTAACAGGTCCATTAGTGATTCATTAATATCTTTGCTGAAAACAGAGTCAAAGTTTCCATTCACACAGGCTTCATTTCCATTTTCCAGTTGAAAACTACTCATTAAATCCTGTATCCACTTAAGATCTTCAGAAAGTTCTTGACTGAGAGATTCATACTGACTCTGCAGATCAGCATATTTCCCCGTTATGCCTTTGAGACTAGCACCTACAGTCTTGATATCATCTTGTAAATGCCTCTTCAGGGATTCAATTTTACGGTATTCATACTTCAATTGAGAGAGCTTGTGCCTCACACTTTCATTCTCTTCTTTGTACCAAGCTTCTTTCTCATTATAAATGGAAACCAGAGCATCAATGTCCTCCTGCAAAGAATCATGGGATGCAGACAAAGTGCTGAAATTTCGTTCCATAAGTGAAATGTCTTCTACTACCCGCGCAAAGCGTTCAAAGTTGATGTAGGTATTGTTGGGAGGCATACTCGAATGGCATTTTATGGTGTACTCTCTCAGCCGTTTTGTCTTCAGCTGTGTGTTCTCAACCTTCTTGTTTTCTTCGACTTTTGTTTCTTCTTTCAGCTGGTGAGTCTTCAGATAGAGGAAGCAGTATTACTGAACATTTACAAGGCAGTGCAGCAATTCAAACTCTACACAAAGGATGCAGCCTGAATTTCCACAATTCTGGGAGATTCTTTGCTCCCACAGATTTTCCTTCATGCATTTGATTAAAAGGGGAAAAAAAAAGCTAGTGTGATGAGCATTGTGCATTCGTTCCAGTGCAGTAAGTGTAAGTACCAGGGCTCAAGGTTTTTTTTTTTTTTTTTTTTTTTTTCTAAATCAGACTCAAAAATATCAATATTTGTAAAAGGAAGAACAACAATCCTGAAAGCACTCCACTTAATGCTTCATACAATGCAGAGCAAAAAATGGATTTCAAACATCATTAGCCATGCTGAGATTAGCCAAATGTATTTTCAGTGAAAGATTTATCCACAAACAAGCAACAGTTATGATGAAAAATACATATAGACACAACTGTAAGCAAATCAACACACATGGTGCAAGCAGTTATATTCTGGGGGAAATTATATTTTCACATTGGTTATGGTCAACTCTCAACTCAAGAAAGCATTAAACCCAAGATGTAGTGTATATCCATGCAAATAGAGAAGGACGGAGAAATGCAAAGAACAGTCTAACGTAGGACACTGTATGTGCAACAAACATCAAAGCTTTGTCTGTCTCCCTCTTTTTGAAAGCTATGATAATAAAAGGTCATGATTAAGGTTTGCAGAAATCCTAAGATTTAGTCAGATCCAAACAGCTTATTTCCAGTGCATCTCTTTGAGATGCGTACTACCTCTAATGACTTAGAGGTCAGATTTCCATCTGTCGCATCAACAAGAGAGAGAACATTGTTTCTGCTTTGCTCACAGGGAAAAAAAAAAAAATAAAAAATCTGTCTTTTTATTCAGTCTTACCGTTATCCATGGATGAGACAGAGCTTCCTGAATGGTAAGCCGTTTCCTAAAAAAAAAATAAAAATAAAAAATAAAAAAATGAACAAACAGCAAGGAAACAAAAAATACAGATTTGAATAAGAAATACCTTGGATGAAAGTCCATTGACCTTCTCCTGGGTTTTGTATAACTAATAAAGTACACATCAAGGGGTAATTCCAAGACTAATAATCAAATTTCTGGGTTATGTTTGTAGAAGATCTGGGTTTGTGTGTAGATTGGTAAATATTCTAAGTTTCAGTAAGGAACTGTCCTCACTCCACATAATTTTAATTCCTACTTGACCAAAATCTATATGTACTTTTGTGTACCCTCCTATAAAAAGTGACAAAACACTCGTTATATTTGCCCTACACACTTAGAGAATAAATTCTTTCTATGCACCTTTAATATGACTACATCATGGTACACATCATTAATTATATTGAAAGCATCCTTTAGAGCATAATATTACATCATTCCTGGAGCTGCCATTTCCTGAAAATATAATTTCTGAGAGAAATACTTCAAACTTAATCAAACATGATCAATCCTTCCTGCATCATGGCAGTTCAGTGAACAGCACCCTATCGCCACTGAGCATCAAAGGCAGAATCACAGCATTGCACAAGGACTCCCTCTGGACACGTGACGATACCAATATCCCTGACTTGCCCTTGCTTATAAGGAGGTTGCTAGACCTTTGCAAACCTCTCAAACCCTACCTACTCTAACATATACTAAAGCCTGAGGATTTGCAGAAGTTTTGACACAACAGTTTGTCCCTTTTTAATATTGTTAGGTTTTTGTTAGGTTTCCTAGCTGCAGTAATTCACTACAGGCACAGCAGCAGAACTTTGCCTGCTGTCTTGCTCTTAAATAGCAGGGAACACATTGCAGGGAAACATTTGCAGATTACTCAGCAAGCTGTTTCACCAGGTTTCTCTAAGAGAGGGGTAGATGTTTCTGAATTTTCACTTACCGTGTATCTTTCACCAAGAGTTTCCGAATAAAGTCTTTTGCCAGGTCACTGGTATTGCTGAAGAATTCTTCATCAAATTCATAATTCACAGCTGTAATGTTAGCAAGTGTTTCTTGCTTAGTTTCTCCAAGGAAAGGCGATGCACCACTAAGCCTAGATAAGCCAGAAAGAAGAACCAATTGGAAAAATAAACAGCAGAGGTCCTCTAATTCAATGACAGTGGCTGTGTAATATACACTCAGGACATTTGTGGATCTCTGTGTTGTAGCAGCCATGCCACTTCGGAAATGACAGGTCCAGCTTTGGTTTGCTACATCCATAGTTCTGAGTCATCCTGAAATTCTCTGGAACAGCACTGTGTGCTCAGACAGGAATGCAGAGATTCTCCCACTCTGAGTCTCATTTAAGTCTTTGCAAGTCAAAGTAGAAAAAGCTTCAGCTAAGGAGAGTCGCTGTCCCTGTGAGCCCCACAAACACTACACCAGGCAGAATCTTCCATCAAGTCAAGCAGCTGAAGTTGTATTTATATTGATTTTTTTTTTTTTTTTTGGCAGTAATAACCCTGCTGGCAATTTTCTGCCTGCAAAGCCACAGACAAGTTCCCTGCACAGTAGGTTTAGCCAGATGTTTCTCAGTTGGAACCACAATACAATGTGTGACCAGAAATCAGGTGTGTGGCCTTGTCTGGAGGCCAACTCCATAGGACAGGTGTGGGCATACTGCTCATTAAAAGGAATCCACAAGGGGACTTAGGTTGCAATAGAATCCAACCACTTCTGAACAATGCAAGATTTCATTGTTGGCACTCTCTTCCAACTGCATGGATATAACAGAGACAACACTGTAATAAAATGGAATTCAGCAGTCTTTAATTAGACAGAAAATGCTTTCATCTTGATTTGCCTACTTTGCCTCCCTCTCTCTCAGCTGTGACTGATGACTTTTGTTTTTGATAACTATTTACCTTTGCTCCATAAAATTAGAGTGTCAGACTGATCACTGATGTTCCATGCTTCTCTGACAAATTTTTCCTCTTTAGGACTTGGTTTTGAGGTCTGTAAAATGGAAGGATTCTCAAATCCTAACACCTAATGACTTTTGACATATCCTGACTCAGTGCCTGTGAACACCTAACAGCAGACCTCAGTGATAAAGGTGAGGCATATGAATGATAAAGGCATTTACAGCTCAGTGAATCACTCCACCAGTTACTGAAGACCTGCATGCGTTTTGACCTCTACCCCTGATGATGGCATGCATTTGACTGCTGCCATATTTTCTAAAGTACGCAGTATCATTAAACACACTCCCATTTATTCAGAATTCTTCAGAACAAAAAGCTTTAACAGGTAACACTAGTTAAAGGCACACTAATTTCTGTTATCTGGCATACTACAGCAGTTGACTCCTCCTGTCACAAAAAGCATGTTCTTCTTTTCTGATCTTTTGTAGTGAGGTAACTTTCAAACGTAATTACTATGGCAATCATAACTAGCCAACTGCACAAAACTGATCAATTACTGGATATAGTACAGATCCATTCACTTCAGTATTCTCCCTCCAGAACTCTTAATGCAATGGAAAAATAACACTTGAGAGCCTCTAGGCACCTGTGCATCTCTGTAATCACACGGCAAGTATTCCAACCTGCTTCTCTTCAACTCCAAAGTTTTCTCCTCATCATTTGTGAAGACACATTAGAAGCAGTTTATCAAGTTCCATGTCCTGTCAAGTATGCGTGTCACTGTAGACAGAACGTTGATAAAAAGCAAGGGTCTGGGACAAATTTAAGCCTTTTAACCTGAGCTTTGGCTTAACCAGTACCCCTGTATATTCAAGCTTTCCTGTTTTCACCAGAAATAGCTCAGCTTACAAATGCTGCTATTACACTTTCTGTTTCTATTCTTTCTGCACACTAGTAGCTCAACCATTCTATGGCCAAACAATATGCTTTTCCATCCTCTACATCATTTTGTGCTAATGAGATCTCATAAAAAGCTGAAATGCCTAGCAATGTCAGAGCCATTTGTTCTTCATCTGCTCATAATGACCTTCTTAATTTCTTTTACTTTTTTTTTTTTTTTTTTAATTTTAAATTTGAAAAAGCTTCAGGATAACATTTCCCTTTAGACTGTCCATCCTGCATGTGCAGCTTCTTTCTTGCTTGACTGAAGGGAAAAGCTATTTCATACTAGTGCCATAGAGCTTTAGGAACACATTTACAGGAATTAATCTATTGTTGTACTTACAGTATGTAGGTGATGACTCCTATGCTCCTGTAAAACAAAGGAGATTAATTGCAGGGTCTCTATACGATCTATATCTTTTTCAGTGTACACAACACTGAGATGTCAATAGTTTCTGCTATGCAGGTAGAAAAGCCATCATTGTCTTAGATAACTGCTACTATCTTTCTTAAAAAAAAAAAAAAGAACAATGTTTCAGTGAAAATCTGAATTTTACATTAATATTAATGTTGATTTTATTTATTACAGTAATGTTTTACTGTAGTAAAATTTACTACAGTACACACCAGAACTAAAAAGAAACAGAAGAAAGGATGTTTTGTTCGGGGTGACTTCTTTTGACTGCCTTCTCAGCAGATCAGATTAGTACACAGGTCTCCTCTCCATGCAGTGCTCTTATAAATAAAGCTGTCACAGGCATTGCAGGAACATGTTTTGCATGGACACTGTCAACCTGTTAACTCTCTAACTGCCATTATTAAAATTTTCCAATGTAGTTTTGCAGAAGTTAAATGCTCATCTTTTTATTAAAAAGAATCCATAAAAAATGAAAGACTGAACAATGAACTAATAACTAAATTTTGTTCTGTTTGCAGTAGAATGGATTCTCTTCAGAACAAATTGGGAAAAATTACTAGTAGATCAACCTGGAAAGGAAGATAAGAACTTACCACATATCTGCAGCTAGTCCCAGTGGCTCATAATTTACTATTTCTGGAGCTATAAAAGATATTTAAAATATGAATGTGGGTGGGAAGAGAAAGTGAGAGCAAAAAGGAAAGTTAGTTACAGGATGCACTGTTTATACTTTGATAGTTCTGATAAGAATTCAAGTTCATAAGTGTCCAGAAGAAATCACACTGAGTAACCTGAAGTATAAGGCAACTCAGTAAGGGTCAGGCAGATACCATATGCTAGTTACAGTGTAAATCATGCCTTCAATAACAAATTATTTCATCTCAAAAGGGTACAGTTTTCCTTAAAAATCTGAGCTTTGTTTTGTTTTCAGCACAACATTTAACGGGTGTCATTTAAACTAGTTTCTCATGGTTAATCAGAACTAGCTCTTGTGGAAGAGATTAAAATTAGAGGCTAGACTACGTTGCTAGCCATGTGAAAACCTATTATCCTTATAAAAATATTTCCTTGTTGGAAAACATCTCCATGTAAGACAGCATGCAAGAGAAACGGCAAGGTACTGAGATGAAAACAGGTGTCTGTAACAGCACTGAAATGATCTCAGGTCAAGCAACAATTGTGCTTAGCTGGAATATGAATTACAAATCTCTCCCCTCCCCACCACACCCTGCAGAACCTCTAAATGAAACCAAAAGAAAGGAGAGAGACAAATTACAATTATGATCAGTAAGCTACAAAAAGAAAATCAGGTGGGAAAATATAAGGGAGGTAATTTTATTTAGTAAAAAATCATAAAGAAATCTGTGTAATTGTGTATCTAACAGAGATAGTTTACTTGCCCCAGGCAACAAGTAGAAAACAGTAATTTGTATTGCAGTGTTTCACTACCTTAATCCTGCATTTTTGTCTCTACATATTTATTTGGCAACAACCTACTCTCACAGGGGTAGCACATCTAATGAAAGCACCTTTTTTCTATTCCAGAAAAATAAAGTAAATCTCCAGATTCAGGTCACCTTGATACAAACAAGATGAAAACTACTTCTCGTTGATTCTTAACTTAGAAATGAAGTCACAACTTACTTAGGACTTGCAATACAAAACAAAGCAACTGGTCACTCACCTACAAATTCTGGAGTTCCAAAAATGTTTTTAAATTCAACTCCATCTTCTATTTTGTGAGCCAGGCCAAAGTCAATGAGTTTGATGTGTGGAATAGGGATATTTTTGTCTAGAAGCATAATGTTTTCAGGCTAGAAATAACAAAAGATAGATATTTGTTATTATATCATCTTGGGAAAGTAACAGATCTACACTTAGAGATCTCAAATGTTTTTTTCATTCACATACACAGCACCATAGAACAAGAAATGCATACCTGTTCCTACACATATGTAATTCACTCTTTTGATAAAGAGATGACAACTCGTGAAATTTGACATCAACAAATGGACCAGAACTTCACAATGGCAAAACAAAACTGATAAAAGTAATACCTTCCTCCTTTTACAGCCTGTATTCTCATCTCAGACAACATCTTCCTCTCTCTCACCTTCCCACTAGCACTTTCGAGGTTTTCTTAATGCTGGCAACATTTTCATGTTGCCATGAAAAGAACGTATCCTTGTTTTCACTGTGAGATGGAAGTTTTTCCACACTACTGTATTTAGTTCACTCATCTGATAAAATATGTCACTAGATTATTATCCCAGCAGCACTGTGATACAACGTGAAGTGAGAGCGTGGTATGTCTTGTTCCCTCTTAGATTATAAAATATATCCTTGGCCTGCAAAGCCCCCTTGGAAGATGCCATACCCTGACCCCATGGATTTACCTCAGTTACAACCACAAGTGCAGATGTAACAGCTAGCAGGTAGCCGAAACTGTGCTGTTACCCCAAGCGGGGACAGAGCACTCTTGCTTGTTTCCAAAGGAGAGCTGCACAACTGAGAAATGTGGCTGGCAGCATTTAGGCAGAACTGTTACAGGAATTTACACTGAGAAACTTCGGTACTTCTGTCCAGATGCTCCTACTGAACCAGAACCCACTGGACAATGCCTTAGCAAGTGGTTTTTGAGAGATTCTAGACACATCTGAGCCTATGTAGGGAAGGAAAATACTCATTTCTGTGGCACTAAGTTCATACCTGCAATAAGAATACCCAGAAAGATCCAGGATTTGCTAACTGAATAGTTCTGAAAGTGGCAAGCATTGGGATTAGAGGTCCTAGTTCATGTTTAACAGCAAGCCATTAAAAGAACATGTAGCATTTCTTACAGATTTGTAGGGCAAAGCTCTGAACCAAAGCTAGAACAACTCTGAAATTAGAGCTAGCTTTTTCTAAAATATAGATTTTGACTCCTTACTCTTCCCAAGATGCAATGGATATTTCTTTTTTTTTTTTTTCTCCCCAGCTAAATTTCTCAGCCTTAGTTATTCCCTGCCACCCCCTGTATCACAGGTTTCAGAACTAACTGTGGTTTCAATTTATGTCTGATGAAGATCTTCAATGCATTAATTTTTCATAACTTAATAATAATCTCAAGAGCGACAGCGAGACAGTTTGATTCACTGCTGACAGCTGCCTGGCCTTTTCAAAACAGATCTTAACATCTCCTGGTAACGCACACATTCATTCAGAGCTGCACTGGGAAGAAAAGCATATGAATAATTTAATGTTACAGCCTTTGGACCAAGCATATTTTAGCCTCTGGCTAACAAGTCCAGTTTTCTTACATGGATCTAGGGCATGTGTGTTCACTGCCAGTATAGAATGTAAGCTTGTTTGGAGCACACAGAACAGACTGAAATGGCAAAAAGTCACAGTCACTACCTCCTGGACTCTTTTATTCCTTAGATAGTGTAAGACTCTGCAGCTCCACTGCAGTCAATGGAGCCCTGTCAAGTGATGAGGTAAATATGCATTATCTTCCATCTAATCAGATCACTGCCTTAAAATATGTGTCTCATTTAATGCTAGTGAATCTCTAAAAAAGTCCTATAAAACCCAGGAGAGTTATTCTATGAATATGTTTTATTAGGTTATTTGATGTTTTCTGTCAGTGAAATGATTCTCTACTTATCCTCTCTCATTTCTATTTTGCATTTATTGTAACATCTATATTGACCACCTGACATCACTGGTATTAAATATCAAATTAAGTTGCTAGAGATCAATATAGAAAAAAAATCACACCTATATTCACAAAATAATTTTATATCACTAGATCAATAATTTCATACCACTAGGTATTATGCTGTTTCCTGATACAATGTGAAAACCTTCAGTCTTTGGCTTCTGGATTCACATAGCAATTCCAAAATCAAGTGTACATCCCTTCATAGCTTCATACATCTCAAATGCTTTTTACATGCCTCCTGAAATGAAGATTTCAATGGTATTTGCTAACTAGTCTGTTAGATTAGATGTAATTTTCAGCATTCACAAAGACTGCATAAATGCCATGAACACTGACTCATGATATCAAGCACTTTAAGACAGAGACAGTGTTAGGCATACATTTAGCACAAGGAATCAGCATGTATGTCTTGAGATTCTAGGAGAAGTCTGTCTATAGCACACACACCCGTGCCATCATTAGCACTGCACTAACCTGGATTTAAAGTTAGGACAAGGAACATGTAATGTAGCAGTGAAGTTTCCTCCATTTTCCTGAAGGACTCTTTTAAAAGAGTTCCCTTTATTTCCTGTTTTCGTTCTATCTTCTCCTATGGAGGAAGCGTATTTTGACCGTATTTCTGGAAGCAGCAACGTTTGAGGAGCCAGTTCTATAGCTGTGGGTCTGCTGCCGAGAAAGCACTTTATTCTAGTCTCAAGGTTTAATCCCCAAGGATGACAGACTTCCAGCTTCAGACAAGCATGCCCACCTAGGTAGAGCACAATCAAAACGAGAGTCTCTTCTGTATTGATTAGGCCAGGACCAAAGCTATGCATGTCACCTGACATGGTAGGTAGAGGGCTCTGCGTGGTGTACTTTGAAGGCCCTAACTGATTAAGAAAGCAAGAAGTCTCTCTGTTAACCAGACTGCACCAAACGACTCATACTCCTCATGTTATTCTAAACACAGTGGGCATGTTATTTTAGGCATGTTATCAGATACAGGTATATATTACATTGTAGAGTCAGTCATTAAAAACAGCAGTAATATTAACTCTAAATCAGCATCTTTACCTTTAAATCAAAGTGAGCTATTTTCTTAGAGTGAAGGTAGTTCACACCATCCAAAATCTGCTTGATGAATCTGGTTGCTTCCTCTTCACTCAAAGACTCTTTCTGTGCTAGGAAGTCAAAAAGTTCTCCACCAGACACGCTGCAAAATGCACCAGAAAACCTCCTGTTATCTACTGCATTGTAGGACATAGAATGAGTGTAAGCACAGAAAACTAAGGTAACAAAAAACCTCCGTGCAGTTATAAAAAGGCCACATTACAGACAATCTGGAGTTTTGTGTTCTGGTCCCAGGCCCCAGGCATGACAAAACATCCTTCTGGCTTCAGCTCCCTCTCCTCTACATTAAGGATTATCTTTCTCTGATTCATAGGTGCTGCAAGGTTTGATTCGTTAAGCATCATGAAGGACCAAAAAGCGGTTCATTGTCTGATAAATCTACAGACGTACACACACTTCAGTACATAGGCATTGCTGTTAATGACTTCAACTGCCATTTTTCAACATTTTCACTCAGGACAAAACAGGAAATAGAGCAAGTTGTAATAGCCAACAACTGTTAAAGAATTACTTCTCTTATCAGTTGTCATCAGTAACACAAGGCAATGAGATCTGCCAACAGATCTTTCCAGAACAGCCAATACAGATTCCGGCCTGACAGAAAACTGATAGGAAAGCATTTATTTTGTGCTGAATTTTTTAAAACAAAGTAGATTTCAGCCACTTGGAAGGTACCTAAAATTTGTTTTCTCAAATCAAGGAAGTGCTACTAGTTACTATGAGTTTTCACACCAAAAATGAAATATATTCTATATGTATTTAGTACATAAGACTTCCATTTTCATTTTTAAGTCTTGTATTGACTTGTATCTTGTATCAAGTTCCAGTGCTGTTTTCCCATATATAATGAAACAGCGTTATCTAGATACTGAATTGGGTGTTGTTTGCAGCTGTTGTTCATAATTACACTCACGTTTCCAGTTCACACTGTTATTGATACTATACATTTATTCTCACTCAATTTTACTGCTGGGGGCACACACAAAATGGTTTAACTGAGTTTAATGGGCTGAGAAATCCCACCTACCTATGCTCACCATTCAGAATCCAAACACAAGACTTGAGTGATCCTACAGTCAATTCGGAAAACAAGCTTTTGGCCCTGTTGTCTGATGAAATACCAGTAAAGGAACAGGCAGGTTCAAATGGTCTGAGTTAATTAAGTGCTGTGACTTCCAGACAAGTTAGATTACATTGCCTGTGCACTGCAGAGGACTTTTAGGCAATTTCCTCTGACCCTGGGCTCCTTTACAACATTGGTGGTGACAAGCTGATGATTCCCTACTTTGCCTCTTTCAGAGCATCTGTTGTGAACAGCTACAAAAACTGCAGAGAGGTCAACTGCAAACAAGAACCTTGCATCAAATTCCACAAACCTTGGGCTCATTTCTTAGTTTCCATGTTGCTGTGGGTGCTGTTACAAGGCAGAGATTTACACAGCACCTGCTGAATTGTGTATCCATTAATGGATATTTTTTCACAGCTCCTATGTTGTCAGAAACTTTCTACACAATATGAGGCAAGACACTTCACCTGCAAAGGTCACTTGATGTTTTTTAATCTTTACTACTTAATGGCTAGCAAACAAAAATAAATGACCCAGGAATACAGTACAACTGCTGTCTCTGGCTGTCAGCTACTCAGCACAAGACCGACCGCCCCCCCCCCCTTTTTTTTTTTTTTTTTTTTTTTTTTAAGGTGACACATACCAAGGGTGGTAAGCGCTACCATCAACCTTGTTGGACAGTTTTTGTTTTACTCTGTGCATTTCAGGAGCCAGAGAACACAGTGTTCCGAATGGTAGTAGGTTTAGGGGCCTTTCTTAGTAAGCTAGAAACTGATTAGAGCTAACTGTCTTGTCCTTAAAAAATCCATAAGTAAAATCTGCTAATCTCTCCATGAAATCTGTGTACAAAGAGCAGGCAAGTCCCATTTCCTTGATGATTGCTATTCAAACTGCACTTCAGCAATCACCTCCGGCAGGTGCTCTGGCCCTGTCACCAGGAAACAAGCTGCACTGGGATACTTTCTTGTACTCTTCTGCAATTTAACCATGCAGGCACACTGCTCCCGCTGCGTCTTTCTGTGAAGGCACCTTGGTGACAGTTCCTCATGGCAGGCTCTTTAATCAGGACTACGAATAAGAAGGCTAAGCAGCCTCACAGCAGGGCCCATGAGACAAAGAGCAGCAAGGTCATAAAAAGGCATACCCCGAACAACGTGCACGTGGAAGGGCAAACTGTGGACCTGCCAAGGTGCTTGTAACAACAGTGAACTTGGCAATGCTCTTCTGCTCCTCAATAGAAGAAACAGCAACTGTAGAATCAGCCCTCATATAATGGGAAGATACTCTTGTCTATGCCAGCACAGTCTGAATTGGGAGAGAAGTTAAGCCAAAGACTGATTTAAACACCTGGGCAGCTTCTTCAATTAAGCAGGAATACTGGAAACATTCTTTTGAAGCTCAAGTCTACTGTAGCTTGTCATAAGATTAATTAGCCAGGTGCTGAAATGTTTATTTTGATAAACTGCAGGGAGTATAAGACTCTGATATGAGTGTGGCAGGTGTAGAAATCATCTGCTTATGGAGATAATTTAATTGTCTTCATTAGTAGTTATCACCCTCCATTTGTGTACAGCAGCTGAATGCCGTGGCCTTGATCAGGTCTAAGCTCCATTGCACCCAGCCCTCCAAAAGTGCAATAAGCTACAGCTTAACAATAAGACACACAAAACATGTCAGTCCATGTGAGAACAGGAAAAAGTAGAAATTCATGAAATGGGAGGTTGTTTCAACACAAAGTAGCTGCCAGTCTTCCAGAAAAAAAAAAAAAAAAAAAAAAAAAAGCAAGATCCTTTTCTGTCTTCTAAAGCAGAGACTTCCAGTTACAGATCAACATATAGCCATAGAAATATACTTAAAAATTAACATATGTTCATCATCACTCATACGCCATCTGCCAGCAGTCACATTAATCTCCAGGAACACTCCCCAGCTTAAATGCTGACTCCCTTGGAAAGCTACTGGTTACTTCATCTCACTCAGGGATCAAAACTTCATTGTTTGAATTCCATACACAAGGTCAGGACAGTGCCCTGGGGAAAAAATGATCTACATAACTTCAGCTACGGTGTCTCTGTATTTCCTTCCTCATACACACAGAAAAACTGCATCATTTACTAAGTATCTAAACACTGCAGTAAGTAGAAGACCTCAGAGTATCTTCTTGTCTACAGCTTTATTTTAGGGCTATGAACTGACAGATAAAGGGTATACCCCCTTCTGCGCAGCTCCTCTAAAACTCAGGGCTTTGTAAACCAGGTGATACTGACTCCACAAAGAGCAGGACATAGATCAGAAGGGCTTAAATCGGTGTTTTTCTTCTTTCACTACATGGCAAGTTTCCTCCCCATAAGCCACAATCATACACCATGACCAACAAAGCTCTGTTTATTAGAAGAGCTACTTCCATTCCTGGCTCTGATGAGTACAAGTACACCATTCTGGCCTCTGGTTTGCATGTGTTCGGGTATTCAGATTTCTCCTGGCTCTCAGTTACCAGATGATTCAGAAAGCTGAGCCACAAAAACACAGAAATATTTGCACATGCAGTAAAATAATTTACTTCCCTTTCAACAGGGCATACTATGAGCTGTACAGAAAATGCTTTGAACATAGCTGTGGATGATTACCTGTGCACACTCACCTCTACTACAGTCCTGATCCTCTACAACAAAACACCCAGAATGGGAACAAGTCAAGCTCCAAGTTTCATCCAAATTAATTTCAACAGTATAAATTTGGGTATAAAGAGATCCAGTCACTTGGTGCCTCCTCCTTTCTCATTTCTTTAAAAAGTGAAATATTTTTTATCATGGCTAGTTTTTACTCAACAATTGACTGGGAAAGAGATTGACAATTTTGACACTGCTTCAGATTTTAATAATTAGCATTTCTCTACATTGTGAACACCTATTAGTCAGGTTTTCTCACTTCCTTACAATCAGTGAGATTAAATGTAGACAAAAGAACCAAATGTGACTCCCTGAAATGCAAACTCACATTCCAGCTAAGCAAAGGCTCCTTAGCCAAGAATTTAAGATGATTCCTGACCTCACCTCCAGCTTCTGTGGGATGTGTCTTTGTTCTTCCAGGCAGGGACATTCACAGGTTATACAGAACAAGCCTCTGTTCCCTCAGCCCAGACAGAGAAGCTGCTGGTTTAAAATCTCTCCTTAAATAGCACAAACCAGTCTATGATATTTAGCCAAATATGCATAATTATCATCCTAAACCAGCAGCCTGGCCACCCAATGGGTCACAAAGCAGGAGTGAGGTAGAGCAGTGCACAAATGTCCTGGTTGGAAGGATCACTTGTCAGCAGGTCATAAATGACAAGGGTTTTCCCACACTGTGTGGCAAAACATGAAGGAAAAACAACTATCCTTCATTGCCAGCCTGCTGCTATTCGTGCTTAGTAGTCAAAGTTTGGGGATTCAAAAAACTCTTCCCCTGCTCACCTTCTCCCCCTCCCTCCCCCTTTCCCTTCAGGGAAGTGAGGAAAATATGGGTGTTGTGAGAACAACTGGAAATGTTGCAAAGGGCTTATAGCTTCACGTGCACTGGAAGGGAAGAATGCAGGAAGAAAAATGAGATGAGTTTCAGTAGCCATTTGTAGTTCCTCCAGGGTTCACATCAGAGCAGCACTGGGCAGACATGAGGTAATCCCTCTGCTAGCAAACTGTTTTTAAGTGGACAACAGTCCCTGGCTCAGAAACAATGGCCTCAGCTGATTTAAGGTGCACCTGTATCCCCAGGACACACGGGTGGACCAGGGTGCCTGTTTACTAGCAACCTCATTTAGTTCTTCTGCCAAGATCTGTGAGGCCTGAGAACACAACAGCTCCATTTCAGCAGTGCCTCTGTGCTCTGGCAGCCTCTGCAGCCCTTTCCTGTTCCTATTTACCTCATCCTGCCCCAGAGGATAGGAAGTCCCCTTACTCACAGCTCAAGGATGAGGACCACATCCGTCTTGTTCTCATAGATGTCGTGCAACTTGATGATGTTGGCATGTAGGGTCTGCTGCAGAATAGTCACCTCTCGTTCGATTTCCTCACGCCTCACTCCACGACGGCTGGCCCGACTCTGACGCTTTTTAATGAACTTAGCAGCATACTCCAAACCGGTGCTCCTTTCTCTACATTTCTTCACAATCGCAAACTGGCCACTGCAAGAACAAGATGAAGATAAAAACTCTTGTGAACCTCTCATATAATCCTCTGGTAGTCCCTCACAGCTTTCTGAATAAGCCATTCATATACAAAGCTTGATCCTACAAGCCCTCCTGAGCTACACTGTTAAAGTCATAAGGACTTGTTCTCCATACAATACTGGGGACTGTCAGAGCTCCACAGTTAAAGTCACTAGAGCGTAACAAGGTGGCTAGCCTCCTGCTGTGTCCAAAACCTAGAAAACACATGCAGCATCTGACTACAGGAGGGTAGAAGTTACAATCTCTAAAAAGCAGTTCATGTTTAAATGAGTAAGAACGAGCTCAAAAGGTTCAAATTATCAGTCCTTCCAGATGATGCTTAAGGCAGCCAAGTTTGTGACACACCACTGGATGCTTTGAAAGGCATATGCATGCACTGAAGGGTTTCCCTTCAGAATAATCAGAATAATTCAGAAACAAACTCAAAGGATTGATGACCCTTCAGAAATGCAGAACTGGCCTCCAGTAACCAGGTTTCAAAGAAAAGAATGGTTTATTCACATTTTTGCACTTCACTGATAATTTAGCTGTAAACGTAACTGGAATAACCACAGGTTTCTCATTGCACTTCAGGGACAGGGAATTCCTCATTGTATCAAAAGGCAAAGTAGCTGCATTAAAGTTTAAAAGACACGTGGCTGCTATTTACTAATAACATTTTCCTGACTGTGGCTCCTAAAGTAAGATATTTCATTCCAATTGTAATATTTCCCTCTTATCTCTTAAGAGGGAAACACTTGGAGGTCAGATGACTGACTCAGACAATGGTAACCCTGCAGGTTGCAGCCTTAGGTCAGTGATGTGTATTTCTCAAGATGAGACAGTTGTTACTGGCTCTTCAATAGTAAAGTAGGGGACCCTGCTTTGTTCTCATTCATGTGAACTTTTCTTCCTTCATCATGCCCTTGAGAGGCACTTTCTGAACTCAGAGAAGCACCACCTCCACAAAGCTGATGTTCCCTCCTTCTCCTTTGTCTTTCTGAAAAGTAACTGTAATCAAGCTGAGATGTATCTTATCAAAATTAAGAAAGAAAGGTAGCCTGTAGCTAAAGGATTTAAACAACAGAAATTCTGTGTAAGACAAGAATATGGCATGAAAAACTGTGATTATTCAGAGGATCCTTTTGCCCATCCCATTTGGAATCAATAACTTCTTAAAGACAAGGACAACTGTGTTGTATCTTAGGAACCTTTAATCACACAAAGGTCATCACAGACATACAAACAAGGAAATAAAATCATAAGCCATCACTCTGAGTTTGCATTTAGTCTACCCAGGACATGCAGGACAGCCACTTCTACCTCACCTCACAAAAATGAAGGGAAAGGGATTGTCTGTAGCTAAAGGACTAGAGAGATTTGAGAGATCTGAATTCTTCCATAAATATATTGCATATCCTTTAGCAACCCACTTCTGTCTCATCAGCAAAACCACAATGAAACTTCCACACAGCATGCCTATGTGTTCTTGTACCCTACTAAGCATAAAGGTGACTATCTCCATCTCCTGCTGCTGTAAGAGAGATGTTGAGGACAACTAGTTATGTACAATGCAATGTAACAGGCACTCGTCCCAGCTGATTCTGAAAAGCAAACAAAAATCTCATTTAAAACAGAAATGAATTTCTTTTCATGATGGATCACTGTAGATTTAATAAAACACATCTGTACTTTTTATGCTCTATTTAAATGTACAATACTGAAATTAAGCAAAGAGTAGTGTGCATATGGATTTAAATATCTACCAGGTCCTTACATTGGTTAATGAAGATACTAAAAAACTCATCAGTCTGAAATTATGTGAAACTTGCATAGCTTGAGGTTTTAATCACAAACTCTAAATTTCAAGTAGAACTTACTAAAATCAAGTTAAGAAATATTTTTTCACAGAATTTATGGAAAATTGCCGTGATTGGACACAACCTCTCAAATTCTCAAGTTTTCCTTAAATGTTAAGAAACAAACTCAAAAACTAGGTTTGAAGAAAAGAAAATCCAGGTTAAAGCACAAAAAGCATCGATGTTAGTTCTTTCAAACAAAACCAATGCAGAGTCACTGCTCTCCTAGATCAAGCGCTTCCAGCTCAACCAACATTGAGGAGTATGGACATTTGGTCTCAGTATCAAGCTCAGTCAGTTCAAACAAGGTCAGCCTATCCCGCTCAGGAGGAGTTTCATTCACTTATGGTTCTCTTTCATTGATCAATATGAAGCCCAGTATTTTCCCTGATTCTGTGATTCAATAATTTACGTTTCATCCCCAAGGGTTAAAAAAAAAAACAAACTATACTCATTTTTAAACAGTTACATGCTTTTAACAAGCCTTCTTGGACCTAATCATACTTCAGGATTGTCCATTACTCTGCCTTTTCACAACCAACAAGTTAATGGTGTCGATCTGGACATAACGATGTGTAAAGTAAAAAATAAAAGAGGAGGTTGAATTTGAGCTGGTGGAAAACAAGAAGCTAGTGTGGAAGTGTAGTGGCCAGTAAAACTGTCATGGAAAATTACTCTAACAGCAGCATTTGGAGATTGCGTTTAATTAGCCTGATGGCAAGCTGCTGCTGACAGGACAAATCTTGTAGCAATCCCTCGGCACCACAACCTACAGGAGTTTGAATGGAAGGAAAGGTTGACAACATCTTTTAGATAGGACAGTAATTCCAGCCAAAAATCCACACTTTGCCCTTTTCACAATAATTAGAATGAAAAGCAAGGAAACTTCAAGTCTACCATGTGTACCCCATATCCCTCCACTGATATTTGATAAATTCATACTTTACCTAAACACATGCAAAATATTTCATCTTTTTTCCACTGTGGTGCAGAAAGAACTTTCAAGCTCTAGGAAGAAGTAGAACTCTTCTTTTGCGTTGCTCTGGTAAGCCACAGTCAACTAATACGTCAGTCAAATCATTACCCTTCACTGGAATGTGTAACCGTAACAGGTATCTAAGGTCCTGCCACCAAAAGAGCCATCTTAGCTAAGCTGTCATTCATAATAAGTCTCTGCTGATGGCCAATTACTTCTCAAACAGAAAAAAAAAAAAAAAAAAAAAAAAAAACAAGCATTATGCTTGAAAAGACACCCAGTCTCTCCTGCCACAATGCACTGTATCTCTGAGACTTCACTCTGCAAGACGTGGTGGGTCTGCAGTCCCAGGATGTATGTTTAGTACCAGATACTTCCTTAGTCAGGGCACTATAGCCAGAGTTGCAAGGACAAGATTCATCTTACAGATAACCTTTACCTACTGTGATTTCATCAGCCAGGATCCCTTCCTAACAATAAAACATGCTCCTTAAGCGCAGCCCCCTAAGGCCACACTACAGAAGCACTGAGCTGTTATTGTTTTCAATATTATTATATCCTTCACTGGCTTGGTAAGCAAGAGATGCACCTACAGCTCGAACTCCAAGTATGAAACATACACGGCAGTAGTACTCAGAACCTTATAATTATGCACTGCACTTAGTATTTCATTAACACAGATGGCTGGTTAGAGTCTGTCTTTAACCTAGAAAGGCAAAGAAATGAAAAATTAAGGCTGTCACTTGGCCCTTGCTTGCTCTCAAAAGCTAACAGTCCACAGCAGAAGCAGCCCCTCATTTCAGACAGTTCAAACAATGACAGATCGCCTGAAGTACTGCTTCTTTCATTTTCAGACATAGCCTAAGCACTTCTCAGGTGAGAGGTAGAAACAGTCGGGACAAGTGTAGTTATCCCTTTAGGATTCAATCACAAATGGAATCAGGAGTGCAGGCACTTGTCAAATCCATTAATTAATTCATATTTCTGCTTCCTGATTTTATCATTACATGAAAACCCTAGAGAACTTCAGAAAATGACATTGCTATTACAAAATCAGCAAATTTGCCTTAAATATTATGATAAAAGAGTCGGATATGTAGTCCTAAGAGTTATTTATGTAAAACATCATAGGCTTCATTTTTATTTTTTTTTGTTTGGTTGGTTGGTTGGTTGGTTGTTTTTTTAAATTGTTACGGCCGCTTGGGGAAAGGGCTTGTTGTTTTTCTTGTTTGTTTTGCAAGATTTATGTCCTGTTTGTTCCAGATGGCACCAGTGTTGCTGTATTGGCTTCCTTGTCTTCAATCTGAGGACGTGAGTTTTGCCAGCAAAGTTCAGTTGAAAATTATTTCTTTGTAACTACTGATTATGGGAGTGACCCGAATCACTTTCACACAGAAAGCCCAATGATACTGTAGGTTTTGTATATTTTAGTTTACTCAAAAGCTTAGAAAAGTAACAGACAGAACAGGAATTCCCATTTTCTCCTTTGACAGTTATAGCCTGGGGCAATTGTTCATCACATTACCCCTTCCTTGGTAATCTATTATTTCCCCCTTCATGCCTACCTGTTCCTGTCCTAGCCTTCATGCCATTGCCTTTATCCCTTAAAAACAGAATTTGTGGACAGCCTTTATTGAGACACTTTGTGATCAAACAGATGATGTTGCAAGCCTCAACGAAGAAGACAAAAAAATGCACAATTTCTTAGCCTAGGATATTTAAGACCGTTATGACGCAATTAGCCATGATACTGTCCATAACCAAGCGCACCCTACTCCCTGTTTGCTGCTTATTTTAATAAGCATCACGGGGAAATGCTATTTCTAGACCACCTTAAAGACAGCCACCACAAAGCAGCAGCTGACAGATCTTTCAGCACAAGTAGCCCGATGCTCTCCCAGACACCGATGCACTGAAGAACTCTAAAAGAAAAGCTAAAGACTGGAGAAAGGACAAGGAGGGGAAAAGGTCTTTGAACAGATGTTAGAAGAGTGGCTTATTGCTGTACTTTTCTATCAGACGTTTATCAAATTGAATATATTCTGTAGATGCCTGTACGGCTATGAAGAAGAGGGGGTCTCACTGGTGTTTAACAACCAGTCAAACACCCTCCAGATTGTTCATTAACAACAGAGCTCTTAAAATCAAGGACCAAGACTACAGCGTTGCTGTGCCCATAATGCATTTGCACTCAGTGGGTAAGAATCAGAGTGTCAACTTCCCAAACCTTGCAATCTAGATAAGACAACAAAAATAAAAGTATGTCTTCTCTTTGGCCGAAGAGTTGTCAGCATTGAGAAATTAAGCTACTTATTTAATTTTACATGGAGAGTCTGTGGCAGATATTAAAGTCTAAAATTTCACCACTCAGATGCCCAAATTTCAGCTAAACATCTTTGCCAAAATGCACGTTCTTAATACATCACTGAAATGAAGATGACTTGGATCCTATAGAGCAGTATTTACAACACACACTAGATATGCTCATAGGCTGATAATTCTTGCTTTTTTTCTTTTTTTTTCTTTTTTTCTTTTTTTTTCTTTTTCTTTTTTTTTTTTTTTTTTAAGAAGGGAAGTTTGTTCCCTTTCAGAAATGTTTTGGACAGCTGTACAACAGCCTTGTCAGAGATTCAATGTAGGCTGTCCTCAACTGTGCTAGCACATCAAGAGTATAAACAATAGCAGCTGCAACCTGTCAGTTACAATATAATTAGGTACAACATGAAATTTGTCCATCATTAAGACAGGAATTTATCCTAGCAATGAAGACAACCTATTATTTGGATTGTTAATATCATCTAGGAGATCTGTCACTGAAGAACACAGAGACAATATTACCAAGTGGCATTAGAATCTATTTTCAGAAGCATGCTTTATATGAGCAGTTCAGGAGTGGATATGGGGGCAGAGAGAGGAAACTAGACAATACAGAATAATTAGGTAACTTCTTGCCTTTTTCTAGGTTTATTTTTAATAGTGGTTTGGGAGGGTAATGCTCTGGGGCAGAATTTGACTTGAGTGACTGACAGAGGTGCAGCCTGCCAGTTTTGGACACCTCAGTGGGTAACAGTGGTATTGCTGTGGTGCATTAAAATAAGAAGAGCCTTTAAGCTACTCTATGTATATACATGGGTTTATATGGATCTTCCTCTGATATTCCAGAAACATCACATTTCTCAGTAGCTGTCATGAAAAGCTGCAAATACATAAACAAAATACTGAGATGACAGCACAGGTTACCTGACTCCAGCCTGACACTGAGGCCAGTGTAGGGAGAAGTCAGGAGGCTGATTCTGCCTGTCATTTGAGAAGAGCAAACCACTTCATCCCCAAATACCAAACGTATCTTCCCTTTCTGCATGTTTAGTCTATTCTTCATTCTGTCCATACCACCTTCACTTAATTCATTCAAAAAAATCTATGAAACAACAATTTATTTTTATTACTTTTCAGTAGTTGTTACAACTTGAAATTCCCATAAGATAGATGTTATGGTAGAACGTGCTGACAGGTACACTTTACACTGAAACACATTTTCAAGAAGTTCTTTGTGAAGTAAATGAACCTGAAAAAGAAAGATGGCGTTCTGGAATTCTGCCAGCCTATGGTAGGGCCTATGCTCAATCCCAAAATGAGCCAGGACAATTTGCTTTGGAACAGATTTGCAAGGGATTTTAGGCAGCAACCTCCCACTGATTTTAATTTTAACAGTAATTAAATTCCTACACACTTGATAGAAAAATGACACCCCTGTTTTTCTGTATTTAATTTCCGTAAGTCAGTAAAATACAGGTAATGCTACTGGAAGAATGTAGTGAATGTAGTAAAACTTTAAGGGGTAAGCGTACAGCTGGACTTACATTTAACTTCCTGTCTCTAGACATCATTAGAATTACGATTATAACCTTTCACATTTTTTTCCCACTAGGTGATCCTCACAAGAATGCACTGCCAGTAGGGAAACTAAAAAAAAACGGCCTAACAGCTTCTCAGCCATGCTCTTAAATGCCTATATGCACATGCAGAGTACCAGGAATGCAAAACACATCTTATTTTCACAGAAGATCTGCAAACTAAGTTCAGCAACTATTTAACGGGGATTTCTTTGGTTTTCAATCTGGAAGAGATGTTCAACTTGAGGTGGAGTTTTCAATGGGAAGTTGTTCAGCTCAGCAATATCGGCAGCATGTGCTCAAGCTCGTGGAAGAATGCAACCTCAACCTCTTGCAAGAGAAAAACATGGTGATATTTTTCCACACAACCTTTGTTGTTTTCCACTTACATGGTGCCATAAATATCTATTACTCTCCTTTGATGATGTTTTTGACCTATAGCAGATGTAGAAAAGTGAAAATTCCAGGTTCCTCTTCCCATTCGAGGAAAACAGCCATCTAAAGTCCACCAAGCTACAGCAGTATAAGCATGGTAATAGCAACATTGACACATTTGGTGTTGCTGCACCAGATAGAACAGTCTCTGTTAAACTGCATTGGACACAAACAAATGCTTTTAAGGGAAGCAGAGATGACCTTCCATTCCTTTTCTCCTCTCTCACTTTTTGTTGTTATTATGTTTTAGCACATTTACATCAAGCTTCCTAGCCCACTTCAGTTCTTGCTCAGATGGGCACTTCTCTCCAGACTGAAGCTGAGTTACAGCAACTGCGGTTATTTTGCCAGCCAGGTGTTTCTAACAGGACCATTACATTCCACACAAAGGGCCTCGAAGGAGACTTCTGAAGTTCAAGTCTCAAAACCATACAAACCATGTAGAAAAACAACAAAACTGAAGCCTGATTGCAGTTCAGAACAACGTTCACAAATAAAAATACACACAAGGTATCATAACATAAAAACAGTCTGCTATAGAAAGGAGCCTACAGGAAAACTGAAAAAAAAAAAAAAAAAAAAAAAAAAAAGCTTTGAAAAGATAATATAGTGTTTACAGTTTGAATAAAACCATACGTTTTGAAGTTGTACTTTTTACTTCACTTTTAAGACATTCAGTTGTGGGAATGCAAGCCTATTAGGGTTTATCTGCTATTAGAAACACTGTCCCAGACAAGGACAAAATGACGTAATTCATACATGTGGTTGCCTGCACGCAGGAAGCCAAAATACAGCTTGGAGGTCTAATTTTAGGTTTACTAGACTTCGCAAAGTTTGCCAGTTGTTGTCTCTCTAATTGGATGATAAATTACATTTGGTCCCTTGACAGCAAGAAAAAGAAAGTTACACCTTATCCAGTGCCATATATTCTCTGAGCTATGAGGCAATATGATATATTTAACCCTAAAAACAATTTTATTTATGTTTACTGACAGCAACAGACAGCAACGACCAGTTACTTTACAGTGTACGTCATTAACTGCTGCTAACAGCTTCACTTTATGTCAGCAGCACATCGTCTGCTCTCCGGTAAATGAGCCAACAGCACCCTTTGCTTTGGTTTGACATGATATATAGCTTGGTCAAGAGGAGAAACACATTATGAAATCATCATGAGTGATTTTTATTTTCTTTTCCACTCTTAAATTAATATACTAAACCAGAATCACAAACAGTAACATCAGGCTAACAGGTTAGCATTCTGGATTCAAGAGGCTGCCTTTAGAGCCCAGGTATTATGGCTTATTTAGTTTCAGCACTGAAGGGTCATTTATTCACTGTCACAACTGTTGTTTTCATGCCAACAGTTCTGTTACTGATGTCTTTTTGCCACTATTAAATTCAGATTGGTTTTAATTGGTAATCTCATCCTTTGAAATTCTGCTTTTCATTTATTTTCCACACTTTTTTTCCCCCCCTCTTGGGAAAATTAGGTTCTAATATATATATATTTTAAATTTCATAGTTGTAATTTCCAAAGCAAAGCCCTTAAGAATCCTTGCTGAACATGCTTCTTAAAAACCTCAAGCCCCTAAAGCAGTTTTCCTTCCCAAAACTCTCTTCCCTCTTTTCTTACACTTCAGAGACAAATTCTGCTAGTTGTCATTGCACATGCTCTTATGCTCTTCCCAACAAAGAGGATGGGAATCTGTTGTTAACTCCTTCTACAAGCCATTTGTGGGCTTTCAGAACTCACTCACAAAACAGCTGAACCAAAAACCATGCAAGGTTCACAAACTATATGCATAAAAATACTTCACTGGAAGATTTCTGTAAAAAGTCTGTGGTCACAGCCATGAAGAACTGGGAGCCTTCTGTAAAAGGACTATAGCAATAAACTTTAGTATGTTTCATTTTTTACAGACATTTTTATTTTTTTGTAAGCTAAAACAGTATTTGGAGTGGCAAGAATTTAACTGAAGTAGCAAATACATAGTATGTCCAGCAGCACAGTATTTATTGAGGAGTTAAAGTATGATAGCTGAAACAACAAAAAGAGAAATCCCAGCACAGCAAGGTCAAAGGGAAAGTATCCTCGTTTCCATAAGACTTTATGGAACAGAACTCTCTCACACACAACATAAAATAATAATAATAATAATAATAAATACATATATCTGCTTAATTCTCTTTTGAGACCTGTTACAAATGTCACTTTACTTTCCGTGCTTAAGATGCAAATAAAAAAGTGTTTTCTTTTGTTTAAAAACAACAAATCCAAACCAAAATACAAAGTGGCTACCTATCCTAGCGTAACTACACACTACCTAGACAGCAGCAGATGCCAGATTATAACAGAATGCTTTAAACATTTTCTTAACAGAGTGTTTCATATGAATTTTAAAACCTAATAAGTACATAAATCCTTCAAGCGTGTGAAAGATACACAAGTAAATCCTATTCACAATGCTCTACAGCCACGTTGTCAACCTCTCATGCAAGATTATCACAGACATGTCATTTGTTCTTAACCCAGCCCTGCGACAGAGTTCAGAAGAAAATCTTTGTTATGAGACATGAGTAACCTGACTTGACTTCAGGTTCACTTAGTGGCTGGGCAGTGTCAGGGTGACTTCCAACCAAACCAGTTCACAGAGAGGGAAGTATCACTATACCACTGCTATAATAATATGCCACTTTTTAAATCTAACAGGAAGTATTATTTTATACGGAAAGAAGAAAAAAAATCAGCTGCCACTGTAAACACAGTAATATTTTCACCACTACTGATGCTTTTACTAACCAATTGTATAACGCACCAGAACACAGTGACTTTACAAGGTAAGTTTCAATACTCACAACAGGAAAGTGCTGAGCACTTTTGAACATATGCTGTGTCTGATAACGTCTCCAGCACCTTTCACCCACATCTCTTTACAGCTCAAAGGTAACCAACATATCCTGGGCTAAAGACAATGCGTCCACTGTCAGAAAAGAATCAGAACAGCAGAATATGGACTCAGCCAAAAGGATCTAGTTTACTGGAGTAAGTAGAGAGCAAATAAACCATTTGAAATTCAAATCATCATTTAATAAACCTCATGTTCCTGAACAGTGACTTATTGGCTTAATAGCCTATTAAGTAATGTTATCAATTAACATACATAACATCAACAATCAATTAAGTAACATGTTATCTGCAATAAAGACAATTAATGCCTTCGACACCATTTTGGGTCATTAGCTCTGACTCACAAGAAACTGTGCCACCTATTTAATTGTCACCAGCATCTTCTAAAGCTGTTAAATGTGGTGGTTTTTTTGGAAGTTTCCCAATGACACAGTGACAAGCAATGCGGTCTATCAGCTCCTCAGGATGGAAAAGCAGAGTCTGCAGTGATATAGCACTAGCCCAGCAATTCTGGCAAGTTCCTGATAGCCAAGCATTATTTAATCTAAAGCTCAAGAATTAAATGTGCATGATAGAAATTCTTCCTGCTTATCACATTTTAGTTTTAGATTGAATATCAGCTCTTGGAGTGGGAACGAACAGAGTCCAGAGACCTAGGGAAGGTCAAAGCTGACTCATGCTCAGCAGGAATAGCTGATTTGATAAGCTGTTCCTTCTGCTATGTGGAGCAACACCAGTGCATACGTAACATGCATGCAGAAGGTTAGCACACTGCACCCTGTGTTTAAAGGTCCAAATCTAGCTGAACGCAAACAGATAGTAGTATTCCTGAGAGCAATAAATTATAAGGGGGAACCAGTACTATGGCCTAATGGTTAAATGTTTGTTCCCCTTCCCCGTGAATGAAAGGGATGGAAATCATGCTGGCATTTTAATCAAGTTTTTAGGAAATTATCTGTAAGGCCAAAACCACAAAGGGTTCCTGAAACTCCCATTTCACTGCTCTTTGTGGATTCTTCTGGTCTGCCAAAGTAAGAGGAAGAAGTTACCTCCTCACCTTTTTTAGTTTCTGCTACACAAAACAATCTCCTCCAGCAGCAGGACAGCACAGAAGCTACGCTATTTGTTCTCTCCACTCTTCCTACGTAGGAAACAGACTCGCCAATACAAATTCTCTGTGAGGATTATGGATCCACAGAACTCCAATACTGAGACTAATTACTCCAATACAAAACAAAACAATTTTTCTCTGTGCTTCATGAAGCAAAACAAAGACTTCGGAAATAGTTGAAAGAACATTAAAAACTAGCAGGGAAAACTGTTCAAAAAGGAGAAATCTAAAATCACTCACTCTGCTGGAAAGAACAAAAATCTAAAAAGAATGACTGTATTAGAGAGCTGATGACAATCTTAATTATGGTGATCAAGTATCCCATACCATAGTGTACATTGAATCTTCTGTTGAAATGAATGACATAGAATATTTTTGTAACAAGAAACATTAATAGGTACTAGTTAGTGCTCAGGAATTAAAGTTACATTTTGCATTGAAAGCAAAGACTTGTTCTGTATTACAGGAAAAAAAATAATCCAAGGTTACTCCTCCAGACTCAGAGAACTAGTCCAAATTACAAGAGAATCTAAGAAGAGAGTTAAGTTCTGTGTCTGAGAAAGCCCAATACTGTATGACTTCTACAGGCAGGAAAAAAAAATCCTTGTATGAAGATACTGCGTGATGTGCATGAGGGGTAAATTTCTTAGCTCTAATTACACCCTTCTGTTTACTAGGGAGAGTCCATCTAGCCAGATGACATGACTTTTTATTGCTGATTTCCAGGTTCCTCTCAGGTTCCTCTCCTGCAAAGGATACCTCAGGTATCTGTGCTTTTTGTTTTTGTTAGGTAAGTAAATATTTATTAGTTACATTGTCAGAATAGTGACTATGTGCCAGGCCCCTAAGCCCCATTAGCACTGGTAAAATGTTGCATTTGGTGTTCTTTAAGTTTCACCCAGGAAAAAAAAAAAAAAAAAAAAAAAGTTGTCAACTGTCTCAGCAAGCTGACCCGATCACATCCAGGGCAGGGGCAGGGAGGAGGCAGGAACTTATAGCTGGAGATGGGGAACTTCAGGAGATATGAAGAGCCATTGATTAAAGATTCAGCTTGGCTGTAACCACACCCCAGGTCAGCAGGGGCTGAGAAGCTGGAAGCTGGTTCATGCCCACACTAATCAACAGAAATCACAGTCATTACCTTTCACACTAAGGCAGTGACTGAATCGTGTGGAATTTCTTCTCGGCCTGCCCACAATGTAGAAGGAAACAACTTCACCCAGAGCAAACACCTCATGCATGCACCTGTTCTGTTGCTCTCTACCAGAGCAGCTATGTACAAGATGACTTTGCTGAACTGCAGTTACACAAAGAAATGAAGTACCCTGCCCAAAGAGAAAAAAACATCCAGCAATCCCTTTGAAGTCCAGAAAGTCAAAGTTCCATGTATTTAAAAAGTAAACAGAACATGAAACATTGTCCTGTTGATGCAGAAAAAATATAATTGCTCAGAAATGGCCTGAATGTTACCACCATGAAAAAAAAAAAAAAAAAAAGGAAGCATCCTATTGCATATACCTTGTTAGATCAATTACATACAAATTTTTGTTTATCCATGAACAAAACAACATCCCAGACATCTCACAGGTTTCCCTGTTAAGCATGATGCTTGTGTGCTGCAAAGAGCTGAGCTGTGGTGAGCAGGGCACTGTCTCAGGACATGGCAGTGCCATTCTCACACTGTCCTGCAGGAATACAGTTCTCAACGTGCACCACCACGAAAGGCTCCCAGCTAGGCTCCACCACACTTCCTACCCTCAGCCCAGACTTGACTTGCAACAGTGACACTGCTCAGAAGGCACAAGTGTCACCAGCCTTCTGCAGATGAGCTGATGACACGTTTAGACTGATGACTCTCTGGTACAACCTTTTATGAATTGCCCGGCATCTCCCTGAAATTCTAGCACTCTTCGTGTACCTACCACCCCCAGCAGCGTCTGCCAGCACAGCCGGAAAACTCTCCTGCGAGGTTGGACAAGAACTGCTTTTCTCCACCTAGACAGAGCAATCTATCCACATCACAACACATCCCGAGACATTTTTTCTTAAAAAACTCCCTAGTGAGCTCTGCTACTGCCACTTCCCTAGACCAGCAAGGCCAGTTCTTCCCTCTCTTGGCTCATTTTGGCTTCAGTTATGATTTTCCACCCTTGGCCTCCTCTCCCTGCCACTTTTCCTGGCTGAAGAACCAAGGGTCATTTGACAGCTGCATACGCCTAAGGCAGTTAAGCTAGCCTTCACTTTCTCTCATTTTTTAAGAAGCATCTCCATCATTTAGATGTGCAGTTAGAGTGATCTGCTACCAATAAACATTCCTGCAAGCAGCTTATGCCAGGATCCTCCTCAAAGCACACAAAACAGCATTAACAGGTTTCTGACAGAGAAGCGTATTGAAACGGATGGAGAAAGGCACAGTTTGCTTTTACTTGAATAAAAGTGACATTTAGAAACAGAGAACCACATTTGAAGAGGGATGAATTTTGATTAGATTCTGTGGAAAATATTTTTTGAAGTACCTATTTTTGATCAACAGCTCAGACACACAAAAAAAAATGAATTTGCCAGAAATCACAGCCTGATGCCTTCAAGGAGAGAAAACATTAAATGCCTGGGAGGACTGCATAATGTACTCCCAAACTGCATAATCCACTGCCTTATGGAGAAGGGAAAAAAAAAGAGGAAAATCTTCAACTACCTTTGCAGGTTCTGAATACCTTATATTCTATTGCATTGTAACTTCCTCAGGCTTCTAGACTAGCTATTTTTACAGAGGATTCTTTAAATAAATCCTCCTGTAACATTTTTACTTTCAGTTAAGATTGTGAAACTCCCTCCTCACTAACCATAAATTTTGCAAAAGAAAACATTTAGAAATATTTCCATTTTCTAACAACAGGCTGTACTGTAGATTTCAAAAGGGTTTTTTCTTTCTTTCTTTTTTTTTTTTTTTTTTTTAAATGGTGAAATTTGCTAGATTTACCCACGAGGCACTTCATCTTTTTAGGCCTCCTTTTAGCTATAGCTAGAGAACCTCATTGCCCACAGACTTCATACTTACAAACCAACTGATATTATCTAGCAGGAAGTAACATTAAAAATACATGCACGATAATAAGCTATTTCCCTCATTCAGCATAGGCTGTGCTAAACTTCCCTGCCAACGTAGCTGCTAGAAGTATGCAAGCCCATTAGCAGCTTCTCTTGCCTAATGCCACACGCCTGACTTCTTGTTCCCTGTATGTACCCTTTGGAGAAGTTGGGCAACAGAGGTGTAAACCTAAGAGTAATATTTGAAAGATCGAGGGAACGCTGGAGTTAGTCAGCTAGTTTCAATACAGCTGCAGCTATGGAAAACCTGCTCCCCCTTTCTGCAGACTTTTCTCTCACAGTGTGCCTTGGCACAAGAAACAATGTCTTCTCCAGCATCCTTTGAGTTGCCTCTAGCTCTGCAACAACTCTGAAAACGGTCTGGTTTGGGAGTTCAAAAATATGCTGCTTGCAGGGTATTACGTAGCTGGATCTGAACAGCCTTTGCTGCAGCTACCTTAAATGCTACACAATGTCAGAAAATTTCCAGTTTCATCACCAGACCAGACACACTGAAGCCTTGCAAAGAAGCATTGACAGTATATACAGAAGCCCTCTTTCCTAAGTGCTGTGCAAAGGCTTTCAGATAATCAGGGACTGGCCCTGTTGATGAGATCCTGTATTTTAACTTCTGACTGAATCGAGCTGGAACAAGCATTAAGCCTGTATTCATGATGAGTTTTGTTCTCAGGAAATCGCAAATTCAGTTGTGACTCAAACTCCTGTCCCTCAGGACAGGACAAATACTTCACATAGTCTGTTTAAAAATATTTGTCTTGTAAATGACTTTTTCTTTAAAAATATTTGTTTTGTAAGTGACTTTCATTGCCAAAATCATAATAACGACATCCTTTTAACCCCCTGTACCTGTCAAGCACTAATTGCTTTTTGCAAACATACTGAAGTAATAAAAAGCATATACAGGCTCCAAGGGCATCTGTCATCACTGGAAAAAGCTTCTTGTGGTGTTTCATTCACCACAACTTGTCTAGTCTGTTATTTGACTTCCAACAAAGTAAGATATCAGTTGTCACCAGCCCTAATCAGTAGTTACTGCTCAGAGACAGACACGATAACCTGGTCAAACTGTACGTATAACACAGAGATGAAACAAGGCATTTGCAGAGCTCCTCACAAAATCTGAAAGTGAAAATAAAGCTGGCAGAAATTACGTGACATGATATTCATGTGAACGTGTGAAGTATATAACTCAAAGGTGTTCAAAACTAGAGAGCCAGTCTTGCTGCCCTTTTCTCACACTTTACAGGGCTCTTGAAAAAAAAAAAAAGTGTAAACAAAAGCAGAGGAACATTTTTGGGAACATTTTTGCCTACACACCTCAGTAGCAAGTCGACTTGGATTTCTCACTACAAGAGATCTGCCATCAGCTTGAAGAGGGGAGTGAGGCTCATCATCTCAAAAAACAATGGATTTCCAAAACCAAGTCACCAACCAAAGTAAAAATATACTATTCAGTTTCCAGTTCATAGTTTTATTAATTTTACCGTAACACCACATACTAGGACTTTCTATATTAAAAAAAGCACAACTTTTACATTCTACATTCACACTGCATTTCTTTAATGCTCGTTGCTGTCAGATTTTCACTTTCAGGATGATATTTTCAGAACTAGTCAGCACTCAAAAGCAAACAGCTATGGAAAATTTACAAGTTGAGGCCTTCCTGAGATGGAAGAGAACAGAAAAAGAAAATAAACACCCCACATATAAAGAAATGCTCTGAACAACTCTAGAAGTGAAATAGCTGCAGATGAATAATAATAATAATAATAATAATTTGGCTGGGAAATAGCTTCAAGTGAAGTGTTTTAATGTCACTAAGTTGTCAGCCCTTGAAAAAGGGTAATTGCACACACACAGTCATTTATCAAAACTAACTGCCAGATGTTGGGAAGGAAGCCACCACGTGTAGAGCCCTAATTCAGCTATTTGCATATTAAAGAGAAAAGCATTGGGAGGGTTGGACACTGCATGGGAAGCAGCTATCCTCACTCTGAGCACTGTAAATTGCTAAGTGACTGGTGAAGCCCTGTGTCATCCAGCCTACAGTCCAGCGTAGTGTTTAAGCATGGCAAAAGCCCATTAACTCCACCTATAATTAATACCTGTGGATAAGCCTTTATAGATTAAAAGCTATATAAAGGCATTAATACGTCCTGCCGAAATTTTGATTGACGATTCTTTTCAGGAACACATACACAGTGCTTTGCAGGCAGATATGAACCCATTGTCAGTGCTCTGAGCCAGCTGGAGGCTGTGCAGCACTGGTCATAACAACAAGCCAAATAAACAGGCTGCATCTGTGACTATAGCAGCATGGCTTCCTGCTTCCCTGCTCATTCAGAGAACAGACAGGTGAATTCACTCTAAAGCAGAGACAAAGGTGACATTTATCCACAACAGACAATGTAAACATACCTTCTGTTGTCCTAGTTGCAAGAAAGGAAAGAGGAAAAAAAGTTAGCACACTTAACCTAAAAATAATAAATATCCACAGTACATTTCTTCTAAAGGAATGTGTTTCTATTGTAATATATTGAAATTGCTTTAGACTGTCATGCAATACATTGATCAGGTCATCGTTTTAAGATGCTATAAACATCCCCATGTGTCAGCTTTACAAGTGTGTTGTCATCTGTAAACTTACCTTCCTAGCTCTTCCCCAATTTCATAAACATCCTCCACTTTCTGTTGCTTGAACAAAGCCATGTTTGGACTCTTCATTGATGCACAAAGATGATGCCACTAGAATATTAAGAAAATATGACATTCATCATGATCTTTCAACAGGCAAAGAACAGGTAAAAAAACATCTCTGATATAGTCACTTTGGATCTATTGCAGCTTATTTATGTCAGAACTTACAGGTGACTGGTTAAATAAATTAATTTATTAATCTCTGCCAAACAATTCAAAAAAGAGGTGAGCACCTATAAGTGAAGTGCCCTTCACTGAATTGAGAGCATAAGCATCCAATTAATGATGTGACAAACTTGTAGACATAAAACATCCATGCTCCATGAAAGAGAGCTTGTATGAATATCGGCATTGCAGGACTCTTCATTAGAAGTGTCTGCAGACAGACCACAGCTACAAAAAGACACTGTGATTCTATCCAGGGAGCTTTCAGTATAACATCTCCCATTACACGCTAGATGTTGCAAATAAGAAAAAGAGCAGCAGCAGCATTTATTGTATGCATTACCCTGTGTAAAAGTGCATTTCCCAAAGATAACATTTTAAGTTCATGAGCTCTGCGAGGTCTGGAACAACAAGCCTCGTACCAGTGCATTTGAGGACCTGGGAATACATTATGCTGGGCCATAGTAACCAGCAACAACTGAACTTGCCTCGAAGGGTGCTTTTTCCACAAAGAAAGTTAGCCCGCAAAGCAGAGAGCTTCACTAGATTTTCTAACCAGAGAATGAGACAGCTGGGGAAAGAGGAAAAAAAATGTGCTATTTATACCAAAGTCAATGGATTGAAATCCTGGAGATGTTCTGGCAGTGAGGATCATTCCTGGCTCCCAAAATGACGCTCCAAAATGCAGGGGGCAGAGAGAAACTGAGAAAGAATTCACTATGACATACACGTCCTCACCTTTACCATGCTACTCAAATGCTCATGTATTACAGTGCTAGACATGAGGAAACTCTCACGAGTAACACAAGTCTGGTCCCACATTTAGACTGCTGACAGAAGATATAACAATGGAAACAATGAAGCCTTCAGTGAAGATCACAATGCAAAGCCCAGCAAATGAAACTCCTTTTACAGGCTGGCCAGAAATACAAGCATGGATCACAGAATAATGGTGGATTTTTCAAAATTATGCCCAAGTGTGACACCCTTCATACCAATGTTCATCAACTCAGTCTTCCCATATGTTTTAGGGTGTATGTTTATTTATTTATTTATTTATTTTTCTTGCTTGTCCCCCACCACCTTTTTTGGGGCAGGTCATCCAGAAGCTTCTGCTCTTGGAAGAGGAGAAGATCAGAGACATTATTTCTTGGGATATACCCACACAGCCACATACGTTAAGCTTACAGAAGGTATTTTAACAGTAACCAACCAACCAGTTTACAACATTTAGTGTTTCCTGTGTAGATAAACACTAGCATTATCCTCAATGTAACAAACAGCATCCACTCTTTAAATCAGACTGAGTAAAGTAGCTATAAGGCCTCTCGTATCATAACAAAATCTAACTGCATTGAGTTGTGCAGCTGTTGTCATGCACCTCCAGGCTTTAGCAACATATTTGTACTCCTCCAAGTAATGCTTACTTCCTTATGAATCCCAGATGCTTCTTGCTCCACATGCACTGGGGACTTCCAGGTTCTGTGTTTTTTTATACAGCTCCCTCCTGTTTTTAAATAGCAGTCTTTGGCACACTGAGAAGCATATTTCACCAGCAAACAAAGATCTATTTTGATCTTTCAGAAACAAAATCAATTCAGTTTTGCAAGAAGAGCTAGCTGTTTTGATAAACCATGAGAGTTCTTAAAAAATAGGACAAAGTACAAAAAAGCAATTGCAGGGCTTCTGCCAAGTTGAAATTCGCATTTTCTTTTATTTATTTTTTAAAAGATTTTTCCCAGTCTCTATAAGCATATATCATAAGCAGCAAATATGCTGTGAAAGTCTAACAGACTTGTCAAAATGCACCCAGCTCTTGTCAGGCACTCACCTCAATGAACAGACTTGCTGCTTTGTTTTCTCTCTCCCTTTCTTTAAGCCCTTGGCTTCTAACACACTGGACGCATGTTGAGTATCAGTTAAATTCCTTTCCAAGTATAGTCCTTCAAAGGAAGGGAAACGGTCTCCTCATTCTTCCACCTATGCTTTTTGGCTGGTGTTAACAAAAACTACATGTTAGAACACAAATGTTTTGACTGCTTCATCTCATTCAGAGGGGCTACTGCACCAACACTTACCCCGACATTAGTTAGAAGTAACATTCACTCTTCCAAAAAGCAGTAGCAATAAGGGGTATCAAGAAGAATGCTTATCCCTCTGCCAGGCATGCAGCACCAGTACCTGCCTTCCCCCTCCCGTAGCTTTGTGTAGTTTTTTGATGGCTCTCACTCACACAGGTGTCTCTGTGCAGTGCATCTTTTTGGACTGCCATTTCCTCAGCACAAGAAGATGCAGGGGGCTCTGTGACCATTCATTTCCCTTCACACCTTTTCCTTTCACAAGGCATTCATTAGGCGGGGAGCTCCCAATGGCCCAGACCAGCCACATGCCTCGCATGACAGACACCCGCAGTAACCTCATGGAGGAGAGGGAGGTGCGAAGTACCCCTAGCAAAGTCTTTCACTCCCTCAGCAGCAGCCTTGCTGGAGGTCTCCACTGCAGATGTGATGGCTCTGTGACAGACTCTGGGAGGCCTATTGCTTTTTCTTCAACAAATCTGTCCAAACCCCAGTTTCAAAACCCTCCTTTAACTTGGCTCTAATGATGATCTCTCTCATCTGGCTACCTAAGGCATATGATAGAAACTGCACAGATTGTGACACTGAAGACCAGAATAACAACATCACTATTGAAGCACAGCACAGAAATCAACACTTCCATTTCTCAGCCTAGGCTGGATGCTTTACAATGGTGCTTTTCACTTCCACATGCCCTTTCACTACCCATATTTTCTCAGACATTTTCTAGGTGATCCTTACTTTTCCTGTATTTTCAGGGTTTTGCAAGGTGAAGCCACAGAAACTGTTCTGCTTCTTTGCTCCTTATTTTCATTCTTCTTATTAATGCCTGGGATTAAAATGTCCTTTTCCTCTCAATCAAAATAAACAACTAAAATTCTACTTTGTAAGTAAACTACCATATTTCTGAAGCAATTTTTCATATCCTCAAAGAAAGCTCATTGACCACTTCTGCTTAGGCCTTGAAACTAGGGTAATTAAACTCTTCAGCAGCATTTATAACTGGGATACCTCTAAGCTATTGGCTTCACATTAAGTTTATATAATTTTGTTTACAGTTGTTCAGAATGTCATTTTCTGAAGTGTTGGAGCAAACCTAGCTCAACACCCACAGACTTCAGAAGAAGCAAACAAAAGACAAAGCCAAGCCTTGCCGAAAATCCCAAACCTTTTACTCATCCTGATTTGCAAGATCAGGTTCTGAGCCCATGAGAAAGTCAAGCAAAGGAAACTGGCCACATACGAAGAGATGTTGCTGAGACTTGCCCAAAGACTGTAAGTCTCTCAGATTGACTACTCCCTTCATCAGAATCCAAGGTACATGGCTATAAATAACATTGTATACAAACACACCTAAAAAGAAAATCATTGTCCTAAGAGACAGAGAAATTTTGCCTTAACAACAACTTAAAAACATTGTTCTGAGAATGGGGAACCCACCCAATATGCCTCTGGGAACACAGAGGCTTTGTGTTTGATTGACAAGTTTATTCATCTCCCAGCATCCTCCAAACAACACACCTACTTCTGCAGATGCACAGAATCCACATAGTGTTTTTTCAGAAATAACCAGAAAACTCTCATCTCTTTTACTGACCTTGTTCCACAAAGGTCAAAGCGGCAAGCTGGCAACCCCAAGACACCATTCACTCACCCGACTCAAGACTAGAGCCTCATTTCTGAAAACTGATTGCAAAACTGCTCCAAAGCACCCACAGCCTCCAGTCATACCTCTGATGTGCTGATGTTTCCCGTGTCTAACACTGCCTTCCACCCTCATTACTTCTGCAGATTTCTCTCGCTGGCTTTCACCCAGCAGTCATAGTCAGCAGGTACCCAAAATAGATCATACACTTGATGATCTCAGACAATTGTCATTAGCAAATACACTGCTCAAGGGGGATAAGATAATAAAAGATGACCTTTATGCACTTGAAATTCATCTGAAATAAAAATTCCTTTCAGTCATAAACACAGTCCTCCCCAGACATTGCACACTGATCTTAGGAAGCTAAGATAACTCCACAGTTGAAGATTGAAACTACAGTTTTTGTTGGACTCCGTTTGCAAACACAGAGCACAAGTATCAAAGAGGGAATGAGAGCCTTTTATTTTTTCTCCTTTAGTCACATAGTGATTCCCTGAGGCTGATCAGTGAAAGCTGACTGCTGAATTAGGGATGGTTGTTCATCTATGACACGTTCAGACAAAGAAGTCACAGAGTCACAGAATGGCCTAGGCTGGAAGGGACCTCTAGAGATCATCTGGTCCAACCCCCCTGCCAAGCAGGGTCACCCTGAGCACGTTGTGCAGGATGGCACCCAGGCAGGTTTGGGATATCTCCAGAGAAGAAGACTCCACAACCTCTCTGGTCAACCTGGCTCAGTGCTCCGTCACCCTCACAGTAGAGAAGTGCCCCGTCATACTGAGCCAGAACTGCCTGTGCTTCAGTTTGTGCCCATTGCCTCTTGTCCTGTCCCTGGGCACAACTGAAAGAGTCTGGCTCCATTCCCTTGACACCCTCCCTTCAGGTATTTATACGCATTGATTCATACATTCCAGTCATACACTCATGATAAGAGAAAATAGCAACAATCACCTTTGTTTTCTGATGCACTTTTTATGCTAACACCTCTATCGCATGCAAAGACTGGACCGTTCCAGTCACTTAGGGTCTGTACCAGAATTCTTTCAAGCTGGAAGGAGGGGGGAAATTAGCTTCAGTCACTTTGGATCAGACTAGAGCCTTAAGAGCTCCACAGCAAGCCGTGCAGAGGACGTAGCCTTCTGTGCTCTTTCTCAGAGCATGCCATTTCTTTTCCTCAACCACCCCACGCTGGGGCCATCTCCTTTGTCTTGCTGCTCTAGGATTCCTAGTGCTGAGCATTTTCCTACAAAGGCCAGCTGCTACTCAGCATTCACATTACTTGTTGTGTTTTCATTACGACACCTCGTAGAATAGTTCCACCTTTTACACATCCCAAATATTACAAGGTGTCAAAGTATTATTAACACTATGCAAATTATTTTCCTACAGCCATGTAACAAAGCCATAGCAAAACCAGAAATACAATACAGACCTCCCAGGTTCCAGTTTCTGGCATCAGAAACATTTACTGCCTAATCGCTTCATGCTCCTAAGTTCTGTCATACCATACAATCAGATCTTACATTCCCTAAGAAACCACTGTTTTCCAGTGTGATCCAATGCATGGATTTAAAAGCATTCTTTTATACCAGTATGCACACAGGATGTAGATGTTCTTACTCCAGCACAGAAGTGCTTTTTTAGCGCAGCTCATGTTCTGGGGATAAGAATTTAATATTCTGAAGACAGTGGCACAATCCATCTCAAGGGAAGCAGAAGGAAGGGAGGTGTAAATCGTTCTTTCAAAAAATATTTCCCTGTGTAGATAAATTACCAGTCCATCAGCACCAAATTTTTTGACAATGACTGGTCTGCACATGTTGAACCCACCATAAACATCCACCCACCACTGAATAAGAGCAAGATTATACAAATCCGAGGTGAGAACAAAACTGTAGAATCATTTGGCTTGTCACAAGCTTTTTCCTCAAGCTATGTTCTGTAGTTATTTGGGAAACCAGTTTCAAGTGAGTGAGGTAAGAGATGAATAATTTTACTTTCTGAAATACACCTGACAAAAGCTGAATCACTAAACCCCCTTTGGCCAAACTCAGAAGCATCCTCTCTGGCATGCTTTCTCTTTACAAAGTAATAGCTACGCTCAAGCAAAACCCAAAATACACATCATAACTGACCATAGTAAAACATCTTCCCTTCTAAGTTGTTTTTTTTACTAGCAAGAAATGACTACAACAATTTAGAACTAAAACCGCCCAAATCAAGATTAAAAAATATATATATATATCAATTTACCCTGTCTTCTTATTTGATGCTTTATGCTAAAACTAAACTAGATGCTTGTAAGCATTAAGGTGCTTTCCTCTCTCACCCTTCTCATCTCCACTGATTTTTCTCGCCCCCCCCCCCCCCCCTTATCTTGCAAAAGATTACACAATTCCAACAGCATAAAACAAGGCGTTTTTATCCCCTGCTTTCACACAAAAGTACTTAGGGAACAATTACACAATGGTACTAATTTCAACAAATCTTTATTTTCACCTAAAATTCTTCCTGTCAGAAGGCAACAGTAGTCCAAATTATTTTCTGTTGGAAAATTCAGGCAGCTGTTATTACCTGTGCGCCTATAACGGACACAAAACGCAGCAAACATCTGAGCAATTCAGCTTGGCCACAGTCTCATTACAGAATCACTGCTGCAGACACCAGTTCCCAAGGGATGCCTTTCTGACCGCGCAGGTTTACCCTGCAGTCATTATCTGTGTGCTAAACGACCAAAGACTGCGTTTCCAAGCCTCCATTTCAAGGGTACGAACCAAACGCATTAGCTCTGCAGCTAATTACAGCTCAGCAGCAGGCAGCTAGCTGCGAGGGCCGCCGCTGTAACTGATCCCAAGGCTCTCGCGTGCTTGAGTGATGAGCTTGGTGCGAACGCCTCGGCCAGGGCATGGGGAAAGCCCACAACGCCCGGCATGCTGGCACAGCATCGGGGCCCCCGCTCCCCGCCCCTGCGGCGCCTTCAAGGATTATGACTGCAGAGCAGAAACATCGCTGACCCCGAGTTGTGATCTGGCTCATGCTACCTGCATCTTTCTCTTACGCACAGAGACGAAGGGCAGAGGAAAGTTTGAAACCTACTGACCTTTCAGTAGGTTATGATCCCCCAGAGGATCGTAGTTGAGCTTCTTCCCTATCCCCCCACACGCCTTAAGTAGGTGAGCACGCCGCTTTGGGTCCTCTTACAGCTGGTGCTCATGGCTTAAGAGCCCTTGCTCTATCTACCATGACTGATCAGCCATACAGCAGCTGCCACACGCTTCCACCCTCCCGTTCACACCTTCACTCTTCGCTGTCCCCTAGAAGGATGCAGGCCAGGCAGCGCACTGTGCTTGTGCTGCCCAGAGGGGCATGGCTTCAGAAACCCCGCAGATCCTGACTGAAACCTTCTGAGGGAAAAGATGGGATGGGATCTAGAGATAACCATGACAGAGCTACACAGCATTTGCACAAGGGCATCAATAAGCCGAGGCGTGACCAGCCATCCACGCTAGTCACACGAAGGGGTACTTCTGAACCTGCTTTGCTCCCCAGCCTTTGTGGGACCTGCTGAGGGGCAAGTGAAAGCCGCTGCTCGCTGAGACGATGCGGGGAGCTGCCTACCCCCGTGCCGACAGCCGCGGGTCAGCCGGGGTGGAAACCACCAAAGCCTTTCCAAGCACCCGACGCCGAGGGGATGGCCGAGCAGCAGCCCGAGCCGCGGGCAGCCCCGACGCCCGTGCAGACCCCAGGCCCCGGGGAGGAGCCGGCGGGCTCCGGAGTCGCCTCACTTCAGCCTCCGAGCTCCGCCGCGGAGAGGAGACAGCGCTCAAGCTGCCGGGGAAGGGAGGGGAAGGGAAAGACGACGCCGGGGGCTGCGGGCACCCACTTACCGCCAGGCGCGGCCCCTCCGCGGGGCTCCTCAGGGCCGGGGCTGAGGGGTCTGAAGGGCCGGCGCGGGCGCCGCTCACCGGGAGAAGCCACCAGGGCCGCGCCGGGCGCCCGCCCCTGGGCGTGAGGGAGGGGAGAAGAGGAGAGGGCCGGGCCGGGCCGGGCCCCACACCCCGCCGCGGGGAGCCGCGGCGCCCCCTCACGGGCCCGGGGAAGCCGGGCTGCGGCCGGGAGCCGCCGAGAGACAGGGCCAGCTGGGGCCGGGGGCGCCGCCGGCTCAGCGCAGCGCCCCGGGCTGCGGAAGGGGGACGAGGTGTGCCGGCCCGGACCCGCTCCGCCCCCGGCTCCTCACGGCACCGGACCGGGTGGCTGGGACCCCGCCAGGCTCACCAGCCCCGGGGCTGCGGGGAGCAGGGTACCGCAGGAAGGAAAGAAAGGGAGCGGGGAGGCTCCAAAGCCCCACGCAGGCTGTTATGCAGGGAGCTGAGCCCCACCTTCCCCGTAAGCCCCCAGGTAAGGGCCCTGCTCTTACAGCCCACGCTGCACATGCAGGGCTCACACCTGACTCACGAAGGAATAGCGGCTGCCAGGACCAGAGCCCCCGAAGCGAGTGCTGCCCAGCAGGGTTTCTTCTCCACGAAGTCCCAACAGTCCAAGGCATCACCGCTGAAATGGCACCGGTTGCTTGCAAGGTGTCTCCCCCTCCTTCTCCGTTGGGGTAGCAATTGGTCCAAGGTTAAGTAAATAGCCCGTTGCTCCAGCTTTCAGCAGCACGACACAACAATGCAAGCGACTTCAGAAATCAGCAAGCTCTGGATCTGAAAAACAAACATTGTCCTCACTTGTTTATTCAGTTGTGCTCCATTTCGTCAGTGGGCAAGCTGAGTTACTCTGCAATGATAACAACGTTTAACCAAGGACACGTGCAAAAAATGTGATGGGTACCTGACATGGCTTAAACAAGACTATTTTGATAAGAATATGTTGCAAGTGAGCAGCACACATAATCCCAGAATTTGACAGCCTTGTATTTGTATTCCCACACTTGAGATGTAGGTCCTTATATAACCTTCCAGACTATGATAGTTCTCTCCCAAGCTGGTTTGGGAGTATTTCAGGTATAGGACCTGATTTCCTTTGCAAAGAGAAAGCAATACCAAGGAATTAATGCCAAAGAGATGAATTCATTAGGGAGAGACTCTAATGAGAGAGGAACCTCTTCCTATATTCTATACAAACCTAAATACAAGGTTACATTTTTGTGTGTGTGGTCTAAAATTCAAAGTCGCCAGGTGAACTTCCCTGTTGTTTCAAGAAAACATTGCGATTCAAAGAGTGGCCAGTCTTCAATGTGCAACTCAAAATGAATTAGCACATGCTACTATAACAACCTGATGCCATACTGCTTTCCAAGTTGCCCTAGACGAAATTTTGACTACTGAGAACTACATCCTTCATTTGTTTATTCTCCTGTCCTAAAGACATTCCCCAGACCTGTAAAACTGGATTTTCTCCCTCTTTTCAGCAGACTGTAATTGTGATAAATACTGTATGGTCTCCTTAAATTTATTCCAGGCAAGTTAATATACAAAATTTGTTAATAAGCAATTGCGGTATTTTTCACACCTTACAGACTGAACATAAATGCTTTTAATACAAAGACTGCCTTTACTTACAATTCTGAATGCAGTTAAGATAAAGCAAAGCTATGGCAAATTATGCATAAACAGGTGGCCTGTTTCCATTGCAAAACATTGCTAAGATGACAAAACAATTTTAAAATTAATTGCATATTAAGCAAGAGCCTAAATGCTATACTTTTTATTATAGCACTTAGAAACTTGGCTTCAGACTTCAAGTCAACCGGACTGAACTGTGCCCCTGCTCCACAGCCCAGGAGTTCCACCCAGTTCTCCCAAATCAGAAAGGAAAGTAGCTGTATCTGATATTATAGAGGGTGGAGGACAGGAAATGGGAGCAATAGTAAAGGTTTCAAATGCCATCAGAATGAATTGAAACAGGAAATAAAGAGACTTCATTCCTCACCTTTAGTTCTACAATGTGGTATGATCACATGCAAGTCACATCAATAGTCCTATAAAAAATCTCAGAAAAAAAGGGCACACAAGGAAGGCCGCTTCTTTTGTTTGCTCATAGCTACAAGGGGAAAAAACAACAGTTTACCCTGACAAGCCACAGACACTTTTAAAATTAGGACAAGTTCTCCCTCTCCCTAGCCCTCACTGAATTTAGTTTCTACTGGCCAGCCCTACAAAGTCTCCCAAAACACAAGGGTAGATGGAATCTCATCCCCAGTACTGTACCCACAGGGTTTACAGGCAAAAATGTAGGTTCTGCATCAATAAGAAATTGGTCTCACCTGGTCTAGTTGTTCAGTTTTTTTTAGAACATTTTAACACAGATTTCTTTGTATCATCTCTGGCAATCATGTCAAAGCCTTTACGTGCATACAGGACAAGAAGGAACAGTCAAACCTCAGTAGCTTCCAAAGCAGGCAGCACAAGCAACCTGGTAAGTCAGTGAATTCTGAAGACAAACGCTGTAATGTCTGCTAGCCACGTATTTACCAGTCAGTCTCTTTTAGCAAGTAATGAAGAATGAAGCCCATACCTTACTTTTCCATGGGGATGCCCCATGTGTAAACACCAGAAAAAACACCACATGCATTTACAAAAACAGGTAAACAGCCTATTTCATAGTTTAATCACCAATCATGGTGCCTGAACACATCGAGTCAGTTCATCAGCTCAAACATCAAGTTTTAGAGGTATCTCACTGCAAAAAATATATAACTTGTACATACATGAAGTACACATTACTTGAAACACACAGGCACGATGTAATCATTCAAGACTAGGTGCAACTGAATTAAGGCCAGAGTCTTGTTAATTTCCTCATCTATATTCTAATGTTGAAAGTTTTAATTACCCTATTACCCTATTCACTTATCTACAACAGGCAGTTTTCTTATTTAATAACTTTGCCTTTTTTTTTTTTCTCTGTCACCTTCAGCATGTATTCCTGAGTTGTGCTTGTCAGTCTAGTTCTTCCTCTGAAAACCTAGTCATGTTGACAGCGCAGGGTTGGCCCTCAGATACATAGAATTGTAGAGGAGTATGGCTTCTACAGCACAGTACCATGACAAAAACACCATTCTACTAACTTCTTTGTGATTGAACCTTTTACCTTCTTTTCCAGGAGGAAAGTTTCCAAGGCAGAGCACACCCTTCCTTTGCATTATCTCAGTGAATATACTTCACGGCCTTCATGTGTGGGAAATCTTAAAGCCTCAGCACTACATGGATTCTGCTTCCAGTGAGGTCAAAGAGCTGCAGATAAGGAAGCTATGTTTAGCGCTTCTGAAAATCCTGTAGAGTGAATACCTGATATACTATAATACGGCACCAGCAGACTTCAGCATGTTCTCCACATCTCTGAGTTATTCTGAATGGAGAGGAAGATTTTGCAGATATTTGCTCTCAGGTCAGACTAGACCAGCTCTATTTATCCTCTCTAAAATAATGTATTTATCAGGAATAAGTCTCTTAACATTTATCAGCAACTGCACTTGTATTCTTGTTGCAATTCCGTTGAGAACAAATGTCTTGAGCTCAGTCCCAAGGAGGAAACAGGAGCCTCAGCTGTTCTTCAACAGGCCCCAGCAGCTGCTGGGACAACACAACCTGCTCATGCTAAATATGCCAAGTGTCCAAGACAGACCTTGCTCCCCATGCATTCTCTTTCCAGAATTTTCTGTTTATTCCCCAGACTTAAAGTTTTCAGTATACAGAACAGGAGGTTCTCCTTAGGCCCGACTAATTTTTTGCCTCAATTGCTGCTCTCTACCCTGTTATGCAAGTCCTTTGAACAGATTTCCAGCTGTGCCAACATCTACTCGTAACAGCTTGCCATCCTGTGGCAGAGCTACAGGACAAGAATATTCTGCTAAAGAGGCTGTGTTAGGAGACACTATACAAATATTCCGGTTTCTTAGAAAGCTTGTTCCCTGTAAGCGCCCATGGAAATTTAATCTTCTCCCGCCATCCCGCCAAGGAACTAAGGACACCAATCACAAGTTTACCCAGACAGCATCACCTGCATGCAAAATGTCTATAGTTCACATCTTCATGCTTCAAAGCCAAATTTGCATGTTTGTTCCTCTGTACTCTCTGAAATCACATTAGACAAAAAACACACGATTTACTAGGGATTTGTTCTGATGGCACCCGCAGTTATTCCATCTGTTATGAAAAAAGAAGAACCAGAGCAAGCTGTAATGCAAAGTAAACAATTTATTTTTTTTTCTTACATCATTTTTTACAAAAATAACATCACTTACATTTTGTGATTCAAATTTCTTGTACCGCATATTGCTTATTTCCAACATGGCACTTAAGGAAAGATTCAGCAAAACAGCAACATGATTTAGTGAAATAAAGTGACTTGTTTTCCATTTCTCACTTAAGCATGACTGAACAAACAACTCAGTTTACCAAGTGTAGAACCATTCATTTATTCTCTACGTCTTAAGGAACAAAAATCTTTCCCTTTCTGCTGAAGTATCTTACCACGTTTACAATGATTGAGGGCAAGGTGCAAATCTGTCACAGAAAACACCTAAAGGACAAGGAAATATTTTTATTCATTACATATCTGGTTAAAAAATCTGGTAACACTTGATGATAACACTACTTATATACATGTCCAGGTAAAGCTGAAATACTAGGAAGACTTAATAGCTAGAGGTATTGTGCACCAAACTTCTGCCTATTTAATAAAACGTAACAGAACATTTTTAACCAAGTAACCAGAAGTTTTCACTGAAAGTCATGCATAAGCATACAAGACGGAGAAATATTCTGCAATATGCACATTAGCAGTTTGGTTTATATAACATACTGGGAACCATGCCTAAGAAATTCTGCACATGTGCATGATTTAAAAAAAAAAAAAAAAAAAAAAACAACAACAAAAAAAAAAACTCTTTGCAGTCTTCATTTGCATTAACAGGTCAATTTCCTACTAAGTGGCTGGTATGAATGTTAAAACCTCATATACTGTTTTGGAAGTTTTCCCCGAATTGTGAGCACCTGGTATCTACACAGTTCAACTTTTGCAAGGCTGACAAGTCACACTATTTTTGTTTGATTTCATTTGGCTTAAATATGGTTGTATATCCTGCGTATCCCTAACTAGTTACTGCTCCTCAAAATCACCAGCTTAAGCACCACTAGAAAACCAGTATTTGCCTAAAGACATTTGTAACAGCGAGGAAAGCTTCCTTTGAAGTTGCTTCCTGCTGCATTTCTCTCATTTTTGTTTTACATGGATTTCTAGCAGTCATAGGTTAGATGCCTCTTCAAATTTTTTGACCTTTTAACTAAGGCATCAACGATTATTAACAAAATGAAGTCCACCTCTTGCTAAGAACTTCAGTAAATTAACACCAACTCATTTCATAATTAGAAGCTAACAAAATACCCAGAGACAGCATGATTTCCATAATTTCCTACTATTCGTGTTTTAGATTCACATAATGGAATAAGAAACAGAGCTACTTAATGTTACTGTACAATAAGGTAACAACTTTTATAATGAAACAGACCAATACACATGGTAATTTAACCTTCAGCACAACTGTAAAAATAAAAAAAAAAAAAAAAAAAAAAAAAAAAAAAAAAGTCTTGTAACATTGCAGGTCATGTTTTGTCATCTACAGATCTTCCTGAACTGTTGCCCTGAAGTTAGTTTTAGCTTCACAACCTAAAGACTTAGATGTACTCTGTACGAAAACATCTAAAGTCATAGATCTAGTTCAAACTGAAGACTCAAAACCTTGGAATAGTAGACTTGTAGGAGACTAAAGTACATCTTTCTAAATTCTTCACCTTAGCATTTCAACTGTTGCCACAGGAAGGAAGATCTTCAAGTTAGAAGTTTTCATTTAACACTTGAAAAAAAGATGAAAAGAAAAAAAAATGGACATTACAGACCCATTTAGAGACCAGCTCTTTCAAAACAAAGACATCATAACTAGAAAATTAGAAAAGCTGGTCCCATTTTTATATTCAAATACTGATTGTAAGTTAAAAAAAAGAATACAGTACATGCAGTAATATGAAAAAACCCTGCCTAACAAGTTCAAGTAAACAATCAAGAGTAACTAGGAAAAAGAACCAAAAAACTACCACTTAAAAAAGACAAGGTAGGGGACATTTTACAAGACAAATGTCATACAAATCAAGATGATCATACCACATGTCCCTCACTGGCAAGGATTTGTTGGCTAATTTGAAGTTACATATTATACAGGAAAAGGCATACGTTATATATCAAAAGAAGTCCTGTAAGTTACTTTTCACCTCACTAAGTATTTCCCTCTTAGATAAATAGATTAATAATATGCTTAGAGAAGGCTATAAATACATCCTTTACAAAAGTGCTGTGAAAAAGAAGCTGTATTTCTCCCTGCACACACTTGAATTTTCTAAAACATTTACATGAGTGCACCTGTCATACAAATCCTACTTGTTCTCAGAAAACCAACAGAAAAGTAGAAGCTTCATGCACTTGGACCATTCCTGACCACAAGTTTAATTTTTTGCTAATTAACCACTCCCCAAGAGCTGACCAATTTTGAATGTTAGTTTTATCATCATCTATTCAGAGACTACATCTAAGTCCATCTAATATTATGAAGATCCAACAACTCAAGGAGGAACATTGCAAGAGTTCAGTGAATAACCAGCAAAACAAAACAAAACTAACAAACAAACAAAAAAAGCAAAAAGCTTCCTCATCCTCAGAACCATTTAAGAGTACTGGTAGTAACAAGCAAGCATGGCCTCCGCTCACATTTCCATAATGTTGCAAATGTTTCCTTACAGATGTCTTGAAGCAGGTGCACTTAACATTCACAGCAAAGCTGAGTACATTAAGAGAATCTTGCATTTTTCCACTGGAAAAGTATCTTAAATTTATACGTGTATGCTGTGGCCTTTAGGCTCCTCTGACTGATAAATATTCATTTGTCTTTACTCTATCACTATTATACAATAGCTATACAATCATGCAGAAAAAATACTATATTTCTTTTTAAAGATCAGGACTTGAAGCCCTAAATAGGAAGAGTGATTTCAGTTCAAAATAATGGAAAAAATACCTTCAACGGATACACAACTAATACATAGTACTCCTGTAGCAAGCTCCATTCTTATTCCATAATAGCTGGGTTTTAGGTGTGGCTTTTTTGAGACAGCCATCAGAAAAAAAGTGAATAGAAATAAAATTAACTGAACAGAATTTACTCTATACAGCCTTTTGTATTAATGTGAATCATCATCAACACACCTACCCAGAATACTATAAATATTTGCTATCACTGTTTTAGTATACACTGGATATTCAGGTACAAATAGAGACTTATTTTATACTTGAAGTACATAAGTCTTCTGATTGATGATCCATTTCATGTCACTTCAGTAAAAGATAAAGGAATGTAAAAGTTATTATGGTGCTTCAATCCATACTTTACTAGTTGTGACCTAAAAAGTGTTTGTTTGTTCCTCCCTACCCCCCCAAGGACAACACAATTAAATCCATTTATTGAACCAATCCAAAACTGAAAAATAGTATGTCTACCCACACTGAACCTGCTCTATAAAAAACATGGTTACAATCAAACGGATACAGAAGCTTGGCAATGAACGTAGTAAACAGAGCGCAGACTTTTTTTTTTAGCTACTGTTTCACATATAGACACTTAAGTGTGCTGCAGGAAAACAACTGTCTATTGTTTCAGCAATTCAGCTGAATGACTAAACTGAGACAGATACTAAGTGCCCTACATACATTTCTGTGAACATAAATGTAAACAAAAGTGTTTGGCCTCCATACAATGTCATATATCTAAAAGTGCTGGGGTTTGGAAATTTGTCCTGCATATTTCCAAGAGCAACTAGTTTACATTCGGTTTGATAGGATTAATAAAGTGTTTTGGAGGTTAACTCACTTTGGTCACGATCCCAAAGAAAAGTTTATGTTGCGTAGTTTCAACTATCCTCCTCATCATCACTAATAAGGTCTCTTTTTTCTACGCAAGTCTCTCGTTCACGCAGGAAATCCTCACGAATGGCTTCAAGTTCAGTTAGTTCGAGACGTACTTTCTCCAGGTGATAGGTCCTTCGGTTCCTGATCTGACGTAATGGAAAAGGATTCAGGTCTCCAAAAGCAATACCAGTCAGTTTCCTGTAAGATTATACAACATAACACAATAATCATTCATATTCAGAATCTTTTAAAATCAGTTTTGTACCGCAGTAGTATCACTATCTAGCATGTGACTGACATCTGTTTTCCTTCATGTACCTGACAGATCTCATATGTTATCAGGATTGAAAACAAGCTCTATAAAGTATTCAGTTTTAGTTACTTCAAGTGGTAAAATGTTCTCAAATGCTCACCAGTCCTCAAAGCCACCTACAAACTCTACACAACTATAACACTTACAGTTCTTGACAACACTGAATAGAAGATGTAAGCTTGGCTAGATCTTCATTGGCTAGGTTGAATACACAGTACATCCAAATACCCAATTATACACTGGAAAGCTTGTTCAACCCCAGGACAGTCAGCTCTCAACTTATCCAGGATAATGAAGTGGTGCAAGAGACCAGATAAAGCCTGGGACAGTACAGGTGAAAACAAGTATAGCACAAAACATGTTAAAGACAAACTCTGATACAGTGATAAAGCTCAGGAGTTTTGCTAGATGGAGAAGAGATCTCTGAGCCAGTGTCAGCTCAAGCTGGTCAGATCACACAGCAAAGCATCACAAGAGCAGAGATGTGCTATGCCGTCCCATCATACAGTCACAATGAAACTAGTCACTGATCTGCCTAGTCAGTCTGAAGACATAGTTAATTATATGATTACTGTTGATCTGCACCTGAGCAAGTTCTTACTACTTACTGAAGGAAAAAGGGGAACTGGAGTTTAACTTAGTCTAGTTTCATTATCAACTGAACCCTAATACTAAGACAATTTATTTGGACAGTTTATTTAAGAGTAAGCTCTCCCTAGGTTTGTATTTTTGGGTAAGAAACAACCATTTCCTGCTATTTATGAACAGAATATACTCCAACAGCCTCTCTACCTCTGCACATATGGAACACAATTATCATCTGTAAAAAAAATAGGTAAATGCACAGCCTATAATGTCCTATAACCTGAAGTATGTTTATGAGCATTTTGGTATATACTTTTTTCCATTAGAGACCTTAAACTTACAAAATTATTTTGCACTGTTTCTAACTCATTGAGGATGTTCATGAATTCTATAAAAATAGTCTTTTGGATTTTTTCTTCTACAGGATGATTTTTTTCGTCCATATCAGTATCAGATGTAATTCTATGTGTTTCGGTACTGTTTAAATTTTGATGTTGTAAAGCAAAACAAAACAAAGGTAGAATAAGAGACGAGTTGGTTTGAATAATTCTACAGTATGATCACACAAATCAGTTCTGACATGGAAGTTAATATCCCCTAGGTGGCACTACATACCACTACACCATCCTTGCAACTTTGACTTTTAAAATCCCATGAAAGCAAGGACTTGCAGACCAGCATAGCATATATTTGTACTATATACACTTTTGATGCACTGAATTCTGGCCTTACCTGAACAATGTACAGATACTTTAAAGATATCTCAGCACCAGATATTTTATACAGGAAAGAGAAATGATCACATGCTTTACTTAACAGTAAGAAAGGAAAACCAAATCTAAAGTTATGATTCCTCCATCACATTTTCCAACCTTTAGTTATTCATGGTACTGCTGGGATACACATTATACATTTGATTATAGGATACATTTTTAAAATATCCACAAATCTGAGTGTTGTTTTTTTTTGTGTGAATTACTCACCTAGCATCAAGTATAGTACGTGTGAAATACCGAAGGTACTTGAAAATGGACATTGAATCTTGCAGTTTTAAGATTTCTTCTTCTTTGTACTTAAAGAGTGCCAGGGCAAATCGGAATATTACCTGATTAAAACAAATACAATGTTTGATTCTTCATAAAGAATCAGCACATTCTGCTCTTAGCTATTATAAATTCAAAAGAGAAGTATTACTTCTCCTACAGCTTGTATTGTATTTAAGCTATCTAATCATACCTCCATCTCTCCTGCCTGTTCTACCCCCCATTTCCAAGTGCTGCCCAAAACTTTTGTTACAGCCTATAACCGATACAAGGTGTTCTGCAGTTCAATCCAGAATACAATATTGGGTTTACAGTATATAAACTCTGAAGTTTTTATTTTCTAATTCAAAGCTGTAAAGACTGCTGAATACACTACTAAATTATTGCAGAGATAAAATTAAGTCTTCTTATTATTTAACAGGTTGTTTTCCAGTGCCATTTTCCCCACATGTTGGGGGACTGACGCAGTAGGAGTTTGATATCAGCTTGTCAATTAACTTTGTCATACGCTGGAAAAAGCATTACTTCATTCTGAAAATGCTTCAGGAAGTTTTGAACTTGTCTGTGCAGAGCTGCCTTCAGAAAATACCACTGCGTTAGAATGCTCAGATGAGGCTGACAAAAAAATCTAACTAATAAGCGAGTTTTGTCTGTTTTATAGATCTCGTATTCTCTCCAACATCTGCTTTAATGCTATTATTGGGTTCAAATTCAATTATTTTCCTGCACTGATTTTTTTCACTACAATTTCACAACTATGAAACACGAAAGTTCTTACATCCCCATCCCCTTACTTTATGATAGGGGCCCAGAGAGTCATTGTTAGCCAACTGTAAATTTAAATGTCTGCAGAAATAAAGCAAATAGTTGCTACAGAGAAGTCATTAATACTTGGTTATGAATTTTTACACCTTTTCAATGCTTCTTTCTCCTCCTTCACTTAAGTTTTCTTCTTTATAACAGTAGCTCCAATTTTCATATAATTATTGTAAACTGATTGACAGCACTGCCTATAGCTTTATTTTTCAATGGTAAAAAAAAAAAAAATGATGGGTATGCAAAGTTTAACTGACAGGATTCCTGTGAAACCAACTTCCTGCACCCTGAAACTCAGTTACACCACAGTATCTTGTTACCAGATAACAACAGAAAAACTTTGCTTATTCAGTTCACCTTTGGTCCCTCATAGAGGAATGAGTCCCATATTTTAAAAAGGATGTCACTAACGACACTGTCCACAAATACCACAAGAAACCAGTTGAAAGTTATAAGAGTATAGTCGACTTTGTACTGTTCAAAATGAGCATGCAGTCGTGGAAGTTTCTCACTCATTAAATCTTTGAATACTCGCTGATCAACCTAAAAAGAAGACACATGATTTATTGATCCTATACTTTCCAACATACACATGGTTCAAAGTAGGGCTGATTTTTCTAGAGCTTGCTAGGAGACCCAGGACTGTCAACATTTCTATGCTATATGCACCCAATCCATACACCATTATTCCAAAGCACACCTCCCTTGCTGAAACAACCTTTTGCTTAATAATCCACCCCATCTTAGAGGACTCCTCACACATAGACGTTGTGTTCCTGCTACTGGTCACTTGTGCTGCATCAGTGCACAAGCACCAGGGTAAAGAATGAGCTGGGGAGAGATTTGGAGAAGGGAGCAAGCAGCACTGCAGAGCACTGCCTGGAAGCAGAGGAGCACTGAAGTGTATATTGCTCACAGTACTGCCGAATGCATTCCAATCCCTACTCCCCAAAACAGCCCACAGCCAATTCCACTAATTTTGAGGAAAGAAACAATCAGTTCCGTCAACATTGTGAAACTAATAGTTAGAAGAGGGGTTATGAACTGGAGCTCCAAGCAGGTCACTGAACATTCGTTTCAGCTCTATACTCGGAGTCCTTGTTCCTGGTGCCTGGAACTCACTTCCACCAGCTTATTACGTACTCCCCCACCACCCCCAAAAGGCATACCAAATAGTCTTAGAACAAAAGTTTCCAACTGGCTACAGTTTACAGAGACAGGCTTTATTTCAGCACAGCACATACCTGGGATCCTAGCAGTGTCTTCGTATAATAATCACGAGGCATGAAAACTTCCACTATTGTTACTAGACACCAAAATGCATCTTCCTGTTCCAAATACAGAAGAGCAATTGCTACCAATCTGAAAATAGGGTTTATTTGGAGAAGAACATTATAATAAATGCCACAAAATGCATTAAGATGAATTACAACAGAGCCTTTGTTTCTGTTCAGCAGACATAAATGGATTAATAGGCGATAATGCAGCTTCAAATGAGGCAATGAGATGCCTTCTCAGCCAATTCAAATACTTTTATTCAATTCAGTAAGACACACGCAGGCAAAAGCAAAGTGATTTTCTAGAACACACTTTTCCAGGAACTAAGGCACATTAATTAGAAGTTTGCAAGTCTTAAACCTACTACTCTGATCCCCAGACTTTTGTATTTCCTTACTGAAAAAAAGAAGATGGTTCCTGCATTTCACACACAATCATTTTAAGTTTAGAAAAATAATTTCTAGCAAATTTACTTTATATCCACTACACTAAGTTAAATAATACTTTCATCTTCGTATACCATGGTCTTTAAGAAAATACCTACAGTTTTTCAAAGACTTAACTTGTTCTAAGAATTTCCTAAAGTAGAAGGAAAAAAGGATTCAAGAACAGCATTCCTGGTTTTCCTGTTTCTAGTGAGGACTATGGAAGAAAAACCAGAGGAATAGCTTTGTGTCATTGATAGCTGTTTAAATATGAAAGGTTACCTCAACTTGTTTTATTTCCACGTGCAAGAGGAACTGCAACATGTACTGCTTTTGATGTTACACAGCTTAACAAAATTATCATGCTTTGAAAGCTTAAGAGAATCAAAGCATGGAAAAATATTTAACTTGCTTTTAACTTCTTTAAGTATACTCAACTGCAGAATTCTCTCTCTCTTAGGTTGTCCTTTGTGAAATATTCAGAAATTTAAAAAGAGTGGGGAAGCAGGTGTGTCCATTTTTCTACAGTTTGCATGAGTACTCTGCTTTTGAGCAATGTTTATATATAAAGTAAGAAATCAGAACAACGTGACCTAAAACAACCATGATTTAACTTGAGAACGTTTCCTTAAATAAATAAATAAAAATTTAGTAACCCTTTGGGTAGAGATAGTAGCTTTTTAAGCGCTTGCCATGGGATCTTCATTATTGTATCTGTACCCTTCTTCAGTGCAGATTTAAAATGATACAGCTGCTGTAGTTGAAGTCTACAAGTCTGGTATATCAACTAGTACACAACCTGACACCTATGGAATTATAACATGGGCACAACAACGGCATGTTAGACTAACATGTCTGTTTCAGATAACACCTTTCTTCACTACAGATCTCAAACTACCAAACCTATTTCAGCAGATGCCAATTGCAATGACACTAAACGTGAAATTTTGCCTTGGTTTGTAGCACCAAAATAGTCCTTAAAACGATTACTGCAGCTTTAACTGAAGACATCCTGAAAGAAATGATGAAATCTGTGGCCTTAACACACACACAAACAAGATCTCAAGCATTTATTTCTGCTTATTTAAAAAAGCATACAAAAAACTGCTAACAAATTCTTGCACACAGAAGCAAAAGGATCCCCTAGAATTGACGTGAAGACCTTGCAAAACCTACATTTAAGTAGCCCATTTCCTAGGAATTAATGCCAGTTCCAATTTTGCAAAGCTGGTTTTAAAAGTCTCATGATCCAAGTCTTCCATTTTTTATTGTTTAAAAACGTATTAATTATCTGCTTATTACAGCATTACAAATTGCATACAACCCATGAGGAGAACTGCTGTCCAAAAGGCTGTTGCTATATAACTGTTTTGAAAGTGCACATTGTTTCTTCCACTGCACAGCTATAACTTACAGTTCACAAAATCTTACCTGTTGAGCCCTTGGCAATAACCTATATCTGGATTTCTCCATGAAAACGCCAGCAGCACATTTCGCAGTTTTTGGATCCCTTCAGATGTTGGGGAAGAATAATGTTTGTTGTTTGGCAAAGTTCTCAAGAGATCCAATTCAATCTGTTTAGATGCAGGATTTTGTTTTTCTAGCGCATTCTGAAGCAAGGTCTGGAAGTACCCAGGAACTGTGCTGTCCTTGAATTTTTTAACATGGAGATTGACACACCATTTCCATATCTTGGAACGATGTTCATGTGGAATCCCAGATCGAATAAGGTTCTTTAGTTCCACACAGCGCATCATCTCTCTATTCATTGTACTTGCAAGATAGTTTTCCCATTTTACCCCTGTGGAAATCTCCCGATTTTCACTGAGAGAAAGCGATCTCAGGTCCAAAGCTCGTGATTTTGCTACTAGTTTCTCTTCCTCATCATCTTCTGGGACTGTTTGGAAACCATATATATCATATTCACTGAAAGGACAGGAGGGAAAAAAAAAAAAAAAAAGTGTTCCTAAAGATGTGTTCAGCAATCCTGAAAGTTCCCATCCTAAGGCTGTTACCAATACCCCTCAGACTGCTCCCCATAGCTTCCTAGAAATTTTAACAAAACTGTTATTCAGACATTTTTCTAAACTACTTACTTTATTTAGTATTCTAGAATATTCAAAAAGACTTTATGCCCATATACCAATACATACATCACTACACAGATTAAGTGATTTATTTAAGAACAGGGTCAAGTCCAAACTGGCTCATCTCTTTAATTGCTCACCTTCAGCAGCTATATAGCAACACTTGAGTTTAAATTCCATACTGTATCTCAAATAAAGTACTTTATTTATTTAAATGTCAAAAATAATTTCCTCACTATACCATTATTCATGACGGGAAATATATTAGAATCTCCAAATCCTGCAAATATATATCCCCATCATCTGTTTTCCATTGTTAGAAACAGGCCCATTGGTCAAGATACCCACAACAAACTCCTGAGGCGTGATACAATTCATCTGAGAGGTAGGTGCTCTGGCTGCCAGTGATGGTACTTCCTTTATTACTCCAGATATAGGCATGTTCACAACATAATTTATACCCGTATGTTTTATATATACACACGTTTTAATCGCACAAAATTACCTGACCAGGTATGGCTTGAAAAATGCTTGTTCTGGTTGTTCACTGGTTTCTGCTTTCAGGGCATCTTCTAGTAACTGTGCAATAACCTCACGAGCAGGGCTCTGCTCCTCAGAACAAACAGGAGTTTTCATTTCTTGAAGCAAGATCAGGTATTTACTTTCTATCTGACAGAGTTTAGCTTCCAAGCTAGTATACTGCAGAAAACAACATACAGTATTTAAGACACACTCTCGGACGTTTAGCTTGTACTACACATCTCTTCAAATATGACTCAATATTCTTCTATTCATTTCAGTTGCTTAAAAACATTTAATTCAAGAATAGTCAACTTTACTCCCCAGTTCTGTAGCACCAGGAAACATAAAGCAACTCTGACATGGAAACGACATGTTACATGTATATTTTTATTAAGATATTAAAAAATTCTGCATATAAAATATGTGAGAAAGATCTCAGATACTTGTTACTTTTTTACAGATTTTTTTAAAGGCAGAATAGTAGCCCGTGTGTATTTCTACCATACGTATATTTATATGCAGAAAATCTGAGTAAATTTTAATTGTTATTACGTTGTATGAAGTACAACTCAATCATTTTGTGTTGCTAGAGAAATAGTTTTTACTCTATACACTTTTGAACCCCAAGAACTTAAATGGAATTTTAAAGACATTAAGTAGTTAGGTAACAGCATGTAGCAGTTGTCAACAAACTTCTATGCCAAAAATACAGCCTCTAGATTTGGCAGCTGTGCACACCGTTTCCCAAAAAACAGAGGCACACCCCACAAAACTTAGCTACAGGTATCTTGCCTTAGCTACAAGTGTGTGCACACATTATTTGCCTCCAGGCAATGGAAATTTATAATTTACCTGCAACTTCTCTACACTCAAATTCATCCATACAGAAACACTTCCAAAGTTACATTCACCATAACTTACTCATCCTTCATGCTCAAGAGGGGAAAGCCCTATTCTGTGACATACCATCAAAATAAAACCCTATCACATCCTTTCATACACACCCTGTTTTTGGCATACTTCAAGCTACTGCAATTTTAATGCTGAGCAAGTGATACATGCTTGCAGAAACACATATGCCTGTATTCATAAATTGTGAAATAATGCGCTTAACACTATTCTAAAATCTACCACATTTTTCAAGAAGCCATTCAGATACACTGGTCTGTAAAACTGTGGTTTTTGTTGTTGTTGTTTTTAACTGACTCTATCACATTTCATACTTTTGAATTGTTCCAGTTCTGTTATAGTTAAGCTCCTTGAGTAGATTTACAAGTGAATTTTTGAAAACTGCATTAGACATAGACAAAATGAAAACATGCTGTGTTCATCTGACCTTTGCCTGCCATTCTCTCTCTCTCACTTCTGCATTTCTTCGTAGAGCAGAAAGTTCCAAAATCTCCTTGTTTAGAAATTTGTTCTGGGTCTTATAACCCTGCAGATTGTCCTGTTGATAAAAGGAAACAAACTGGATTTTTAATAAAGATATCTCTCAGATTGCAAATACCTACCAGAGAAAGTATATTTCAGAACAGAGACCAAGCAGCTACTAACAGGTATGCTAATAGCTACTAAAATAATTAGGATCAAACCAAGTATTTTTAGTGTCCGCTTAAGTCAAGCACAGAGGCTAGATAGCTACGAGCACGGAGGTGTACAGGTTGGTGCTGTGCCTCACTTGCACAGTGCTATGCCCCCAGCAGAAGGCAGTTGGTCACTGCTTGCAGGCAGGACCAGCCCTGCAAAGCTGCCCCTCACCGCACCTGGAGGAGAACAAGACACGTGTGCTGAACATGCCAGAGGGGTTGTGGTGCTGCGCACCAGCCAGAAGCACATGCAGTAGAAGAACTGGGGGCAAATGAACCCTGGGTTTTGGTTACCCTACCAGTCCTCAGTCATGTCTGCCTCCACACTAAAATATAAATTCTTACCAAAAGCTTCCTCACCAAATTCACTCAGCTCCAGGCTACAGACACTACTTCTGAAGGTTGAGGCTGTGAGATAAGGGACTCTGAACAATTACAACATTCCCACAATGAGCATCTGCAAGCTTTGTTCTCCTTTCTGCCCAGACTATTGATTTCTAGTTTCAATTTTATTTCCTAAAACTTCCAGGCTTACATATAAATAAAGCTATGAACCTTTTAATATATTCTATGTGTCTTATATTCCAAATCACTTGGAACTTTAATCAGTGTGGAATCAACATTTATCCAAAAGCAAGTAGGCATGTTCAAAGCAAAGTGGGTAACTTCAGTAACTTTGTGAGAATGACACATTCACTGATGTCAGTTAAAAGAAGAACATGTACTGATACCATCTGGAGCATCATTAGTAATAGAGGTTCTTATATTCCTCTTTTCTCCTTTACCACTCATTCCTCACACTTTGTTTCCCCATTTTTGTTATTAAAGAAATAAAAAAGCAAGCATTTTGGTGGTATTCTCCATGCTTATATTTTCCTCTTACCCTTACTTTTTTCCTGTTCCTTTGATTACTTCTCACACCACTCTTCCTGCACACCAAAGATTAAATTACCGACTGTATGAGATACTGTACTACAGCTGTACAGACCAGCTCAAAGTATAGAAGTCCTGTTTATATTCACACAACAGTTCAAAGTGTAGATTCCAAGCAGAGAAAGCCTCAGGTGATGAGTATCTTGGAGAAATGCTGAAGTGATATCCCCAGAAAATAGAGCAGACTAGAAAGTAGTTTTTAAAGGCAGCAGAGATTTCCCTATCCATCAAGACAGAGACATTGCTCTTACTTTTAGTCTGTCCAGTTCCTGTAGTTCCTTATTAATACAGGTGGCCATGGGAGAATTTACTGTGCCACTTTGGGAGGATGTATTGTCCTCACATTCGCTGAGTTGATGAGACAGTTTCATTATCACTTCATCTTTAGCTTGAATAGTTTCCATCAACATACCCAGCCGCTCATTGAGTTCTCCGACTTTACATTTCAGATTCTTTACTTCCTGCTGGAGACTATCTTTCTCCAGATTTAACTTTTCAAGCTGGTTGTTGAGACCCAAAATCTGGTCATCTTTTTGGTGTAACAGCTCTAATTTGTCTTTGGGAACCCCCTCACATAAACGGCTTGCAAAGTATTTGTCATATTGGGAAGATCGGACTGTTTGCTGCAGAAGTCGCACAAGTTCCTGAGAATTTAAAAGAAAAAAGATTGAACTGAAAAACAAAGCTGAAGAATTTATGTATCTTAGAAATCTAACATCAAACAAAAGTAAGCTTTGGAATTATTGTTATTATTTATTTATTTTGCATCTGAGTTAATTTATTACAAACTTACGATGGTGTTTAAGGAAGAAAAAGAAATACTTACAGGACATGGTTCACAATGATTGGTTTATGTGGATGGTGTATCTTTCCCTGAGCTAAGGATCTTGCATGGAAAGGCTACAGCCAGTTTAGAAAGAATTGTTGACAGCTACAGCAAAGCACTTATTTGGAAGCTGAAAACCACTTACTTGTAAGAAGCCCTGTTCTAAGAAATAAGAAGGGCTTGAATGACCAAAAAAAAAAAAAAAAAAAAAAAAAATGAATGTTACAGTACAGAGAAGTGAAAGATAACTAACTGCCTTTTGTCTAACAGAGGCAGAAAAGATACTAAGGAGGAAAAAAAAACAAACACATACTGCTTTGCTAAAAGAAAGTCTTTGCAGGCTTGTTTAGAAAAGCCTTGCTACAGAACCAAGTAATGAACTGACTTGCCACAAAGGAGAAAAGGCAGTTTCTCTGGTGTTTGCAAAAAACAATGAAATCTCTGAACATTTTTGATTTTTCAAGCAACAACAAATTTATCCAGTGATTCTACTGTTTTTGTCCTCTATTTCCTCATTAAAAAAAAAAAAAAAAAAAAAAAAAAAAAGTACCCTGGACCATTACAACATTACAATACTTATTTCACTGGCATGAAAGATGCCTGGGAATTCACAGGTAAACATGCACAAAAGCAGCTGATTTTTAAGGCAGTTTGCATCTTTGCTGGCATGAGATTCTACTACAACTTTCAGGAACTTAAGTTTTCTGTGAACAAGATCTGGGCTAGGTCTTGAACTGCTCCTGAATGAGAATACCAGCCAATATCCAGTGAAGTTTGTTACATGCAAAGTTAAAAAGTGAAATTTTAAAACAGAAGACATACTGTAAAAAAAGGTAGAGTCTGCTTTAGCTATTACTAGAAACTCTCCAAAAGCTGAAGTGTAAAAATATATAACATGATGATATTCCAGATCAACACACTAAGAAAGAAAGAACAGCAGACCGCTGACAGGCACATCTCACTAATATACGTTATTACCTTTCCTGGTTCCCATTTTTGGTTATTGGTCTAACACTGTGGAACCATGGGAGGGGTAAGTTCTAGCCTAGAATTATCTGAAACAACTATCAGTGAAACTGGGACTTCAAACATTTTTTACATACTAACTCTGACACTCATTAAGAATACAAGGGCAGAAATAGGAATTTGTTTTTATGAAATAGGAATTTGTTTTTATGAAATTCCTAAAGCTTGAGTTGAATAAACACATCTGGAAATTTGCAAAGACTTGGGAAGTCTTAGACATGCCTAGAATGAACCAGTGATTTTGAGACTGTTGCGAAGCTCTAACAGATTAGGTTTCATTTCCCCACAGCAACAAAGAGTAAACTGTAAAGGTCTACAGAGCCAAATATCAAGCTACAGTCTTTAGAGGGGCCTGTGAAGGATCATTTGTTGAGGAAAAGTTTGAGAAACTAGATTTTCTTCCTTCTTCCATTGTGATTTGACAGTTTCATTATCTTAATACTACTGGACTGAACTTCTAATAATTACTAAATAGCTGGATGATTTCATGGACATAGTTCAGTGATATCCAACTGTTCTATTTATCAAAAATAACAGCACTGGTAACTTACATGTCAATTGACATTCAGTTATCAGAGAATCCTACTCAACAGGGACATATGTGATAGATGATCTTGCTTGTAAACAGTAACTACATAGTAGGTTATCAGCTCCTGTCTACTCTCTAAAAATAATAAACTAAAATACAAGATCTGTCTAGTCACTCATGTTGCCAAGGAAAACATCCTACTTGTATCTACTTGTATCTGGCTGCCATTTATCACAGTTCTAAATCCAGCCCAGTGTCAACACTGAGAACATCTCAAGCTACTTGAGACATGTATTCTTTTTTTTTTTTTCTTATGAAGACAGAAGGAGCTGAAACACAATGTTTCATTAGAGCACAGTGAGATTTCACACAAAACCTGTCTCAGAAGCACAAACGTACTCCTTAGAGAGAACACCTAAAAAGCATGTAAAGACATTCGTTTCCTTGTTTTCCCTTTGATCATCTTGCATACTGGAAAACACAAATAGCAAAGCTAGCAGCTCCAAGAGTGACCTAAACTCTGTTTCTTCTTAAAATTAATAGAAATTCCTTCAGGTAAAACCAAGTTATTAAATAAATCTGAGCAAGCAGGGGACATACAAGCACGAACACTGTATGAGGGCAATACTAAGTGCATAGATTTATGCTTAGGGCCCATGATTTACAAAATCTTTTTGTGCTGATACACTGTGATACAATAGGAGTGGGAAGGTGTCAGTTACCATTCTGCCACTCTCCTCTTCTGTAGCAAAGGAAACAACAAGAACAAAACAAAGAAGAAAAACTTCAAAGGAGAAGTTCCTCAGGAATTACAGGTACTAATCAGAGCTTTTTTTTTTTTTTTTCCTGCATTATCTGCTAAGATCTTTGCAGACACTGGGAAATCTAGCTTCAAAGAGTAAGATACACATATAAAAAGTCCTTGTTTCAAGACTTGTTCTAAACAAAGGTTAATTTTATACCATTATTTTCTACCAACAATGAACTCTTAATATAGTTAGATGTCCACGAGGGGCAAACAATCACCTGCCACATTCATTTGCATTTGTGCACTTTGCCTGAAGGCTTAATTACCTTTTGGCTCAGAAGATCTTTCTTCAGCTTTTCCAATTCTTCTTGCTGGCTTTGATATTTCATTTGCAGTTCAGAGACTAGTTTGTTGCCATTACCAGAACACCACTCAGTTGGAGAGGAGTCACTGCTGTTCCGGTTTTTGCTTGATCCAATCATGTCTTTTAAAGGGCGTCTCGGCTTTTGTGGAATGCGGCCAAAATCAAATGGAAAAGCTGAACTAGTCAGTCCTGCATAAGATGTCATTTAATTAGCAGGTAGTTCAAAGCATTCAAATTTCCTTTAAAAATATACTAATTAGACTCTTAGGAACATTTAAACAGCTCAATACTCTCAAACACATCACAAGCGAGTAATTTTAAAGAGAGTTTACAGAGCTCTGGATGTGGTGTGTGAATAAATGATAAATTTTAACTTATTTCCCAGACAAAGATATCACAATGCACTATAATAAAGGCAAGAGCTCCTCCTCCTTCCTCCCATTTCTACCTTTACTTCCTTCTGCCGGGTTTTTCCTCTTTTCTTCCAGGGCCATCGAGTCCTCCAAGTCTTTTGGGGTTGGATCCAGCAATTCCCACTCTTCACTGGTATAAAATATGCTCTTGCGATTTTCGTTATTCCCTTTTCTTAAAGATGACATTGAATTTCTGTGAAAAGCACAGCAGAAAAGGAGACCAACATTTGTCCATTTTGTGTTAATTTTATCATTATTTTTTAAGACAACCACTCTAGCTGAAACAATGCAAACAAAAAATATAAGCTAAAAACACAAACATAACCAAAACCAAACAAAAGCTCAAAGGAAATAAAACATATCCTATGAAACAACACCAGCTATCAGCTACTGTATGTTTCAAAACAGAACAATAAATGAATATTTTGGAAGACACTCGTGTTTTTTTCTATCATCCTGTTTTATCCTTGTTTTGGCAAGGAAAAAGTGATAAATTAAAGATTTAAAAGCAGGATCTCTTTATTGATTGGTTATTTTAGCTCTAAATTTTAGGATAATCACCAAGCATTAAACAGAACAGCATGCAGTCAAAACACACACGTTATAGTATCACATTCTGGATTAACATCAAACTCGGGATCATCCAAGGGACCTGCTGTAGCTGCTGCTGACTGACTCCTTCGCAGTTTTTCCTTCCTGAGGTGGAATGTTGCCAAGAACATTTCAGAGGCAACCTCTGAATTCCAAACAGATAATTCTAAAAAAGAACAATATACTTCACAAACAAGATAAGATTCCCCTACCCAGCTTCCCCCACAGCCATCATGCTGCTAAAAATGTTCAAGTCCACACTTTTGTATGATCCAAAGTCTGAGTATTAATGTAGCTCAGTATTGTCAAGTCTCTGCTCGATTACAGGGAATTCCACATCAATCCACACGAATCAGCTTAGTGTTTTAGATACAAAGTTGAAAAGAAATATATTTATTATCTCAGCATTTCCTACATAGTCTTTGCAGATGGAAGCCCACAGAGACACTTTCACTCAGTCAGCCCCATTCTCTCTTCTTACTCTGCAAACTGTAAACAGAACAAAAGCCATATGACACCTTCACGATTATTTCATGATCCAATCCAGTGTTTGATCAGATGTCAAATCTCTTGTCAGGCTGAAAATGAGCTCTAGGCTAATCATTCATTATGCAGTGCAAAATTCCTATAATCTGGTCAACTGTTTAACAACCAAGTACAACTCAAAAATAATCCTAAAGGTTATTAATAAAACTATTTTGACAATCAATTTGAAAGTGTGACAGAGACTGAGTTGTACAACACCTTTAATCTCCTTCCAGTCTTTTCAGTAAGAAAGATCACAATTTCTGTTGTGGGGAAGAAGCCCCATTTTAATGTTCAGAGCAAATAGATCAAATTAGATCAGGCCACCCGAAATTATCATCAGCTGGCATCTCTACAGCTATTCTCTGAATAGTGGCTCATCTCTTAGAATTCACGCCCCAGCTGCCTTTTCTAGCCTTGGTCAATGTCAGTATTTAAAGCCTGTCCAAACACCACCTTTTGAAGCTTCACAACTCACAAGAAACATGAAGTCAAATCACTCCTAGAAAACCTTTTAAAATGCTATTAGGCCCATGAATAATCACAGCTGATGCTGATTTCTGTAAAGCTCTTGCACAGTATTGTTAAGTGCACTGAACTAGGACAGCTTCATTGCTATTAGATTATAACAAAACAAAATTTGAAAAACAACAACAACAAAACCATTTATATTCCTAACCAAAGTATAACAAGTATAACAGAAACTAAGATCTGAACACATGATCTACTGATTCCTTATTTCTAAATGTTTTTATTATAAGTCTTATTTTATGATTATATAACTTGACACCACCCTAGTCCAGTATACTTTCAAGTGTGTATTCTACACAAACAAGAGATGAAAGAAGGTGACAGCACTGAGATGAAAAAACTCAGGCTTGAACAGAATTAGTGCTTCAAGACAGATTTTAAGGAAGTAAAAAATAATGTTTCAGCTTTAGCCACTGTAAATATACATACAGCTTATCTTAAAGATACATTTTTCACTTTCTTCCACCTTAACCCACCACTGCTCCTTAGGATGTAAATGTAGTTGCTATAGGAACACATTCTCTGGCAAACACACCATAAATGTGTTCAGGAGCAAAGGTAAGTCCATGACTAAGACGTTACAGGCACCTGAATACATCCTCCAGTAATGTGGAAAATTCTCTGAAGTTTTGGAGACACCTTCACTGATTCTCTAACACTGGGATTCAAACTAGTCACAATCCAATAGGATATTAGATAGTGCACACATTTTCTAGAGGTGATTAATTCTCAAGTTTAATAATTCGCTTTCGTCACTATGAAAACATTAACAACCTTGCCGTACAAGGAGGTTCAATACAACTAACCAGACCTCTTGTGGCACACACATGAATGATTGTCAGTCCAGTAAAAGATCGGTTGTCAATCTGGAAGTGACAAATGATATCATATATGCAGCCTAATTCCTTGCACATGTTAACATGTAAGACCTACATAATCAATTCATGCTTTTTCATGTGAATGCCATTTAAAATGGTCTAAGCATAAACAAAAGCTGTGCAAGGAGAAAGGCTGTTGCCTGAGGGACACTTGCACTTTTACTGAACAGTCATGCTTATTAATTGGGCATCACTCATTGTAGGACTGAATGAGGGAAAGATTTGGGGATTGGAAGCCTGTAATTATGCTTACTTGAACACTTAATGCCAAAGAAGTTCAAATTAAGGTTATAAACGCCCTAGCCCTCTCTGGAGCAGCTGTTAACAGCCATTAGAAGGATTTGCCTGTAATCAATCGTTTGGAGAAGAAAAGCCCTCTTTCTTGTAAAAACAGCATAGATTAGATGACTGCTACAGATCAAGATCTCAAAGCAAATTTATCTTACTAGATAAATAAATAAATAAAGGAACTGAAGTGCTTGTGACCTGCTAGCTCAAAACAGGCAGGGGTAATGCCAGTCCATAGCTTTAAAAGCATGTTACTGCAAGGCCTCTGCTAAGGTGAACACATCTGTCAGAGCTTTTGGCATGTTACTGTGCAACTAATTAGCTTCTGACAAGGTTGTCACTCTTGTCCCAGGGACAAAAAGACGTGGCCAAAGATAGTGTGCAATTGTCCACATATACGCTTCAGATTCTCACTGCTGGCTCTGTAAACCCTCTGCAAAATGACTTGAAAAGGCCAGGAGAATTTGAGCATAACAAACAATCCTGACAGTAACACCATTTCAGACTGTTATTAGTTTGCAAGGAGGAATGCCTGATTTAAGATTTAGAGGGGACACTAGAGCACACCAGCACACCATTTAAAAAAATCTGTCAATTTGTTTTTTAGAAACAAAACCTGTTAGTAGACAATATCTTACTTTTTTCCAGAAACATTTTCAGAGATGAACCACTGCAGCTAAATATCTCCAGAAAGAGTGGAATGGAGGAGGGAGACATTCACCCTGCAAGAGCTTCAAAGCGTTTTTCTTTCTTACATATTGGCAGAGATCTGCACAGACTCCAAACCGTTAGGATCATAGCTACACACAAAAAGGCCAGTTCTTCAATGTTATGCTAGAATAGCTGCTGAACCACCAGGAATAAATCTCTCCCACCAACAGGGATTCCCAAACCCTAGCTCAACCACCAGCCTTTCTGTTCTGTTTAAGGGAAACAATAGAACACACAAACTAGGCAACACTGAGAAGCTTACCCTCACACTGCCCTTCTAGCTAGACTTCCCCAAAGCACATGGTCTGCAAAAAAACAAGAAGGAAGTTTTAAAACACCAGCAATATTCTTTAAATTATCCTTGAATTCACCTATCTTGTTTCATGTAATTTTTCTTCTCTTATGACCAAATGTAAATTCTTCCAAGTCGAAGTGCCTGTGCAAACCCAAGAAGCCACACAACGCTACCAACTGAAGTAATGAAGCAGGACATGCAGTAACCGGATTTATATCTAATTCTTATTCTAGACATAACTCATCTTTACTAGAACTTAAATGATGGCCTGTACAGTCATTAAAAAAAAGCCAAGTAGCATACTTTGTGACCTCTCAGATCTCTGTGCTTAACAAGAAGGCTTTAAAAGGGATGTTTAACTCGGCATGGCACCGCTGATGAAACCAAACAACATTTTATTGACAGCTCAAAAGGGATGTGGTCTAGTTACCCAAGCCACAGCTCTGCTTTGTGAACTGCTCTGTAATAGTACTGCAATATCCTTCAAATAGAAGTGGAAGATTTATCTATGCCGGCAAAGTAAAATAGAAAAAAAAAAAAATCAGAAGCAAACTGTAAAGAGGAGAGCTGAAAAAGAGTATCGCTGCTTTCCTTAAAACAACTAATGCTAAAGAGTAAACTCAGTAAGTGTGAGGAGACAGGCTGTGGCTTTGCTGTTGTTCAGAATGGGTCTACCACATTTTTGCTCAGGAATTCAAACTACATGGATTTCAAATCTGTAGGATTTCAGTAGGAAACTGTCTCTGCCAGCAACTATCATTTCCCCATGTCACCAACTTACTTGATTTCAGTGCTCCATTGTTTAAGTGAGAAATTGATGGCACTTGGTTGGACTGGTGCAGGCTGGGAAGCTGCTTGTTCTCCCACCAGCTCTGTAGGAGAAGTCTCCACAGCTAGAATCGTTCTAGCTCTCTCTGCTGAAGCATTTTGGCTTAGGATACTCAAATCTACTCAAAAAGGAAAAAAAAAAAGAAATAAGCAAAACTTTCAGTGAGTAAAAGAGCAACTGTTATATAAAGCAATATATTACTAAGTCTGTTAGTAATGTAGTCAGGGTTTTATCTTAAATTGTATCTTAACTTTGTAAAATACTCTGTTCAACTAAAAAACAAGGCACTTTCTCAGCAAGGTCTCAATGCAGCCACATACTTCTGACAACTGGAGTCATGTTAATGCTCTCGCAGTGTTATTTCATGACCAACTCATAATCTCAACTAACCAATATTGACTCATCTAGTTTAAACAGCTATGAAGCCATACAAAATAAGGTGGATTCATTATATTAACCCACAAAACCCCTTGTAAAACAAGCTCAGGTCTATCAGAACTCCTAAGTCAGGAATAGCATCACCACAGCACTGTTACACTGCATGACCCATACCCCCGGCTCCTGACCCCTGGCAATATGGTTAGCACAACCAGCAACAAGGCACATATCCAAAATATGTAAGTGGGCTGCTAACATATACCCCTGCCATACTAAAACTACACCACTCAGATAAAAATTTTGCAGTTCGAAAAGAAATTCACATGCCATGCAAAGGAGTTGTATATTATTAGTAACAAAAAAAATTAACATTTTCAACAATTCAGTATAAAATCTACTTTCATTTAACCTGCCATGTTTCACTGAGCATCATCTCAAAGGCAAGCATATGCATAAAATGAGATGAGCTTAAAAGTAATTCCCTCTGAGCATGCTTTAGTTATGCAATGGTTATATTATTTCTCAGCTGCTATAACAGAATACATTTTGGCACAAAACAAACATACAGTGGCCCTAGCATGAAACTCTGTAGCATCTTCCCCTTCATCCTTTTCAGCTTCCTGGGGGTTTTTGTTTGGTTTTGTGGGGTTTTTTTGTTTGTTTTGTTTTGTTTGTTTGTTTGTTTTTGCTGTTGTTTTTGTGTGTGTGTGTCTTTTTTTGGTTGGTTGTTTTTTGTTGTTGTTGCTTTGTTTTTTAGTGCTTCAGGCTCACAGCTATTCTAACACAAGCATCCTATACAGGTACATGCTCTGAAAGAATGTGACATTACAACTCCCTATGAAAGCAAAACATACGACAAAAAAGAATAAAATAATTGTCCTTTTGTAATAACTCCTCCGGTCTCCACCCATTTAATGAATCCAGATAGTAAAGGTGTTTCAATGTTGATTAAGAAAATGTTCATATCTGAGCACTGATTCTATCTATTAACTTGAAAGAAAAACAGCAATCCCATTATAGTATCACCAGAGGGGAATAAAGAAATGAAATCCAAAACCACATTACATTTCTGAAATGTTTCTTTGCTGAAGCATACAAAAAACAACTTAACCTACCACTAGCATAATAAAATGCATAAGATAAAATGAATGCTATAGAGCCCAAACAGGTAGCTAACTTATTTGCTATCTTGTCATTTCTTCTTCTTAAAAGCCACATAACGTAACTCACTGAAGGAACCTGACTAGTCTTCAGTTGTCCTCAAATAAAATGTAAGCATTCTGACATTAAGCATTCAGGAGCTGGACTCGATGGTCCTTGTGGGTCCCTTCCAACTCAGAACACTGATGATACAGCTATGATCTACAGCTAGCTTAACACACACAGCAGGTTCTGCTCTATAATATGAGCAGGTTAAAAAAAAGATTTGAAAAATACCAACTGAGTTCTTGAACTGTAGCACTGAACGTCAGTTGAAATGGGAGTTGAGAAAAGTGAGCCTTCCACAGTTGAAGGAATCCATCAGTCAAGGTGACCCAGAATATAAAGCTGTTGTTCAACAGCTTAAGTGGGTAAGGCAGCTTGAGAAAGCACACCTGCTCTTCCATACTGCCAAAAACACTTATGCAGCAAGGCAAAGAAATGAAAAAAGAAGTTAGTTTTTGGAAGATGGTTCTTACTGCATCCGTTACGGCTTAGACAAAGGAACTTTCTTGCCAACAAGGACATGCAGAGAAGGCCAAAGGAGAAAATACCCACCCAAAAGCCCTATTTGTGCATTGTACAATGCACAGAAACTCTTTATGGGACAATCTATTTATTAAATCATTAGCTGACATTACTCATGCCCATGCCTCCTACACTGAGCAGGGGTAAGGTCATATTTTAATAACCTTGCCTATTGGTGAACCTCTTAAAATGTTTTTTAAGAATAACTATAGCTGAAAGACAAATGAAAACTCAGTTATCTGTGTTTGGGAGGTAATATTAATACTGTAGTATCTGCACTTCAAAAGTTTATTTCAGGTGTTAAAGGATAAATCGGAGTCTTTCTTTGCAGAAGAGCCCGTAACAGACTACATAATATATCCTATTTTGAGATTCCAGGGTTCAAAAGCAGTTCAGAAAAGTAACAATTCATGTCAAACTTCCCCATGCGCACCTGGGGTACAGCTCTGCCGAATGGCGTACCTCCTACAAAGCAACTAAATCCTTTCCATGCAACAAACCAGTGATGACCAAATATCAAACTAGCTCCAACACCTGACATTACTACGGTACAATTACACTGAGACAACTAGTAATTAACAGTGGCCTGTAACCTAAGAGAAATATTCACGACAGCAGACAAAGTAATGTCAAGATCTGATTTTTACATCTGTATCGTCCTTTGTGACTTTTTTCCGAATACACTGATTGGAGGTGTGAACTATACGGCAAATACGGCACAACAACATGGCTGTTAATGCAAACATTTCCCCAGTCTCATTGTTGAACTTATTTTAAAACACAGCAATCTTAGAAATACATGACATACCATTTTGCATTACTGCAAATTAAGAGTTGAGAAATTAAGAATGGCCTATTTCAGAGCTGAAATGATGAAGACTACATTAACATTCAACCAATTAAAAATTCAAATCCTAAAAAGAATAAATCATTTATTTGACTTACATGGTACTAAAGCAGCTCCATTACAAATCCTACAGAATCTTTTGTTACATAGCTTTCCCACAGCCCTCTTGAAAAACGTTTTAAACCATTTTTCCACATCTTTACCACTTCCTTTGATTATTCTTATTAAAACTTCTAAACTTGATCCATTAAACTTTCCCCAAACCTACATACATTCCAGTTACTCCAGACTTCTGAACTCAAAAACAGCTCAAAAAAAATTATATATACAGGAGTAAAAAGGGGGAGACAAAATAAACAAGACTACAGCAAGCAATTTTGTTTCTGGACTACAGCAGACTACTTCCTCACTTAAAATATTAGTGATAGCACCTGTATTAAAACCCTAGCAAAATAAACCAATTTCTGTGCCCCATTATAAAGCACATCTTGGAAGACACAGTAAGGGCTTTTTAGAAGACACAAGTTAGTCATTATCATGGAACCAGCGCCTTAGAGAGTCCTACAGGAAATTTTGCAGTACTTCTTTGAAAAGTAAAAATTATAATTCAGGCTCTTCACACCCTCCCCTGAAGGAATCCCTACTTAAACAGTTCAGTTATGATAAAATCATTATTGCGATAAGCAGTATCAAAAATGAGATACTACAGATGCAGTTTCAAATTACACATAATGGAGTTTAACTGCCAGCTGTCCACAAAAGGGATCGGTCTACTCAGCCCATGCATTCCCTTTTGTCATTATTTGCATTGGATTTAATAAATAAGAACAAAACAAAACACAGTCCTATAACAAATTGATTCATCTTGCTGATCCAGAAAAAAACAACAACTCTTAAGAAAACAGCAGATAAGTGATCTAGAGTGACAGCACTTTTTCACTTGCTATTTCTGCATCTGAAGCAAAGCAGGAATGAGGGAACAGTATCTACAGACTGCAGAGACAACAGACGAGTCTCACTGTGTACCCCAATTCTGAGGAAAGAAGCACAAGCCAGAAAGAACACAATTTGGTGTTAAATTACACATTACGCTTTATCTGATCCAACAGCCTGCTCCCAGAAGAGGGCACTCCTGTCTCCTGCACGCTGACTTCCATCCTTAGCTGCTAAGCCCCTTGTCCCCTCCCTCCCAGCAGCTTCGCAAGTCACCTGATTGCACAGTAAATATATTCCACTCAGTAATCCAGCTGAAAACAGAACAAAAAACAACCTTCCCTTTTGGCTAAACTTTGACTTGAACCAACTCAGCACAGGGTCAGAAAAATACCACATAACAATGCAAAGAGGGAGGCTACCTAGAAGAGAGTGAGAGGCTTACAGTAGAACAAAAAAGATTTCAGAGAAGAAAACCTTGTTACTCTTTCCAGCTGTTAGATCTTTACACAGCAACACATCTATTTTTGCAGCATATGCTTTGACGAGCTGCTAACCAGATTGTCTGCCGACAAAGAGGCCATCTCAAAACACCCCACTTCATATTCCCACCAATTCTCCTGTAGTGATCCCAGCACTCATCTGTCCCTGCAGTAAACCACTACAGGAAGCCACTCTGGCCAAAAACCAACGAGGAGACAAAGATGTTTCCTGCCAGTTTCACTGCTGCAAGAAGGGTGAGACCAGCACCAGTGCTGGACTGAGGGAGGTAACTGAGCATCTGTTTAGAGTGTCTGGCTATTCCACGGCCGTAGCTGACACAAAGCTGAGCTCCCACTGAAACAGACACTGAAGCCAGCTGTGGCTGAGCAAGCAGCCACGAGCAGGCTGCTCTCAAATGAAAGCAGTAAACTGGGTTAGAGGACAAAGCTGCAGCATGGATCCCAACAGGGGGGAGGGGAGAGGAGGGAGGGGAAGATGACAGCTTAACATTTCTGGGTTTACAGGAGAAGCAAATTGAAAACAACCAAATATAAAGCTTGTTGATGAAGTATGCCTGACCTCAAGACACTGCTTAAATCCAAAGAGCTTTACTAACATATTTAACTTGGCATAGAATAGGATTTTTTAATGCAGTCCTACTTATCAGTCACAGAAATAAGCAAGCAACTCATTTTTGTAACCATCCAGAAATGAAACAATGCCTAAGTATCAAAGCAGTGTAGTCAATACGCAGAATATCTTTGTACAATACATTGCTACATTTTTATATCTCTGACGCAAGTCTAAAATTACATTTTGATTGGCTGAAGCTATTATGGAGACTGAATTTCCTGTGTGTAGTCTCTGTGCAAACTGTCTTCCAACTGCAAAAAGCAAATAATGTTTTTCACACTCAGATACACCCATCGCACCAAAAAACAAGTATGGTTATTTTCAAGAACAAAGTCTGGTTACTCAGAAGACAAGATATATCTGCTCCCATTAAAACCTGCACTTTACTTTCAGAATGCTGAACACACCAACTGTTAAGAATCTAAAACTACAAAAGTGATCTAGCCTCAACTGTACTTTGCCTCTTCGTGAAACTTAGTCATAGAAATACTCTGTGTTACTTGATTTTTTTAAAAACTGTTTTTAAAGAAATCAGTTGGTTTCAAGACAGATGAAATCACACACAGAATGGCATTTATGTCATGTTACTTCAGCATCACCAAAATATGCAAAGTTTAAATACTTACTTAATAACAAGATGAAGCAAAAAAACATCCAAAGACTATGGTGATTATTCTTTCTTTGTGTTGTGCCTCGTGCTCATTAACTTATATTGAATATAAATACACAGTTTTTACTCAAATTTTCAACCTACCAGGATTGTCTTTGGCAACCAGACCTTTGGAAAAGTCACTTGGTGTAGGAGAAGTTCGACTGTCCCTTTTTGCTGCATCAAGGTTGTTACAATATTCCCACCTTTTCTGTTGAAGCTCCTGAAGCCAGTAGGTCATATCCTGACGAGTTGCAGCCTGCAACACAAGGAAGCAGAGTGCTAATGAGATCAGTGCATCTCAAGGGCATTTGAATACCCAAGTGCAACCAAAAGGAACAACCCAGATCCCTTTGCTGGTCTGCTAATTACCTCAATCCAGTAATAATTACCTCAAACCAGTTATTATTTAAAAGAAATAATCACTAATGTAGACAACACACGTTGTGCAAGCAGTCATGTCCCTGACTTCCATACCTAATCCATTTCCCTTAAAATGCAAGTATTTGTTTTTTCCAGTTTTAAACTCACACACTAGAAAAGAGCAGCATCCTATATTTCACACACTAAGTGTTCAGATACACACAAGGCCAAGTGCCGGGTCCTGCACCTGGGGCACAACAACCCCAAGCAGCACTACAGGCTGGGAGATGAGTGGTTGGAGAGCTGCCTGGCAGAGAAGGACCTGGGAGTATTGGTGGATAGTCAGCTGAATATGAGCCAGCAGTGTGCTCAGGCGGTCAAGGCCAACAGCAACCTGGCTTGCATAAGAAACAGCGTGGCCAGCAGGTCCAGGGAAGTGATTGTCCCCTTGTACTCGGCTCTGGTGAGGCCGCACCCCGAGTACTGTGTTCAGTTTTGGGCCCCTCACTACAGGAAGGACATGGAGGTGCTTGAGCGAGTCCAGAGAAAGGCTACGAAGCTGGTGAAGGGTCTGGAGAACAAGTCTTAGGAGGAGCAGGTGAGGGAGCTGGGACTGTTCAGCCTGGAGAAGAGGAGGCTCAGGGGCGACCTTATCGCTCTCTACAGGTACCTGAAAGGAGGCTGTAGCGAGGTGGGGGTTGGTCTGTTCTCCCACATGCCTGGTGACAGGACAAGGGGGAATGGGCTAAAGTTGCACCAGGGGAATTTTAGGTTGGATCTTAGGAAGAACTTCTTTACGGAAAGGGTTGTTAGGCATTGGAATGGGCTACCCAGGGAAGTGGTTGAGTCACCATCCCTGGAGGTCTTTAAAAGACGTTTAGATGTAGAGCTTAGTGATACGGTTTAGTGGAGGACTTGTTAGTGTTAGGTCAGAGACTGGACTAGATGATCTTGGAGGTCTCTTCCAACCTAAATGATTCTGTGATTCTGTGACAGCTACACATCTTTATTATTAAAAGTCCCATACACACAGAAAAAATCCCATTTTCATTACTTATTTGCTTTGTTATCAGCAGAAACCAACAATTTAATAATGTATCGTACTGCCATCTAATTCCATGATAATCCCATAAGCCATCTTGTATAGAGTGTTATTATGTATGTATATACATAACCTACAGGCCTACAGTCATTAGTAATGAATAGCCAGTAAGAGTCCAAGAAGTCAAACATCTGTAAGCCTCAGTCAGAACCACAGCTATACAAGTCCTTTCAAAATGCTGCAAATGACAGTCTACAAATGCCAACAAGAGACAAAGCAAGGTAAGAGACACTGCAGGTGCTCCCTGAAGAGAGTCATTTTAATTAAAACACATATCCTCAGTCCCAAACTAGAGCAAACAATTGATGCTAGTAACATGGTATGTTAAGGAGTAAGAAGTTAACACTTGTGAAAACACTCACCCAGTCCTTAGTAAGCACGCAGAGTGTCCTGTCACTAGCCAGTCCTTCTGCCTTCTCCCAAAGTGCTTGGTGGCCTTACCAATGGAAAACCCTCACTACCCGGGCAAATGACTGTTTTACTCTTTAGAGACAACTAAGTACTGCATAAAGCACATTAATGGCACAGGTTTGTCTTCATTACAGATAGAAGACGACTTCTGGTCTAGTCAAATGAAAGATCCCTTTACCATTGTATCTCAACTCAGAGCGGCTCGTTATAAGACACATCAAAAGCAACATAGTAAACAACTGACTCCTCCCCAGGGTGCTCTCTCTGGATCAGCAATGTGGGATATTGATGTTTAGCAATCAGAGATAAATTTTTATTTTACAATTCGGCCTTTCTGTACCCGTATGAACTTTAACATCCAGAACACCCTATGGCAAATGGCTCCAAAGCAAGCTAATGAGAAAACCAAGACAGTAATTCCTGGAGCTGATGCTCCAGTTCCTGTCAGCACATCATATGCACAAAGCAACACAACATATGTGAATCTAATCAAGTAAGCACGCATAAAACCAATCAAGTAGTGCAACACACCAAGAAGATACAAGAGGATGCTGTAGGTTCACCTTCCTCATTTGCTAAGACAGGCATGTAAGCAATGTATTCTATTCTGCAATGGAATCAAGTTTCATACACTTATTCTTGCTTGCTCACAGGAAACTGAGGCAAAGGGAATATTTCCTTCAAAAAAGACACGGGAAGAAACTAGTTTAAATATGTCTACGAGGTTTCTCAGAAAGCATCACAGAACTTGGGCCCTGTGAAACACCAATCCACACAGCTGCTGCTGGCACTCTTGGAACAAGCACAGCAGCGAGTGCCTCCCCTGCTGTTTCCAGAGCCAAAGGGATTTCCTCTGGAGTTCTGCTCAGCAACAAGTGTCCATTTCTAATACATCTGAGAACCTACATTCCCTTGAGATTTGCACACAGGCCTTGTACAGCAAGGTTTTACTGTGCTCACACAGAAAACCACTCGGTATTCAAAGAACTTCCACTAACACAGGATGTAGCGTTTAAGCGGTTCTCTGCTACCACAACACAGCTAATGAGGCAATTCACAATGACTCAACTTAAGGTATACCTACAATTAACTTCTGCCCGTGACTAGCGCAACTTAATGAGTTCTTGTAATATTTTGTACGATTATCCTCTTCCCAAAGCTCTTTAGAAAACAATTAATTGATTTTATCGAAGCTGCTGCTTGCCATTGCTTTTAAATTCTCATCAGCACCTGTTCTCTGTTGAGCAGCAGATAGACGCCCTCAGTTTCCATGTGATGGCATGGAGGCACAGAGGGGCAGTTAGCAGTTACGGTCCTTCAGTGTCAAACAGGATAGCAAAGCAGTAGGTGTTTCTCCCTTCCTGTCTTAAGTCATTTCCCAAAGTCCTTATTACCGTGCCACTGCACCATGTGTGTTATTTTGCCTTCCTTCCTCAACATAATTGGTCTTCCTTCTCTTTCTACAGAGGATTCCCACTCCCTTTGAACACTCTTGGCTGAGTTTATATAAGTATCTAAATTATTTACTTTACATGTAAAAGAATATCCTGCGACCTTGTGTTATAATGACTTTTCTTCATCAAAGTTGGTTCTTGGAAAATGTCTTTTTCTAAAACCACACATAGAACATAGGTTTACCATTTCCCCTCCTCCTAAATAAACAAAAGGCAAATCTGCAAACTTTGTGTGTGAGACTTTAACTGTCACAGAAGGGGACACTCCCACGCTTGCCTCATTTCTCTTGATTTCTTCTAGTATTTGGCTACTGGTCACCGTTAGAGACAGAACATTTAACCAGGAACAGCACTGATCAGACCTGGCAAAGAATCCTTATTTGTACTCAACTATTTTGTGGCTCTTCAGTAAAGAGGGAACCTCAGCTAGTCACTGACAACAGAGGTATTTTTGCTAGAATAAAAACCACCATCAATAGAATAGCAGAAAGAATGCAGATGGTCTACTTCTTAATTACTTGTTAAACAATTACTGATTTCACAGTAGAATAATTTTCCTTTCTGTATGACACTTGCCCATAAGAACAAATCTGTATCAGCATGACTACACCCATTAGTTTTGATAAAATGACATTTTCATTTTCATTTTTCATTTTCATTCAGAACAAATTCTGCAACAATACAAAGAAGAGCATTCATGTGTTAGAGGTGTAAAAAGCCACACTTGCACTAATGTCATCTGAACTAGTGCCAGAAAAGGAATTACTACTGCAAACCTGCGGGCAACAGCAGCAACAGAAGACAATGTAAGTAAAGAGACATGCAGTCCCCAGTGCTTTTCAACATAAAGGATGGAAAATCAACGTCATTTACTTAACTAACACCCTGTGTTCTTCTACGGATCCTGCAGGACCTAGCTGCTTCTGATGCATATGTGACGTGAACAGAAAAATTCTTTGGAAAAAACAACTGCACAGTGACATCCTTTACCTGGACCATGGTGGAACACGTACGCCAATAATACAAGCATTTTTGAAAAGGAGATCACCACCAGAAAGTCTGTATTTCTTAAGACTTTCTGACCCTGCTGTGCTCAAACGGCAAATTGTGAACCAGATGTCTATTTTTGGAGGGCTGCCCAATATTCAGTTCAAGTACTGTAACCACTGATCAGCAAAGCTTTAAAAAAAGTCTGACCAACTCAGGAAACAAATCACCTTCATGACTGAGCCGTCTTCTAAACCAAGTTAAGACCTAACTATGCTGGGTCCTAAACCAACACTACTTAAACTCAGCACCACGAGAGGTTCACAAGGACTCCATTAATCATTGCCACAGCCTTAAAGCTTTTTGACAAATTGGAGTAAAAGCTCCTAAATAGCTCTGATTTCACTGAGTTTGGTGTCCAATACTTTCAAGGATCTGGGCTCTGAACTCCGCAGTGCCTGGAACACATACTACTTGGCCAATAACCAGAAAATGGGTGTTTGTTTTTCTGTATTAAAGTCTGTGCAATTCTCTCCACCCCACCCCAATTCACCGCTGTCCACAAAGAAGTTTTCCACCCACAAGTGACCAGACACACAGGCTATCATCACCAGCCAGCGTTGCTTTGTTTCAAAAGCAAGGGAACAGAGACATTAGCCAAAATACACTGCTTTAAAAATAAATGAGAAACAACCTCTTGGTTTGTTTATATATTCATAATGCTAATTATTTTCTCCCTTAATGACAGACCTCACTGGTCACAATATGAGCAAATGTTCACTTGACTGTATTACCAGCATTCTGCACCACAGCAAGTATCTGCAGGATCAGGCCCTTTCCGTAATATTCTCAAACACAATTCTCTATCCACAGTTCCCGAAGTGCATACTTTTCTCTGACTCTTCACCTAAAATTATGGTACTTGTTATGTATTTTTAAAAAGGGGTTGAAAAAAGTCTTTTACGTATACTTTGCTTCTTCTAATGTAATTTAACTGCTCAAAACACATAGGAAAAACTACAATCACATAATTGTCACGCTGATTGTCTACATTTCTAAATGATGTATGATTTGCTTTATTAGCTATGAAGGCTACAGTATATATTTTTTCCTCAGGCTGCTATCAAACCGAGAAACAAACCCCAACTATATCATACCATCCTCAGTTCCCACAAAATACAAAGACTGAGCAATCCAGATGATGAAATCATTACATTAACAAAAATACTGAGGCATTATGAAGAAATAATGCATTCCTGAACAGCGCCATCATTGCAATCTGGAATTCCAGTTGCTTATTTCTTACTGCTCTTCTCAGCCTATAACACTGAGTGAGAAAGACCAGATGATGAGATCTGGAAATTTTGAACAAGAAGCAAATTGAGGAAAATAAGGCATGTGAGTTAGAGGGTGAAGGCAACATTTGATTTGACTTTCGTCCTCGTGCTCTGTGTGTAATGTTTTCTTCAAAGATTAAACCACATTTGTTTTCAACAGAGGCTGGATCAGCCAGCTCTTTGGTTTTCCTTTTTAACTTAACATCTTGAATTCATTCTTGTCTCTACCTAATTTAGCTGCAAGATATTTTTATAGGTCTTAAAGAGCCATCGTGCTAGAAGAAAATTAATTCCATCTCCCTAAGTCTTAACCCCTGGTGAATCACACAGCTGCAAGATGCCAGTTGATCCTGCAATATCCCTCGAGATCTTCATTAATTCCTTATTATATAAACGCTTATAACGTAATAGCATTTTATGGACAATCACTTTGCTGCTTTAAGGCAAACCTCAAAACAATGAGAGGTAGAAGATACAAAATTATTTTTTCTGCTAGTTACAGAAATGACCTTGACTTTTCTCAGTCCCTGTACGGAAACATGAAGGGAGCTCCAACCATCATAGGTTCTTTCCTAGAGAGTACAGGAAAAAATGACTGAGAAAAGTAAGGGCATAATAACATCACCAATGAAAAGATACCAACAAACACAAAAAAAAGCCCCCCCCCCATTGCTTACATTTGTGTATCATTGTTGAGCAATTCCATCTCTGTGAGCGCAAGAGGCACCTGTGGCTGCTGCTGCACTACTACTGTTTGACAGACTAGTTATTTATTACACAGGTAGCATGCTATTTCCTATTATAATCAAAATCATAAGCTACTTATTTCCCAATAACAGCCTACCTGTTCAAAAACATCCCCAAAACAAAATGTGCATTACGTACTTTCCTAAAGATTTCCATATATTTAAAAAAAAACACTCAATAGTAGCATAAAATAAAACAAACCCTTAAACGCAGTTTGCAGCTTTAACTTCTGTAAGATAAATACTCAGTGTATAAAGGCAGACTCATGGAAAGTAATACCAACATATATTATGGCTATAGGGACAAAAAAGTCATATTTACAGTAATTTCACATGTAATCACTTGATTACATTGCTTTTCCTTAAAGAAATATAGTTAAATTATTACCACAATAGTTTTCTAGTTGGATAACTTGTTTACTCTTTAGCAAAGTATGTTAATGTTTCCTTATTTTGACAAATGTTTACAGAGTATTGAAAAATGTATACAAACACATTCTACAGTATCAGCATTTTTTATCACTGTTCAAATCCCCACTGTTAAGTAACCACATAAGAAAGATCTCTTCCAGTATTCAATATGAAGGTCTGCTGCTTTACTTAAATAACTTTATGGATTCTTTATAATCTAATATTAAGGAACTTGCTGCAAAAGAAAGCAGTTTGTGTGAAAGCTCACACAAAGAGCATTCTCTGAGTAAAATATATGCATTAATAGCAATCAAAAATAATACAACCTCAGATTAATTTATTCCTACTTCATCAAGTGGAAATGGTTTCTTTGTCCCCCCTCCCGCTCAGCCACGACGACAAAGGAAAGATGTGTAAAAACAAGCTTGATGTTTAGTCTCACCCTGTGAAGGTCTGCGTCCTTGCAGACAGCACGATCCGCAGCCTCTGCTACTATCGGGAAACAATTCTCCCTCCTCTTCCTTCCTCCCAAAACAGTCTAGATTAAGACTTTTGCCATCTATGTTTTCAAAATAAACACCACAAAAGCGAAAAACACGCCAATGAAAGCCTCCAAACCCACAGGCCACCAGATTTCCTCGGCAATCGCTTTTCCACCAAGACGTTTCCACAGAACCCACTCGACCAAGCGAGCCCTGCGCTCACCTGAGGCAATCTTTCCCCCTTCAGAGGGGCACTTAAAAAACTACTCATTAAGGCAAAGACGAAGCAAACGCTAGGGGCAGCCAGACATCTCTTAGCAGCTCCGGGCTGGGGAAGGATTACTCTTCTCCCTTAAAACAACAAACCGAAGCCAGCAGCGGGAAGTCGAGGGGCCGGGCCGGGCGAGCCGGGCACGGCGCCCCGGGGCCTACCTTGAGCACGGCGACGGCGCCGCTGGGGCTGTGCACCTCGAAGGCGGCCCCCTCGTCCCCGGCGGCAGCGCCGGCCTCGGGCTGGTGGTAGCTGAAGCAGGCGGAGGCGATGTCGAGGTGCCCGAGGGGCAGCGCCTCCTGCGGCCCCTTGAAGTAGTAGAGGTAGCAGCGGCGGGGGTCGAAGACGAACCAGCGGCTGCGGAAGCCGCGCAGGGGGCCCTTGCCCGACAGCTTCTGCAGGTAGCCGCACAGCTTCGGGGAGCACGGCCCCGGCTGCTCGCCCGGAGGGCCGGCGCCGGGCCCCGCGCCCTCCCCGCCGCCCTCCTCCGCCTCCGAGCCGGCCGCCGGCATCGCCTCGCCGCCCTCGGCTCCCTTCCCTTCGCCTCGCCCCGCCACAGCCTCGCCGGGAGCTGGCGGGGCCCGCGCCGCCTCACGGGACTTGTAGTGCGGCCCGCCCCGCACAGCCGCCGCGGCCTTCGCGCTGCCGCTGCCCGGGGACGCGGGGCCCAGCGGGCTGCTGCTGACGTGGAGCGCGTCCCGCCGAGCCGCTGCTCTGGCTCCGTGCCCTTCTAGTCTGTCACTGACTGCTACCGGGCTTCCACTGTTGGGTGACCGCGTTAAAAAGTGTTGCCCAAATCGTGGTCTAGCCCACAATCAGATTAAAATCCTTCTCTTTTGTGGGAAGCTACATTACTAACGTGTATTCTCCTGTTCAGGGCCTTATCTCTGCACTAGTGACTTAACAAAGGGTGCAGCAGTGACCACAGGAGTGCTCATGCCACAGTCCTAACGGTTTCCATGCAGTGTTTGATCTCACCTAACAAACTTGTGCCACATGTTAAATCCCATCCCAACACCTGTTATTTACGGGGAACAAACTATGGAATACGCAAACAGCAATAGGTAAAAAGCTGTAGCTTACAGGTTTCAGACTTCTGAAGGCTACAGGCCAAACTGCTTATATTTCTATGTTTCTCTGAAATGTCTAGCACATTTTGGACTCCAGGGAACTGCTAGTGTTAATAATAGAGGACTTACATGACTCTCACTGTGACTTTCACAGTAAAGAGATCAAGGTACACATTTCACATAATTCCTCCCCGTGTCTGGCGCAATGTATGTCTATTTCCATCAAACATGCCTAGTGCTTAGGGTAGAAATAGAGAAAAGAGCCTGATGAGTCATATCACCCCAAAATAGGAGGCAACTGCATATTTAATGACATTGAGCTTTTCCTTCTCAACCTTCAAGACAGCACAAAAAGCTTGTTGTCAAAAAAAGTTGTTGCAATGGTTGTAGCAATGGTGTCTTTATTAGGATTATGCTAAGTATGAACTTGGTTCACCCAACTGAATTCTGACAGTTTGGAAGTTTTTAAGGTATCCAGAAATCCTAAATCCACAAAAGCTTCCTAGTCTGCCCTCATTTTTAATTCCCTTAATTTCTCAGCAAAAAGTAACTGCGTCATCTGCTGGACAACATTTGCCTTCTGTGCTAAAAAATATAATTGATATAAAGCACCTGAATATCCAGCGTGGTGGTCCTTGGGATCCACTTCTATGATGACATGAGGGATCACAGCGTTCTTCAAGTCATTCTCTCTGGATGTCACCTACCAATGAGAAATGTGTCAAGTGAGGAAATAGCCAACGTTCTCCTACAAGAGAAACTTGTAATAGAAACTGAAGAATGGAAGTATGTCTCCCCAGTCAACTCACGTGACATGAAGTGTGATGCACTGAAGGATTAAATGTTGCAAACAAAGGCCAGACATTTTTGTCCGTATTTTTTTTTTCAGAATAGAATGACTGATTCTGTTGGGTTAAATGTTGAGAGCTTTTTAGTAAATATGGAAAATAAGAAGGGTTGATCCTGTCAGGTCAGTCAGATTTCTCTCCTATATACTGCTCAGTATATTCTTAAACAAACACAAAGTATTCTTGGTCTTTCCATAGTATCATAGCCTTTCTTGGCAAGCAGCATTTGCCAGTACATGAATTACACATGGAAAACACGGAACCCCTTCAGAAGCTGCCTGTTTCTTATTCCTATCATTTAGACAAGTTTGAGTGCCCCAGCACTTATCCCTGATCCATTACATTATCTTACTGATTCAGTGAAGCAAGGCCTTGTTCTTTGCGTGCAGAGTACCTGTGACTCCTACTGGCTATCAATAATTGTGTCTCGTAGCAAGTTACAGAATCGATCCCAAAGGCCACAAAACTTTTGCTGTCAGTACTTCTCTTTTTAAACTTGCTGCTCAGCTTCCTTACAACACTCAAAGCAGGAGAATCCCCTATTTTTGCAGTTGATTCATGTAAACAGGAAGTTCCCCTTCTTGGGGATATAAGTTCCTTATTTCACGTATGCCCTTTTTTCACAAACAGATCAAATGTGGAATGGTAAATAACAGAAACTTATTTCTAATTGCTACAGGGAACAAACATGAAAACAACATTTGAAAAAAAAATGCTTTTCCCTTTACCTGCCTCTTTTTTTTTTTTTTTTTTTTAATGTTTTCATGTCTAGAATGCACAGATTGGTATACGTGGCATTCTGTTGCTAAGAAAAGTCTAGAAAACAAATATAAATAGCATCCCGAAAGATGAGATTTCATTCCTGTTGAGAAGGAAGGACCAATTAAACTTTTGGTCTGAATGTAATTTCTAACCATACTACAACAGTCAAGTAAATTTCTTTTGTAGTAAAATAGTGGTTATACTCCCAAGAGCACTACAAAGGTAATAGTCAAACATTGAAGTATTTGACATTGTTGTTGTTGTTTTCCCCTCTGGCATGTATTTATCTCCCAAAACTTCTTTTTACCATTCTTTTAGTAATAGCATTTGTGACTGATTAAGGCCATCTACTACACTTAAAAAATAAAGCTCTATTTACTCTGAAAAATGAGAGAGTGGTCTAATTCATTACAATTGTAACAGTTTTATCTTAAAATGAATATAAGCATTCATAGTTCCTGAAAAAATTCCCCTTTGGAATAAAATATTTTTTAATAAATAAATAAATAAATATGCAAGAAGAAGAGAGACTATCATTAACTATGGAGGCAGAGAATGTACAGTTAGTGTTTATCATGGTCTCAAGCTGCCATATTTACAGGAACAGTGCAGGAACCTCCAATAAATGACAAGCACCACATCTGTACCTTGCTTTTGGTTAAACTGAGTTCACAGGTCCAAAATAAGAATGGTTAAGAGTGTAAATTACTTCCTTTCATAGGAAAAAAAAAAAAAAAAAAATCTCGTCTGATACCATCTGAGATATGGGGATTCATCTAGAGATAAAACCTAGTCTTTTTTTTCAGAACTTACATTAAACATCCACTGTTCTTTGTTTTCCAGAATAATGGAACTACAGGCAACTACCCCCCTAAAGCCCTCTACCACACAGTGTCAGTCCAAACCTGTAACTGTCACTTTTATTCTGCTCTAAAAAAATAATTTGCAGGTTCTTAGATAATTTTAACTGCAACTGTCAACGTGAAGATGAACATTTTCACACTGTTGCAGTCTGTTTATGTATAGTAGTTGTTCAGAAAACTATATTATTTCAAAAAGTGAATGATTTTAGCCTACTATTATTTAAATTCTTTGGAGATCAGAAACCAAAAACTTTCCTATGCTTTTACTTACCACAGGAGACAATCAGCCAAAAAAAATCAGATTGTATCAAAGGCAGTAATTGAGAGAAACATCATTCTTCAGCTGTATCACATCTCATTCTATATTCCCCTGCTTCTCTTGTCACCACAGTGACCAGGAAGAACATCATATTATTACATTTCCAGAACAAATTCTTTCCTTATATACAAACAAGTCAGCAAAGAATTACATGGGCAATACATTTTAACAGATGGGTAATATTTCACATACTTTTTGTTCTCCAGCATTCTCTTTAAACTCTAGATGGTGCTCCTTTCCTGTTTCACATTCTCCTTTTGTGTTTCCTTCTCAAAATGGAAAATGCACAAACCTTAAATAAGCAGAGAAGCTTATTTGTATTTTCTGATTCAATAGGAAAAATCTATTTCTGATTCAATAGGAAAGATCTCACATAAAACCAGCTGAATGTACAACATTACATTCATTGCTTTTACTTTTTGTTGCACTGCATCTTACCAAGTACTCTTCACTATGAAAATGTAACAACAATCCAATTCAGTTAAAGGCAGCACTGATTTCTAGTTACACATCTGCGATCTGACTTGTAAAAACATCTACAAAGGTTGGTATGCACATAGAGGAGAGAGTCAAATTAGATCCCTTCTGAATAAAAACGCCAGAACTACTTAATTGTAGCAACAAGACAATCACACATACATACTTGTTGGCTTCATGTAGATTCAGACTGGATCCCAGCTGTGATAGAGCTTGATGGGAATGCCAAAGAGGATAAGCAGAAGAATCCAGAGTACTGTTGCAGAGGAGAAAAGATTAATGGGCAAGAGATACAAACACCGTCAATGAAGCTTCATTATTTCAGATATTTACAGTGGAACTTCTTTCCATGTGTAACTTGTCTCTGGTTCCCAGTGGAGAACATAAGAAAATATACCTATAATGGGGACTCAGAGCAGTGTCCAGTAAAAAAAAAAAAAATATCAGAGGAGATCAGAGGACAGACTTTAACAAAAGTCCTCACATGATCCTTGTGTCATATTTATTTATTCATTCATATGACATGGAAGCACTGCATGCTACAAGAATCAGGAAAGATCTGGTGGGATAGAATGGATTACAAAAGTTTTATATGCACTCTCTCTCACAGAGTGACAAATAACTTAGTGAAAGGCTGCTTAGGGTTACCTTTCTTCCCTGTACAGCAGCTTAAGCGATGCTGGGCTACAGAGTTTAAAGATGAACTCAGATTCATTAACTGTTCATTAATAGTTCAGTAATGAACCATTCATCACTTTTCAAGAAAGGAATCAAATATCTAGCAAAGGGCAAATACAATTGTCAAGGCTGAAGAAGATCAAAAGAAACTGAAGATGGTAAACAGAAAAACATTTAGTTGTTTTAAATAAGAACCTATAATTGAATAGTTAACCTAAAAAAATAAGCTCTCTTAGCCAGACTATTTGGTCTAGAACCCAGACTACATTTGTGATGAAAAAAAGGTCTTGCAGGAAATTTATCTTGCTATTTGTTTTTGCTCAAGACAAGCATTACCAGAGTGGCTTTTCCTGTGGTTTTCTGTTTTGGAACTCCGGGCTTTGCCTTTGGGTAAACACAGGAAGCACATGGAAAATCAAGGAAACACAGAATCAAGAGCAAGTCACATCACTCAAATCTGGAGCCAAACTAACCTTGAGTCCTTTCTAAGGCAAATATCCAATAATAGTATTATCTAAGAAAATGCAAGGGGATAATTATCCTATCATATCCAGACAGATGGTCTCCAGTACCCGATTCTGCTACAAAACATACCAAATTCACCTTTACATCAAAACATATTCTGTATTTAGTCTACCTGGCCATAACAGTTTTTCTGACCTGGTTACATTGGTACCAATAGAAAATTTGCATAGGTATGCAAATTAAAAATTAAGCTATGTTTTCATGGCATATATTAAGAATTGCTCCAAGAACCAACTGGTTTATTGAAAAACATTTTTCCCCACCCCAAATCCTAATAGCCTTCTGCAGTATCACTTTTTATTAATACCAACAATAACTGTTTATGCTTCACAGAAAGCACTGATAATTGCATATGTTGTTAGCTTGAGGACTGCCAGCTTACAGCTAGTAATAATGCATCCTTTGAAGTATTTAGGAACTCTTCACAAAGTTTATGGAATATATACCTCACCTAAAGCAATACAAGGCTTTAGCAACCTTACTTTTATCTGGAATGTTCTGATAGTTTCATTGAGTTAATCTCAAGCAGTTATCAGATAGCTACCCCATCACAGCACTGATGTGTACTGGCATATCTGAGTTATTTCCTGAATGTGAGATGCAAACACAGAAGCAGCTCTCCCAAATGTTATTTCATGAGCTTTCATTGTGAATTAATTTCTCCTGAGAAGTGAAAGAATTTGGGAAAGCAGGTGACATCATCGTATTTATTAAAACAACTTAGATTTTCTTTCTTGAAATGTCTGTCTTCAGAAAATCTCACTGAAAAGGAATACATAATGCAATGTATTCTGCAAATATTGGAGCAGCAATTTGAGAGGGCTAACAGGAAAGTGTTGGGGGAAAGTTAATGAAAGAACTGAAAATGAATAAGGAGTACCAAGGACAACTAAGACGGCTTATTTACTGCCAGTGTGTTAAGTGGTCATTCAGACTCTTCACAATAGACACAATATTGAAGAAATTTAGACATTGGAATGGGCTGCCCAGAGAAGTGGTTGAGTTACCATCCCTGGAGGTCTTTAAAAACATTTAGATGTAGAGCTCAGTGATACAGTTTAGCGGAGGACTTGTTAGTGTTAGGTCAGAGGTTGGACTAGGTGATCTTGGAGGTCTCTTCCAAGCTAAACTATTCTGTGATTCTGTGAAATAACTGATTGAAGAAATAACTGAATAAAGAGGCAGGATATTGGGCGGTAATTGTGGAGATCTCTAGCATCAACTGCATTCAGATCATGACACAAGAAACATCAGTTAAGAACAAGCCTTGGGGATACGCTGAATGTTACAGCACAAGACAGAAGCAGAGCCAGCACTGGCTATGCTTATGCAGTGTTTTGGCAGGACAATTGTGTATTTAAATACAGCGTTGTGCTGATATGTCTGTACTCCTTCTGGGACTGGACACCCTCAGTACCCAAACCTATACTCCATCGTCTGAGTGTAGAGCTCAGACAAGCTCACCTGGTGTCGCAGTGCCCCATGCTGACTTTTCTGTGACAATGGGAATTGTATCCAATTCATGTCAACATGAACCTTACAGTTCAACACTTAAAATGAGAAACTCATGCCTTGTTTACCAAACATACTGGTATCTCCTTGGCAGGAAGAGTGTTTCATTTACAAGGGTGAAATTAGCACAGGTAAAAGCACTTCCTAAAAAAGCAAACTGTACTCAGATGGACATTTATTAATGTCGTAGACAGTAATGCATAACAATGAGCCAGCAGTCACCTTAGACCTGTGAATTACAGAAAATAGTTACTACTTTTCAGCCTGAGCTCATTACCCTTAATCTATAAGCTACCATAGAAACAGTTTTTATGTAAGCAAAGGAAAATAAAGTATAATTCAATCATAGCATCCACTCATTTCCTTACTTTTGATAACCAAGACAGAAAAAAGTGAGTTGGTAAGCCCAAGGTGATGCTTCATCCTTGTAAATTCCATTTTTTCCCAACTTGGCAACACTTCAGAGGTAAAAACATCAGACAATACCCTGTAGTTTTTGCTCTGGTCAAAGTTCTCTTAGAAGAAAAAATTTCAACTGTAAAAATATAAATGATTGCAAATATTTTTTTTTTTTTCTCTCTTGCATTGCCTTATGGTGTGGATCTCTTATTGCTCTCTATGATCTCTTTTTTTTCTGTTTTCCTGCAATATTACTAAAAGATTCCTTAAAGTAATTTTAACCAAGGTAGCAAGGATGTTTAGTGCTTCAGAAGATAATATTTCTCTGATGTATTCTTTAGGAATCATGAATTGCAAAAGGACAATGAAGGATAATAAGCAGCTAGGTGCTTTGCAAATGTACATCAGTGTCTTAGTAAAGTTAATACACAGAAATGGGCAGGACCACCCAGTGATTGTAATGAAAATTCCTTGCCCCTGCAGTCATTCAGGTTTCAGTCCAGCAGATGTCACAATTCAGGCTGCAGTAGTTCTCTATGCTCCCAAACAGTTTTCTAGCAATAGAAAAATTCAAGGTCCAATACCCTTCAGACATACAAAATAATAAGGGAAAGAGAGAATTCACTTATGATACGCAATAGCACCCAATAGCAAACTTTATTAACTATTAAAAATTCTGTAATGGCACTAATTTCATCCTAACTACTTTACATAAGGCTTGATTATGTCTCAGTGATTAGTTCCATGTACATCAAGAATAATTTAATATCATCTACATTCAATAGAGTTTTTCTTCCTGAAGGTGTTAGATTGTGGACATTGGTTTATACGTGAAACCAACATGATTAAATACATACTGAATTTTAACCAGAGAAGATATAAGAACATACAACTGCTAGTCTTGCCCTTTAGAAACCTGGGATTATGAAAAGGGTTTTTTTGTTCGTTTGTTTGTTAACAGATTTCAGTGACGGCAAAAAGCAGACCACAGATTAGCAAGTTATCATCTAAGTTACCATCTATGTTGGATTACGTCTTCTTCAGGTAGCTTAGACATTTCCACTTTATCTCAGTGGGAGGTGGAAAAGAATGACCCAGTGCCAATGAAAATATGTATTAAAATGTTTCATAAGGAAAAAACAGGAGTCCTATCATTCAGTTTATCATCCTGATTTTATGGTTTTGGAACATAGAACACAAGAGAAAAATCCAGGTTGTCATAAAGAATATTAAAAGCTGTCCGTCACCATCTCAATATCAGAGCTGTTCTGCAGTTGATAAAGTTATTATCCAATTTCATTTTCAAGATTGATATCTGAAAGCCTGAGACATTACAGAAGCTTTAAAAACATAAAGAGACTTCCAAGACTGAGTCCTTCTAAGAGTGCAACTGCCTAGGATTAGATTTTTCCTCTAGATTTTTTTTTGTAGGACATGGGCTAAAACTTTGATTTGTGACACAACATAGACATGTAGCGGGTAATATAGTGCACAGTGTGAATGGATTAAATGAATAACTTTCCTGTGTGAAACTGCCTCAGTCACAGCTCAAGCAGACTTAGAAATAACTTCCTTCTATTGATATAAAGCTTTGCTTGATTCATATCCTCCTCAGTTTCATTAGCAGCAAGAATGAACTGCATTAATCTTTTGCTAGACTTGCTGGCAATTTTAGTCCTGATTGATGACCTACTCTTGCAGTGCTCAATAGCTGTAGAAAATAGGTGTAAAATGTTCATCACTGGTGTTTTTCACAGCTGGTCTGATTGTTTATAAAGGGAAAACAAGATATGTAGCAGAAAGAAATAAACGTTTTTTTATGGAGTAGTGTAAACTTCAAATTATCAGGCTGTTTGTGGATGCTTAATATCTTTAAGTAACCAAGATGTAGCCACTTCTGACTATTTTGGATAGGCTTTTCTTTTAACTCCATTAAAACATTCAGTGACAATAGATCTCAAAATTAACTCCAAAAGAGGAACCTGATTAGTTTCCTTTGTGTGTGTGTGTGTGTGTGTGTGTGTGTGTGAGTGAAATGGACCCTATTACAAATTTGTCATTCTTATTTATTTTAAAACCATTTGCAAATGAAAGAACAAAAACATTTGTGCTCTTATGCAAAGTACAACCGACTGTAGTTAAATGTAAATATTTCTATTCATCTATAATAAGAGATCTGTTTCAAAGCCATATGCAATGAAGAGCCCTCCCATTACTTTCACATGAGAATGGAAAGCTGCAGGACTATAAAGAACAGTTTATACAAGACCAGACACAAGACCTTAAATAGTTCAAAGTATCAGTACTGGCTTAGAAACAAGATGAGCTTCCATGTTAGCTTTGGCATAGTGTTGCTTGGAAAAATGTCTTTATCTGCTTTCTCAGTCCCCTTCATCTGTGAACTTGGAATATCAACACACATAGTGGCCGAGTTGCCAAGGCGAGGACTTTACAGAGCACTTCACAGGCAACAGAAATTCAGCCTGCAGTCAAATATCCAGAGGTACATAGGCCTTATCCTAATACTCTGCTGAAAAATGAATTAAAACTGCAGTGACTCACCAAGACTTAACAATGACTGTGAACACAAAGCCAACTAATTTTTGACATGACTTTTTGCTGGAAAAACTGTCCTTTGCACTCTCGTGCTGTTTAGATTTAGTCTTTCACAGGATTTGGTAACTCCTAATGAAGGTTGGGAATATTTTTTCTGTAGTTCTATGTAATTTCTAATTTTATTGGTTATATCTGAAATCCACTACAAATTTGCAAATAAAGCTCAGCATTAACCTAAAAAAGAGCTTCAAAAGTAGTTGTTCCATTTCAGAGAGGAGAATAGACTCCTTACCATGAGCCTTGCTATAGATATTTCAAAAGTCAAGTGGACAACTTTCTTCCCCATATTTTCTCGTATGAATGAACTACATACTTGGAATTGCTTAGATATCTCAGGTTCCCCCTTTATGAATTAAACCTTGACTCCCACAGACTTAGGATGCACTTGAACTGAGGTAGTATGTAACAATGGCTGCAGGATTTATCAAGTTCTTAATGTTGTCATACTACAAGACTTTAGAATGACAAAATAGAGCTTACGCTAATGAAGAATTGCAGCTAAAGGCAATATGTGAATTTGTATTCCTAAAAGTTTTACTGACCTTTGCTGTTCTCCGTATCCTTAGATTGTTAACACTGCTGAGGCAGAAACTAGGATTTTGTTCTTTGTACAGGACCTAACACAAAGAAAACCTTGTGGGTGGCTTAAAATACCATCAGCATTTTAGTAACAACTTGTATACTTGATTACATTAATTTAACAGTTATATGCAGGTAAAGTAGTATTTATGTGCAATGTGTAAAATTAATCATCATTAATGTAATGAATACTGTATTTTTTACTGTAAGCAAAACCTTTGGATTGACTGATCTTAAAATTTGCATGGATAAATTCAAAAATAACCTTGTGAGAACTGAAGAAGAATCAAGATCTTTAAACTTAAATTTATTCTATATTTATTTGAAATCTTCATCTGGATATCTGTAGAACAATCATTCATACTTTTTATCACCTTAGTAATAAATGCACTGTTTACATGAGTAAATATTTATTTTTAAATATATTGCCTCTCTTGTATAGATCCATAAATTTTCTGCAAATGATGCAAACAGTCACATCCAAGATATGGTATAACTGTTCTTAAGGACTGTTTTCTCAGACATTAAATAGGTCATGCTTCATGCCTTTTGTATCACGTGCATGTTTATCATAATGAGTTTTATAGCTTTTATTTGTTACATCTCTTAGTATTCTTAAGCTCCAACCCCTCACAACTAGTATTACTGGGAGGAACGTAACAGTTTCCTGAGAATGTGTAATTAGTTTTGAATGAAAGCATCAGGATTTTTTTTTGTCAATGTCTTTAATACGCCTAGCCTCTCAAAAAAGTTTTACAGCTGGCATATACAGAAGCAAAAACTCCATGACTCTTCACTGAGACTTCAAACTTGAATAAGTAAGTTTAAGAAGAAAAGAAAGTAAACCAAAAAAGAATAATTTCTGGGACAACCTCAAGCCCTCTGTCTCACTCTCCTACTAGTTACACTAATCTAACGGCAAACAAAAAACAGCTCTTCAAGTGGAATTAAGAGCTTTCAGTCAAGACACCTTCTCCCCACAGTGTCTAGACATTCTCCGATGTTTTTTGGAAGACTCTGAATACAAATTGTAAATCTTGTTCCTTGTTCAATAATGAATAAAATATAACCCTTAATAATAAAGACCTCTGAAACCTCATGCACATTAAAAGAATTGGTGATACACTAGTGTGTGTCCATCTTTCATAAAAATCTATCCAAAGTTTTGACCAACATATTTTATGTTTTCCTGTGAATATTGGAAAAGCTCTATTTAAAATAAATGACAGTGCACTTTTGCAATTCTGCTGGATTGAAGGCAGAAATGCAATGAAGAGGCTTTACATTTTCCAGATCCCAAAGTGGTGGGACTATTCCAAAAGTGCTGCTACCTATTTCCATTCTGTTCAGTTGTGTTTCACTGACCATGCATGTTCAAAGACACTCTGGCTAAAATTCCTAACATATACTTCTAATAAACTCATTAAGCTTGTAGCTGAAAGATGCAAAACAGCCATATCATAAAACCCTGACATACATTACAGGTGATTATAAATCAAAGCTTGTAAAAAAAAAAATCTAGACTCCTGAGGTGAGACAAGAAAAATCATTAATCTAAAATAAAAAGGGGTCTACCTCATTTCATGAATTCAAGAAGAAACATGCAGCCAGCAACATCATAATAGTGTCTCAATTAGCAGAAACGGTAAAAAATACTAGATAGAAAGCAAACCCCATTCACAAAAAAGATATAATCTATGAATTTTCATTAAAAATTATCACCACAATTGTCTTTTTCTCCTGTCCTTATAATGGATTTCTAAACTGAAAAAGAGTTTAGAAATTGGCTGCCTCAGCAGTCATAGAGGTGACTGAAGGTCTCACTTGGGGGCAGAATAAATCTATCAGTAGATGACCAGGGAAATGTCCTTGACTTCTTTTTCCTCTGCATACACTTCATCATTTTCCCCCTCTTAGTGGGACATAAAATGGAGATTAATAAACATCATAGTTCATGAAGAATCACATTTATTTCTAACTTATTAGATTCAATTGGGGTAATTAGCTACCAATTCAAGAACTGTTTTACATAAGGAAAAGGTAAACAGTAGAGGGAGAGGTGGGAGGCTTTGTAGGCTTCAAAACCCAGGACACCGAGTCAAGTTTCGTGAGTTTCATCACAGGGTTCATAACCCTCTCAGTTTCACTCTCCTAAGCCAATACTTTGTCCAGTCTCTTTTACATAGCAGGCTTAATTTTCCCTGCTCACCCTACCTTGTCTCTGCACTGGCATTCACAAGGCTAATACTGCAGATTAACTGCGGAAACCCCATGATCTATCTACTATCTGCTGAGAACAAGCAAAAATTAAGCAATAGTTAGAATATATTATAAATAGGTCAATAACTGGTCTACTTCAACACAGCTATAATTTTCAACAAAAATAAACAGAACACAATGGACTTTATTTCTACAGCTGTGCGATCTGAATAAGCTCGAAATTTCTTGGCAGACCTGAGAGACCTGAAGCTGAGGTAGACCAACTAGTATATAATATATGACAGAGATTCAGAAGTGAACCTTCAAATGCTACTCAAACATTTTCAAAGGGATATGTAACATATCAAGTTTATTCCTAGGAGAGGTTCAGTTAAAATATGCAATTACTAGTTAATGTATTTACTCTGGTTTTACCAGAATTTATCAAATGCTTACTCAGAATGTCTAGTACAGTGATATTTAGTGGTAAGCCTGCAGCCTCTTTGTGGACAAAATGTACTCATTTCAAGCAAGCAAATAAGAGAGTACATTAGCTGAATTCATTGTACAGTGTTACAGGAAATAATTACATAGTGCAAACTCAGATGTCCTATTCTTTATAAAACCTCAAATATATTTTGTTTGAATCAGTAAAGCCATAAAACTCCTACAACATATGTAAGGCACAGATTAAATGGCTAAAGATTCAGGGTGTTCTTGTAATTTTTCAGTAGTCTCAGGGCAAGATTCATCCTTATTGTCATTGACTGGCTCTTCATCTTTACATAAACTCACCAGAATCAAAGGGTCATAATAGAGAGAATGGTATTGCTTTGCACAAATAGTATGACTGGATCCTCAGTGCAAAGAACTGTATTGGCTAGTATCTGCCTCAACACAACTAAATCATGCAAGGTTAAATTGCTACCTGCACACTTAAAGAGGAAGATATATAAAAAGAACTATACCTTTATTGAGAAATTAATCCATTTCATTCTTTATGAGGAGACTGGATGAAGGCTGTGCCCAGAAGATACACGGACATGGCCATTCTTTGCTATCCCAAGGAGTCCTTTCTGTTTGCTGTTTATTTGTCACTGAGATGTATGCTGTTGCTGTCAGTGCCTTGTATAAGGAAACCTGTTCTTCACCCTGTTCTCAATGACTTCTTTTTATTGGCTGAGTATATGAAAGCTGATGGAAAGTAATAACTGTGGCCTGCAGTCCAGAGGTTTTAAGAAAGAATGGTTCAAAAATTATATCTTTCTATTCAAAATATCTATTAAAATAATATGCTCAGAGTTACACAAAAAATAGAGGATAATTTCATAACAAAAGATTTATTCTCCAGAAGTGAATGCTGAGCTTCAGAATTAAAGCTAAACTGGCCATAAATAAGATACTTGCATTAAATTGGAAATACCTAGTACAGTGGTCCTACAGAACATAGCAAGACTAAAGTTCTAGTTTCACAAGCTGCTCAGAAATTCTCCCCTTCTTTTTATTTTGCAGCTAAAGGCTTGCTGCTCACATGACGTGCTTTAAGTCGTCCGTGTCCCCACCCCACCCCCATTAAAAATGAGGTATTGTGCGTCAAAGGAAATTTGATGGAAACTGCTAAGTACCATTTAGACTTCACCCAAACCTGGAAATCTGTCTGCAGAGGTGGAAGTTGGGTCACAAGACATTCAACTTTTGCATTATCATGGACTAATTTGTGAAATTTAGCAGGCTTCCAAATCCATACAAATTTATCCAGCTTGGAAAACAGTGCTGATTACACAGACTGTTTCATATGTTTCCTTTAGCTCTCCTGGCCACTGTTATCAAACACACTGCTTATCTCATCCGTCACGTGAACCTAGAATATTTTCTCACTTTTTGTATTTTGCTTAATAAAGAATGAGATAACAAAACTTAAAGCAAATCTGTTTTCCACTTCTGATAGTGCCTGCTTATTAGTACTTCTTCAGAAATAATATTTTTTTAATATATTTTCTGTCTTTGATCTGTTTTTAAGCATTCTGTGTTTGAACAAAGCAAAATATTATTTAAGATGTGATCTGAAGCCTGCCTAATGAAAGGAGTAGGAGTCTTCCTGTTGTTGAAATCAGGCTCTCAATGATATCTGGCTAGTACAGAATTACCACAGTGAGCGAAAGAAACAATTCTAAGCAATTCAGGTCAGACTTACTGCAGTAATAAACCAGTATTTAATTTTGTGAATTTCCTGGAAGAAGGAAAAGACCTCAAATACACCATCTTTGGATGCCGATAATTCTTTCCTTCTATTTTGCTTTTTCATCTACAGGAGGTAACTGGAAATGGAAAAATACTGAAAGTGAGTCACATGGAATTAATTCATTAGGAACTTTTGCTAGCAAATTCTGCAGAAAGCCTAATTTTACTGTTTCTCAGGTCACTCTTTAAAGTCTACTGCTACTGTCATTAGGATGAAATAAATTACAATAGGCAATATTTATATTTCCTTATCATATTTGTTTTTATCACTGGGAGAAAAAAAAAAAAAAAGTCACTAAAATCACCATAAAACAGAGGAAAACTTTTGAACATGAAAAGCCTTGTTGAATTTGCTGGAATTTAGTTTATTTCTGAGAATATACACATTGCTTAACTTATTTGTTTAGATAGACCAAATGCAGTCTTTCTGCTTCAAATTATTCCTGCAGAGGGAATTGTCTCTGAATCTACAGATCTTCAGTTTTATATTTTTGTATGGAGAATCTTACTGCACAAAGTCATACCAAAAGAAGTTGCAGGACTATTTTCTGAAAAACAGAAAGACCACTTGGGTTAAAATCCTCATGTTCATTTTCCTTTTAGGGTCTACTAGTTCATAATGACAAAGTTTAACAGATTCCAAAATAGAAAATCATTTCCTCTCAAAGGAAAAAAGTCTGGTGAAAATTAACATATTTCTAAGTACCATTGAAGTAAACCAGAATAGCAAATACTAAAACCAGATTGTTAACAATCAGTGTGAGTTTACTATCAGTACTGTCTCCAGGGTGGTGTGAGAAGCAGCCCATAGGCTGTGGGGCTGAAAGGTCTGCTAAAAGTCGAACCTGACCTCCTCTGCAGGAGCTGGGCTGCACTTCCTGAGACTGAGATGAGAAAAACTTTTCCTGTCAAGTAAAGAGAGACAGTTGGTACCTGCATGCTTACAGAGCTTTTCCTGAAGGGCCCAGGTCTTCAATTAACACCCTTTCATCCGTCAGCTACCATTCTGTCTAGTTTGTTCACACAGGTAGCAGACAACAAGCCTTGTCTGTGCTGAACTGTCCAGGCTGTGACTCAGCACCCAGCAAGGAGGCTCTTGCCACTGGCAGGCTGCCACCCCTGCTGATTTCACTTGAGAGAAGCTACAGTAACAGAGGAAGAGGCTGGACTGTTGCCCACAGCCCTCTGCAGCAGAGTTAAAACACTTTGGCCTACATCTTCAAGCACATACAGCCTCGACCTGTATGTGCACAGAAGTGGAAAAGAGTAAATCAGGGTGCATACTGCAGGGTTTGCGAGCACGCAGTCAGCAGCATGCATGCAAGATTAACCATGTGAGTGAAAAATATCTAACAAAGTCATGGATTTAAGTAGAAAAATATTTGGATCTGAACAAATCTTAACTGAGAAAAGAAAATATACTTGGTAACAGAGCAAAGCACAGGAGGCTGATGTCATTGTCTGTCACTGGTCTTGCAAATTAGTCTAAAGAAAAGGGCAGCAGGGAATTTCACTCAGAATTCAGCCTCTGAAATGTCTTTTACAGACAAGAATGGTAAAAATTCCAGTTAAATAAAGGCACTCATCTGCAATGGTGATGCTCTTTTAATTACGCCAAGAACAGTCTCTTCCTCTTCCCCACCAGTGGGAATTTGATAGTCACTCAGCATCACCAACATCTCTACAAGACACCTATAACTGCAAAATCATACAGAGAAAAAAAAAAAAACAAACAAAAAAAAAACAGAACATGTGCTCACAATGTCATTTGCTTCTGTCTCAGACATGTCTTCCTAAAGACATCAGCAATCATGATTTGTCTTTAATGCCTTCTTCAACCAATATCATTTCCACTTTCTGTCCCACCTAAGCTGTACTGGGCAGTAACATAACAAACACTTTATAGTCCTGCTGTTATTTCAACCCAGATTGATTTACTGGACATCTTGACTGCACTCTACAAATATATTGGTACCAAAACCTCTATCTAGCTTCCTTTATATTGTTATTTCAGAAAATCTGAATCTGTTAAGTCTTTACAACATGAGCTTTTCTAGTTTCTGCAAGGTCCCTATTTGTTTAATTTTTCATGTACATTTAAATTTTCTGGGATTTTAATAGGACCTCTACAGTTCTCATAAAGAAACAGCATACCCTAGAACTCCATTGCACTAAGGAGAAAGATAATGTCCCATATGAAGCCTTACATTGCTTTGACCTTAATTCACTGAAGCATTTCTACTCAGAACAGCACACTTACCACATTTTGAACATCAGCCATATGTTTAAGTCCCAGTGAAGTTTAAATAGACCGATTACCTGAGACTGAGATGTTTTAAAGCCATCAACTTAAAACTGGTTAACAGTTAACATTATGGTGGATAACTTCAGCGCATCACAGAACCATACAGAATCACCTAGGTTGGAAGAGACCTCCAAGATCACCCAGTCCAACCTCTGACCTAACACTAACAAGTCCTCCACTAATCCTTATCACTAATATATATCACCATATCACATAATATGCGTCTAAAATACTTTTTTTAAAAAAAGTTGAATTATTCTATTTTTGTGCTTTCTCATAACATGAAAAAGACGTAAATACCACAGACAACCTAAAAAGACTTCAACTTTTTAAGTGTGTCACTGTTTTAACGCAAACAAGTTAGCACAAGTTATAAAGACAGAAAATAAAGAAAAACAGTCTATAAATCAAAAGGTTTCTATTACCTGTAACAGCTGTGGCCACCATATTTCTAGAGAACATACGACAGATATACATGAAATAATGATTTCTACATTAAAAAAAAAAAAGATGCTATTTCATAATGAAAAAAAAATAATAGTATCTAATTATATTGAAAGACAACAAAACTGAACAGATGGAATTAAAAGTAAACTAACTCATGAAAGGGAAAAACAAACTGGTATTCTTAATGCTATCGGATAGTACTGAGACTAATGCCATGCAAAAGGAAAAAAATAATTGCCTGGAAACTTACAGTATTTGCATTTGAGAAAAGGTTTAAAATGCAGTAAGGTAGAAACTAGCACTATAGTGGGTCACAGTCCAATTAATGTGTATTACAAATGAAGCTCTCATGTACACAAACTCGACAAAATCATTTAACTTTCTTGTATCTGTTTCAACAGTATTTATTTATGCCCATTCTAAGATTTAACTCCGTAAATTTTAGCAAATATGAAAGTCTGTGTTATTACCTACAGTTTTAAAATCAACAGATAACCACAGTTTTTGTCTTTTTGTTTGTAGCATCAAAGTACCCTGTATTTCAGAGAAACATTTAAACAGGTAACTGAAGTCATGATGTGATGTGATGTTATGGTGCCACCTTGTGAGACTGCATCAGAAGTGCCTCTGACGGGTAACCAAACAAAAATTAGCCCTGGGGAAAAAGGAAAGGAGATTGTGTATTTCAACAGCAACCTACGCTGCTAGCTTACCATCCGTTACAAGTTCCAAAGTAGAGAGCATCATTATACCTACAGAAATGGTAAAAGGATTAGTTTCTGTATTTTATCAGCTATTTCCATAAGTGTAACATATTTCAGTCTTTGAAAGATTTAACTTTACAGTAGTTGGAATAATGAGTAGAATGGAAGTTAACGTGCTTAGCCCAAAAATTCTCAAAGCACAATAAAATGCGTCAAAAGTTTTAATTGTTATGACTTTGATACAGAAGCCATGTAAGTGATAGAGCCCTTCTATTGACTGTTAGAACAGTAATACATGTATGATTGTCTTCAGGCCCCAGTACCTAAACAGTACTGGAATAAAATAAAAAAGAACATAGCTGATTTCCAGCTGAAGAGGAAGGAGAAATACAGAGCTGCATTCATGCATTTTATGGGAAAGATTGCATAGCTCGTTTAGAAAGAAAATGTCTTTTCATGTCCTTAGTAATAGTGCTGTGCTTCTTTGATTTCTTCATGGGTAACAGATGATCGTATTCTTCTATTCAACATTATCAGCCCATAGAATCAGTAAAATGCAAGACTTCCTTTGAGATTAAGGTCACAGTTTTAAAGTTAATCTTGGAAAGAAACAAATCACATATGCAGTTATCATATACAAAAGGCAAATATTTCAAGTTTCATAAGGACATGACAATCCATAAAATATTGGTTGAAGGTAAGCACCAAACCCAGCACCTGCCATTTCAGTGACTGAAAGGCAAACCTGGGATGTGGTTGTCTTCAACACTGGGAGTTTGATCTTGACTGCAGTTCTTTCATGTAAGAGTATTTCCATGTAAGACCCCCAGCTGTACACCACAGTGATAGAGGCATCTCGTTATTTAAGGCCCATGCTTGCTTTCTCTTGGAAAAGTCACTCAAGTTCATCTTCCTGTCAATCTTCTTCTTCTTTTTTTTTTTTTTTTTTTTGCTTTTAAGAGCAGTATTAAATATTCATAAATATAAAAACTATGTGGAAATACCTTTAATAATATTCTGATGATATTCTGCCTGTTTTTAAAAAAATAACCACAACCCAACCATCTTTGCCAGAGTGCTTGGCCAGCAGCGAAGATAAAAATGCAACTGTTCCAAATATCCTGTAGATCAAATGATGCTTCTCTCCCTTTGTGCACCAGAATTATTTCAATACTTTTTGCGTTCTAAGAAGCCACAATTAGAGGACAAAAGCCCCCAAGGTGCCTGAGATTCAGAAAGGCTGGACTGGCAAGTCATTTCTGATTAACACTGGCTCACAGAAACATCTTCAGATTCTTATGTGGAAAGTACTGCAAATGAAAGAAAAAGATTAAGAGAGTTACATACATTTGTCATTATATACAATGTTTTCCATGGAGTCTATAAAGGAAGGTGCTGCATAACGAATTTGAATCTCTGGTCTTCCTTGCCCTTTCTTCTAGTAAGGACGTTTGAGAAGGTGAAAAATTGAAGCACATTCTCATTTACACTGAAATATTTCAAGAAGTGCATTTCTAAACCTACTAAATTCTACTCCAAACTACAATCATCCTTTTTACTGAATGCCTAACAATTAGGAAGATCAAGTGGTTTTTTTTTGGTTTGTGTTTTTGTTTATTTGTTTGTTTGTTTTTAGAAAAAGATAATTAGAACAATGATAAGGTGAATAGTGACTGCATTTAAAGAATTTCTCATTTGGAAAGCTTTTACTTATCAAAGAGGCAGATATACTACTTTAAACTTTGGCTTTATTAGAAAACTTAAGATCTTTTGGACAGGGAGACATTTTCTATTTATAATCATAAATTGTTGATAAAGACATGAACAGACTGGCAACAAAATTACTCAATGACTTCCAAATACGTCTATACCATCTGAACTGCAGAAGTCCTGCTCTACCGTTGTAGTTTCAGAACGTGTCAGAAAGACAGATTTTCACCTAACCTTCCAAGTTACCTACAGAATATTGAGCTACTACAAATGCAAGGATTGCTAATATTCAGGCATAGGCAGGATGCTTGGCAAGGACACAACAGTTAATCCTCAGGCCTGATGTAACCTACAAGAACAACAGTGAACTGTTCAGGGACTTACTGTTTCATCTGTAAATTACCACCATTTTGATGGAACTCTGCTTTCTTGTGATGGGAGTAATCTCATTTTTCTTCTGACTATAATAATACAATATTTACTCAAGAAAACTGCCAGAAAACTACCACTGATTAAGTCACTTGGGCAACTACTTACAACATTAATATAGGGCATCTATTATATCTAACAGAGGAAATGATTAGCTGACAGAACAAAATGTTAACCCTCAATAAGCAAATGGACAAACCAAGCACCTGGCAAAGCTATAGAAAATTGGATAGGCTACTATTTTTTCCAGTGTTTTTTCCAACTTTCTGGCAATAAGCCTCCTCTGTTCAGGCACAGGCAGTGCATGAACAGAACCAGTCAGTGTGCTGTTAAACTGTGAATTTTTGTAGACCCATAACTATAGTACTTATGAAGGAATGATCCAAAAAGGTTTTTCTTATCCTATATATATTAAAAAAAAAAAAAAAAAAAACCCTGCTCAAGTGACACTTCAGATGTCAATATTTGGAAAATAGTAAACTTACTTGAAAAGCAGAAGCACACTATGATCTTGAAAAAGATGCAAAAGTATGATTGAAATTCAATATTATGAAAAACCTGGCTTTACAGAACCAGTTCTGCTGAAGATCCTACAGGAACTGCTCTGGCTAGAATGCCGGCATTTTAAGAAAAAAGCATATATTAGTATGCTCATCTTTTCCTTGCATCTCGCAATAACAGTGAGTAGATACAGGATGGTGATGCCACTTTAAAAACATACCTAAGGTAATCTCCTGGTCTTTTAGCATAGCAGCATCATATCCACAATTTCACAGAACAGTAGTGATTCATCTCTCCATTTCACAACTTCATTTTACAGTCTACGTTTAACTGAAACCGAGCTCCAAGAATTTCTCAAATGTACTGTCCCTATGTGCAAAGTATTACACTGTCAATTAGACATAAAAGAACTTCAATTCTGGTTGCAGACTGAGATGGTAAGGTTAGCTAAATCATCATGTTTCCTTCAATCATGTAAAGTTTAATTAGCCAGTCAGCAAGAAAAAATGCTGTGTCTAGAATGACCTCTTTGTGTGTAAGAGGTTCTCATCACCTGTATAACTATGGAAATTTGGAGGTACTCATAATATTTCTTTCATATAAAAAAGTTTATCCCAGAGCATGATACACAATGAGATATTGATATCATAAGAAAAATTAAATCTTAGTGCAGGAGAGATGGTCCCAAAGATTTGTGATGCAGATTGGAAATCTGCAAACATCTTGCAGTCTTTAGACTGAACCAAACCTAGATGCCAGGACTGGAAACCTCAAATCTTTCTGTAACAGAGAAAAGAAAAAACTATAAGAATACCTACTTATTTTCTGGTTTGTACGACAGCCATAGAGTATAGATTAATTACTGACATTGCAAATTATCCCATTCTCTGGAACAGTTAGAATCCACAACTGGCCAATGCATTTATGACTATTAGTTATCTGCAATAACAAGTCTTCTCTCATGAAGATTTATACATCTGAAAAGGAATTTATATCTTCTGAACACATTAGACCAGAGGGCAGAGCACAGTACTGGATTAAATCAATTGTCCATTGACTTATTTATTGGATATACAGCAGAGTGAAATGTTTCCCAATTGCACTTTTGATATAGCACAGCATTTGGGTTCCTAAGCACATCAAACTAGGCAGATAAATTTATTATTTCTCTTGCTAAGGACAATGACATTTTGATTATTTATCCTCGGTTTGCACCGCGATAGAGGTAAACCGCACAACACATCCTACAACTGCTGTCAGTTTGAAATACATTGTGAAAAATACTGATAAAAATTATTTCTTGCCATTGTTTGCTCACTAAGCATCTCTTGTCAATTTGTCACTAGCTTTGACTTTAATCCTTAAAAACTAGATCATCTGCAATTTAGGACAGGTCTTTTGAGATGCACCATTCTTGAGAGAGCTCCTGTCATGTCAGCTTTGGGTAGGGCTAGAGTCATGACATGGCCTGTCACATTGGTAAAGGCCCACAAAGGTTTCAGAACACTGCATCTCCAATGAAATCTTTGTTTCATCTGTTGTTTCTGTCTACTTTTGGCACCTCCCCAGTGTTATTAATGCCATGATCTTCTCAAGCTGCATTTCAAATTGTTATAGTATGTTTCACCCCTGGGCCTTCAAATAAGTTTAAACTTCCAGGATGATTTATAAACCAATTTCCTGTGGAAAACGTACCCAGTCTTGTAGAACAGAACACTTAGCAAGCGCCAGTTCAGAGTGCAAACGTTTCCATTAAACTGCAAGCAGCTTCTTGATAACAATTGAGTGAAACAAACCTACTGCAATCAAATTGTCTGTACTAGCGATTGTCATCATTATTTACAGCTTACTCTACATTTGAGAATAAAAGCCAAAAATGTATACATCATCTTCCCTGGTCAACAATGAGAAATATTTTCTTCTAGTCTTTAAAAGAAGTGCCATCAACAGCAGCAGCACAAATCAAGCAACAGACTTTACTGCATCTTCATTTGTTTGACAGCAGCACAAAGCTTGCAAAGGCTGTCTGTCTCTTAAACCTACACAGCGTCATTAAATAAAGGTTTGAGAAACAAGTGGCAAGATAAGGAAAATCAGTCTACACAGAACGGATGAACTTAAACTCATACCAGGTCAAAGCCTGGATCACAGTGCCAAAATTAACGGCTGCTGAATATATTTAGCATGCATGACAGTATGGCAGCCTAAAAAAAATAGTACATTGAGCTGTGTGAAAAAAGTGCTTCAAAAAAGGAATCATGGAAAACCTTTAAAGGTAAGATTCTTATCAACAGGGTAAAGAAGATACCCCTCCTCAGTAATTTTATAACTCATTTTAACGATGATGAGATTTTACAGTTGGATAGATCATCTTATAAAAGTTCTCAGTGTCTGTCAGAAGTCAGGTAAGCAATGGACCCTGCTAAAAGCAAAGATAAAGTAATATCACCTATGGCTTAGCAGCAATCACATGCTGAAACAGTGGCAAAGCCACAGTGGGGAAAAAAAAAAAAAAAATAAATAAATAAATCTTGCATCTAAGCTTCATAATCTTTTGATGTGAAGAAGTGGCTTTTGGAGAGGGAAAAAACGTAAAGAACAAAGTAAGAATTTCTTTACTGACAACAAAAATAATCTAGGGTTTGGAAAAGTAGTTAACATTTTTAAAAGGATCCCATATTAGGTACCAATGTGGCATTCTAGGATCCAGTATTCAGAAATATTGTACACAGTCTCTGAAAACTGCAGTTGCCCAGCCTCTCCAGTTGCTCACTGGCAATCATTTTCAAAAGCAGCCATTGCTTTGATGCATTGGTGTCTAATTTTCAGAGCTGCTGAGCAGCTGAAAGTATAAATCAATAGGCACTTTGTTTTCCCTGAAATTAAAGTTTGGAGTGTATTCAGTTGGGCACAAAACATGGAGATATGCAAAAACAAATTAAAATTACAGCTGTCTCTGGACATGTCTAGGTGGGTGTTACTTCCATGCATCTGCTAAAGACTTCAAAAAGAACAATTTGACTAAGATAAAAAATAATAAAGGTTTTCATATTTTTTTGCACTATCAAGAAGATGGTTCAGGCATAAGTTTAGCACTCACTTGGCAGGATAGTTCATGCCTACACCAACACATCAAAAGCTTGTAAAAGAAAAACAATTGATAGTCATTCCAATGGGTACGGTGGCAAATATTCTTCTCTGCCATCTTCTCAGGAAATGATTAGACTGCACAGCATCCACAGCTTGGATTACAGTCAGCAGTTTGCAAGCTTCTACAACACAGCACTAAAGTCAGTCATGGCACAAGAAACCTCTGAAACTACAGCATCTGCTGAGTCTTTACATCTGCCTTCAATTCTTCACATTTGATCTGTGCTATTTACCAGATCTGTAGGTACATTTCATGGCCTCTTCATTGATTAGAAGAAATTCTACCTGACCCCAACAGTTTCTTTATGGAGAACAGTGTAGAGAGAACATTTTTTTTAGCTAGAAATATGTATAAACAAAATATTGGAAAGCGTACTCAGCTGAAACTCACCATAATGATATGTATCTTGTTTTAAAAGAATTCCCAGTGACACACTTAGTTAGTCAAGTAGTGCCTGATGTGTTTCTATTATATAGAAGACGCTCACATTGACTTGTAGCATATCCTCTCGAAATGTTAATGTTTCCTAGGACTCAAAGGAATGGTGTTCTCATGCTTTACATATCATTTTGTTACAATGCCTTTCCTCGGGAATTTAATTTATCAAAGAAATACTCATCTGTTTTCTTCATGACACTTAAAATCATACTATATACCTGCCTGCAGTCCAGATGATTGTTGAATTCTTATCTTCCCAAATGTTAGAACTTCTGTTATTATCAATTATCACCAGTCACACTACCAACTTGGCAATAATGCGTATGAACAAAGACTTTGGAATATTTTTTTCAAGTTATCACGCACTTATTATTAGATGTAGATAACCGAGCCCACTGACATCTGGGAAAAAACAGACCTAGGTTTTAGCTTCAGCCTACATTGCCAATAGATTCAAAATCCAAACCAGACTCCCCTCAGTCTTAAAGTATCTTACTTTTGCTGGCTGTTCCACTGCAATTTCTTAAAGAGGCTCTATCCTTGTATTACTTGAGTAAGTCTTACCCATAACTTACGTAGAATGTTACACTAACATGTAAAAATTAGAAGTCATGGGTGTTTTTATAAAAGTTCTATTTAAATATGAAACATGAAAGAGAAGCTCTACCTTAAGAGAACTGGGTTTTGTCTACAGAACATTAAGAATAGTCAGAAATACATTATTAAAAAAAAAAAAAAAAAACTATTTAACAGTGGATCCAAAAAGATCACAGCAATAGACCATTTTAATCCATTTTTTTGCTACCAGTAGGAACTTCTAGCTCTCACCTTCTCAGTGAGAATAATCAGTATTTCCATTTAGATTTGTAAAATGTATACAATATTTATGCACATTTATAAAATCTACCTAGACTTCACCAATAAAGCAATACTTTGGTATTTTCCACTAAGGGGAGGAAAAAAAAAAAAAAAAAAAGCAAACTAAACCTGCCATGACACTCAACATGTGTAATTTTGTGAATAAATTAAAAAACCTGGCATGTTGGACAGTGTGCCACGCTACACAGCCAACATCCAAAAAGAATACCTGAAAATACCCACTGACATATTTTTTCTTAAGGCAATACCTGAGAAAGTCTGGTGCTTTGGAAATCATGTTTTCAAAATCTGCAAATCCTAGCTTCCCATCGCCATCCATGTCAGCTTCTTCTATCACTTTCTCACAAACTAAAGTGATTTCTTCTGCTGTTAGCTCTTCTCTAGTCAGCTTATTGAGGGTTTTTTCCAGGTCTGCTTTACAAATGAAGTTATCTGTGTTAAAATCTAAACAGTAAAAGAAACAAAGAAAAGATCACCAGCAACTCTCATACTCTTTTACTTTAAACAAGCAGGACATACAAAAGCATCTCAATACAGTACCATAGATCTTAAAGGCATAGATTGCTTTCAGCTCTCTGGGAGCCATTTCACTGAGGACAGAGAACATGTCCACAAAATCATTGAAGCTGAGGCTCCCCTCTCCATCTTCTGAGAAAGACTCCACAATTCTTTCCTTGAAGGGATTTTCCTGTAAAAACAGAATTATACTTTAAAAAATATATATATTTAGAACATCAACAAAAACACAGACTCCCTGCAAATAAACAATAGTCAGATGCTTGAAGATCACTTTTTGAAGACAGCTTCCTTCTCCTAAAGCACATCCAAAAATTGACATTTGCATGCTTTGGCACAAAGCGTCAGTAAAATATGCTGCCACAGCACCACTTTTCACCCAGATTTTCTCAGTTCAGTTGTTACTCATTGTTTCTAAACTGATGGTCGCACCATTTCTCCTATGTGAAATGCCTGCTTTATAAATGTTAGGATAAGGGTACTAAGACTGTGAATATCATTTGCACATAACTGGTTCCAGACAGGCTATCAGACTAACAGAGTCAAGAGGATTACTGCTCCTGCATTACAAATGGGGTGACACAAGAAGGGAACTGAGAGGCTAAGGTGGAAAGTCAATGAAACAAACAGGGTCTTTACATCACCTGGTGACACCTGGCTGGAGGAACAACTATTATTTATGAAAGCATGTCAAGAAGTAAAAATTTATGCTATCCATTCTGCTTGATATGGAACCATCAATCAAACCAAATCTACTCATTAAAGATGTAGAGGCATATCTCTGGTAGCATCTTGTAGAAGGCTCTTTCCTTTTCGCTGTTACAAAATAAATAAATAAATAAAATCCAATCTCTGGTTGAACTGACTATGAATTCCAGAGTTTTGAACTCAATTTCCTCTGTACAGAGATGATCCTGAGATTCTATTCTAGCACCTCACCAACCCAGTTGATGACCAGGCCACTCTAAAAACGCCAATATTCTATAACCATGAACACAACAGCCAGCAAGCATGAGAAAAGCTGCTTTACTGCTCCGAAGTCCAAAACCACTGTTTTCATAGGAACAAAGCAACATCTTTCCCACAGCTATATAAAAATCAAGATGAATTCGTAGCCATGTATATAAAGCTGGCAAAAATCAATTCAATTGGATAGGAATAAAACAAATGAACATCATCTGGACTGCAAGCAGCATCTCATCAAGTGTGTTCTATAGACCTTGTCTGAAGCCAAGAACGGCAATTAAAATATTGATCTCTTATAAATGCAGTCAGCTATAGTCACTATTTTTAATACGCTTGCAGCATTTTGTTTGCTTTAAAAGCAGCAGTATTGTGGAAACTCAAAACTCACTCATATCCATTTCAGTTTTTCCCCACAAAAATTTAACTAACAAATATTCATAATACCTTCCAAATTATTTTAAACAAAATTTCATAGAACAGCTCTATTGGAGAGGTAAATGGACAGAAAGTGTTATTCTTCACTTTACTTGAATTATTTATTGATAATACACACACAGCACATACGCATGTACAGAACACAGTATTTTCTGTAAGCACCCGGAGGCTAAGTACAAACAGCATGTACAAAGTAAAGTTACATGAACAGATTGATGTTTGATATTTATATAGTATCCTTCATCTTATAGGAGCATAAACTATCTTACAAGAATTAGGTTACTTACACTAATATGCAGCTGCCTCTGAAGTTAAATTCAGCAACTGTTTTATGTGTGCAACAGCTTAAAACAAGAGCTAAAGACAAAGACATCCAACTGAAATCACAGGGGGATCTTGGAAACATAATGACAGTTGTCACACACACACACACACAGATAACATTTAAAATATATTTTGTTACAACCTCAAATAATGAATACTTTGACATACTTATAATTTACCAAAAATTTCAGATCAAATTTATGAGGGAAATGGAAAATTAATCTAAGCCAATGTGAACTGAGATACCATAAGACAATTTTAAATAAAACTCTTGTGCCTAATCTTTCTAGCTCATAGTTAGTGCAAGCCTACTGACTTACTGCATTTGAGGACACAGCCTGGTAGAACCCAAATTTCAGGCAGATATAGATTTTGTAGTTTAAGTTCCAATAAAGAATTATAGCTAAGTTCCAGGAAAACCATTGTTCCTCTGTGTTATAAAGGTGTCTGTTATATGACCACTAAGTGGTCATATAGATTTCTGAGTCTCAGCAGTGACTATTGAAGTATGCTCCCCTATGGCCTCTTTCACGTGCCAGTTACATGTTACAGAGGGACACAGACCAACATGCCATTTACAGTTCATTTCAACTTTTAAGGATTCTTGTTAAAAGGCTAGCATAACATACAACAGCATAACCGCTCTGAGAGGAACATGAGGTGTGACTGTGCACAAGGACAACGTTTCAAAGGACATCCAGTTCCTGGAAAGAAGCATTCCTTTCTTCTTCAGGTGATTGGTCATGTGTGGACTCTTACTGTTGGATGACTCCTTGCAGTGTCTTGCTCCAGGATGCAAATACAGAGAAGTGGTTAGACATTTGGGTATGCGGCCCGGACTGAAAAAAAGCTGTCCTATATCTACATACATTTAGCAAGACATACAGCCTGGCAAGTATAAAACGTATTTTGGCAGCCTTGTCAGCTAGAACTTGGAAATACCCTCATGCAGAAGCTAACAGGCTACTCATATCCCCAGAGCACAGCTGATTTTGTCAGGAGATTTCTCTTTACTGGTATCATAGGATTCAGTATACATTAACAATCTGAGATGCCTTTGAGCCTTTCAGTTTGCACTCTACAAATACTTCCATGGTAGAAAGCGATAAGAGTCTGCCAAAAGCCATATAGCCATCCAGTGGCAAACAATACAAGTGCATTTGTCAATCTTTTGTGGCTGAGCAAGGATCTCAGAAACCAAACTTGGAAGTGTAATTAATCTCTTGGGACAATCAAGATTTACAGAATAGCCTTGACCAGAGATTTTAAGTACTACTAAATGCCAAGATCTCTCCAACCTTTTTGACTGACATAACAGCCAGGAATAAGGCTGTTTCAAAAGATAGCTGAAGTAGGAACCACAGAGCCATGGTCTCAAATAACAGATCATTAAGGCAGTCAATACTAAATTCCAATTCTGCTACATTTTTTTAATGAGTGAAGTAACTCCACAATACGGAGCATGCCTACAGATTTCAAAGGGTAGAAAATTAATGACTTCACTGTGCTCTGAACTCAATTTGAGAGTCTGAGCTCACTGTTCACATGAAGAAAATACAGGCCAAAGAAAAATGACAGAAATTTAATACAGATTAAAAAAGAGGGATTCCTGAAAATAAAAAGATGTCAAGCTCAAAAAAGCAGCAGGGTCACAGCTGTCAAGAGTCATAGAATGAAAAACAACACCCCAAATAAGCAAGGTGGCTGAGAGGAACTGTTGTAAAAGGATACAAAACGATCCCTCCCATCATGTGCATGACGTGTAGAGGAGGTATAGAAGATGTGCGTCAGTGGCTACCACTAAGAGCATCTGATTTGAGTGCTTGGAAATACACCTTCCTGTGGTATGAACATACAAATAGAAGGCCACTCAGTGAAAAAATAACTGATTCTGTAGTTTCAAATGGTCGGTTTATCACAAAGACAAAGCAGGATTCAGTTGGGCTATATGAGAAATGCCCAAAGGGCACAAAACAGTGTGTCTTTTAAACTTATAGTATTAGGGAACGCTCAGTATCAGACTGGATGAGAAAACACGTTAGGAACACTGCCATTTTGAACTGCTGTATTGTTTTCTTCAGAACCAACCTGATCAGAACATGGTAGCATGGCAACAGCTGGAAATTGACATCTTATTGTCAGCATAGGGCAACAAGCAGCGACTACACAGAAGCAAATATCCTTATGAGCAGTGAATATCAAACCCAGGACTTTCTGCACCGTAATGCTAGTCACAATCTCACTGACTAATATATTGCAGTTGCTTAGGATGAATTATCTATTTGGCATGTCAGAGGCCTTGAAAATACAGACAGGTCAACAATCAATTAAATGGACCTAAGCATACTTCTTAAGTAACTCTTTGCCAAATAGATCTCTAAAATCTAAATGAAAAATAAAATCTTTCCTCATATTGATTTCTTTCCTTTAACTTTCTCATATTGTGTGTCTTCAGGCAGTATATCTGTGGTTTACACAACGGAAAGTATTAGCTTACCTTCACAGATACTTTTCACATCCTTTCTGTAATTTCATTACCTCTACTCTAAAGAGCACAGATTAGGCTTCCATCATATTTAAAGGAAAAGCCATGGGGGAGGGGAATAAAGTGGAAAATGATATGGTTCCCTCATAGATTGTTTTCCTTCAAGCACTAATTGTTTAAAAAAGAATCCTTTTACAACTGGAAACCTACATTTATCTCATTAAAAAGCTTTTCCAGTCCTCTCATAATAAAAATGAGAGTGGAGACAGAAACCATAAAGAACTGTTACAGCTAAGACTTGGCTGTTTTGCAGATTGCTGCTGTTTAAGTGGCTTGAGATAATCTTCCTCAATGTGCCATCTATCTTCTTAACCATCACTTTTTCTACTCAGTTGTGTTTCTGTACATTTTAATATGCTGTTGCATCTATTGTGACAGAGACTTAGATGATAAATCATGATCATTAGTTTTCTAAGACTGTGATTATAGGCCTCATGCCTGTGACTACAGTTAAATCTTACTGTGGCATTTGTTATTTAAACCCTGTTCTCTCACTTCCATCAGAGGCTCAAGGAAAGCACTGTGTTGTACTTTTGCCCTATTCATTTTTGCAATCATCCTGCAGCTTGACCACTGAATCTGGAACACTTTATCCTCCTATCACAAGCTGACTGCATTTTCAAAATAAGGTGCCGCAAGTAGATATATAACAATTCTCTTTAGGTCAAGATAACTACACTAGAGAGGCTAGGTAGTCATTACAAAATGCTTCTCAGTTTTATACCCACAGAAACAGTGATATTCTCTTTTGGATTTCCATGCAAGTCCCCATTAACATCAGTGAAAATAATTCAAATGCATGAGCCAGAATCCCTTTGGATGTTTTAATCAGAACTTTTTAAGAACTGATCAGAAACAAGCCTCTCTCAAGTTTCAGGAGTTACTCCTAAAAAATAGAAATGGATTCTTATTAGACAAACATTAACATAAAAATGGCTAAATTGCTTATTACCAGACATCCAAAGGAAAGGCTGGCACTATGGAAGAAACAAAAATTGCAATAGCAAATTGTCCCTGGAGCAGACAAAAGAACATTTCCTTTTTATTAAAAAAAAAAAAAAAAAAAAAAAAAAAAAAAAAAACACTCAAAAATCAATTACAATTTTTATTTATGTTTAGAAACATTATAGTTTCTAATAAGAAATGCAAAATGCACAGAATTTCAGTTTTGGTAAGTATTGTAGATAAAACAGGTGAATGGACTAGACGACCTTTTGAGGTCTATTTCAACTATAACTTTAAAAATCTATAAAATATAAGCCAAAGCGAATTTTACAAGGTTTTGAGCAATTGAACCTGTGCAGAAAGCAGAGATGTAAGACAGTTTGGCTACAAGCTTACCTATTTAATGATGGCTGCACCATGGTCACAAGAGCCAAAAAAACAAATACGCCACTTGCATATGGGATTGCTGAGTCTTGCAGAACATAGTAGTCCATTATGGGAATATAAAGAATTGAAACAAAACCTCATTCACTACAGCAAGAAAGTGCATAAAATACTAGTATAGAGCATCAATAGGTACAGATTTAGAATTAGGAGAAGAAATGGCCCTCACTTGTTACACTTGGAGTGCACAGGGTTACTTGAGAAACACTGGTTAAAAAGAGCCTTCAGAGAGACAAAAGGAAGGGTCTGAAAGGCATAAAGCATCCCATCATAACTAGAAACAACTAACAGGATGCAGGGACATGGAAGTCAGGATGAGCTACAGGCAAATGTTAGCCAGAGCAGGGTGGGGGTCTGGGAAGACAGTCAACCTGCTCTCTTGGGTGACATCAACCACAGAAAGCTTTAAAACTTTTAAAACTGAGGACAGATCTTTACTTACCACCAGTGCAACAAAATCATTGAAATTACTTCTAAAACTCAATACTCTTAAAATTATATGAAATGATTTTATTTTTATTTTGAAGCAGCATGCATGTGTTCACGTTTAAACGTAGAAAAAAACAGGCTGCTAACACTGGTTCTCAAGTGTGATCAATTCACTGTTCCCTGTGTGTCCTTTCTTTCCCCTAACTGATTCCTGTGCCTGCTGGTCATTCTGTTTCAGTAGTATGTGGATTTATGAACTACCTCACTCAACACTGCAGCTAGTGACAAGGCCTGTGAGGATCAATGAAGTTACTGCACGAGCCAAAAATGGAAAGCAACAGACTGTAAAGTGAATGAAACAGAAACAGTTCCCGTCCAGGAAGCCCTTTTATGACCTCCTCTTGACACAAAGATTGCTACACTGCCACAACCAGAGACAGCTGTACGTCAGCTTGAAGGTTCTTACAATCAGGGATTTATATATCAAAAACGGTAGCCACACATGTAGTCCTGCATTCTACAGAACACGTGTGATCTCTGCGATCAGATTACATTCCCACATCTAGTTACGTGGAAATGACAGGGATAATGCAAGTAAAATCAGCTTTGTTTTGAAATAAAGTCATCTTCCCTTCCTACATGGCTCATACTCAGCAATTCACATTGTTGTGACAAATTTGCAGTATTAATTAGTGTAATCTCAAATGTTCTCATATGCCCTTGAATTAAATTATTAGACTTTTGTCTGTGTAACTAAGATTGTCAAAATTAGAGAACAGAGACTCCAATGGAAAAGATGGAGTAAACTCGATCTGTAAACTTCAGTGTAATGGTAGAACTAATCAACTTAAAGCATCTGCCCCTTCTTTATTTATTTGTTTCTTGCCCTGACTTTCAACTTAAGGACTATGAATTAGTGAAAAATTCATTGCCAATTTCAGTTAGTGATGATCTTTTTTTTTCCTTTGAAACACAGATATATTTAAAAATATCCTGGCTCGAAACATTAATGCGTGAAGTAAAGATATTTCTTTATAGTAGCAGAATCTAATTTAGAAAAGTGCATTATTGATTCTATCTATTTGTCAGAATCTGCAGTGGTATTAAGCTCAACAATGCCAGTAACTAGAAGTATAATGTGCATATGAAAAAAGCCAGGTGCATTGAAATTATCACTAATTTTATTAGAATTCAATAGACATTTAGTTTGTTTGTTTCTATTCTGAGATTCAAATGTCAGCTTTGTCTTCACCTTGATGAAAATTTACTGAATAAACAATATCGATTTATTTAGCAGTCTGGGAAAGTTGCAAAGGTTAAGGACATTCTTTCTTCTTGTATGAGCTGAAGTCAATACCTAGACTGCTTGGAAAATTAACTTAGGGAAAGACTTGCTCCCCTGTCTTTAGAGGAGATAGGGAAATGCTTCGGGAACAACACTGGCCCAGCTTTATTACTGAGATCTTAGGTGACATTTTAAAACCTTTTACTGTCAATATTTTGAAAGACCTTGGGAGGTGGGGCTGATCTAGTCTCCTCTTTTAACTGTTATTTTACTGGAAACAAGCTCACCAGCTACTGAAGGTACTCTACAAACTCTTAGAACCTCAGTTCCTGAAATGATTGGTTTGACAGCAGTACTTCTAAGGGTTTTCACAGCCTTGTGAAACTTGGGAGAGAATTATTATTAAATTTGACACTGAGTTTTGTCCTGCCATTTGCATGAAATTGAATTCAATTCCTCTCAAGACAGCATATAGCTGGGGGTCAGAAAGCTTCACAGATTTGGAGGAGTTAAAGAAGATTTTGATCCACTTTAAATACACCTTTGCAAGTTTATTACACCACTACCACCTAAATTTGTTACAAAAGTGATATACACTCTTGTATCACAAAATCTAATCATGGTTCAATATAAAACCTGAGTTTTTTATCTCAGTTTAAGCACCACACTGTCTTGTAAAAATAGCAGTCCATCTCTTAACGTTTTCACAGAACAGCTGTTCCCTAAGTATCTGATCCTGTGTCTCTGAAGACAAAAAAGTATGTGTGATTACCATTACTTATTTTATTTTCTGAACTAAGGGCTGAAATCTGCCTGCCAATGTCTCACAAAACAACTACCAGCCATCTGGCAGCTAAGCCCTTCAGAGTTACGTAACTGAGCCAGAAAATTTCATATCACGTTCTCAATATCCTAGAGATTCTGCCTTGATAACTACGTAAAACTTAAGGAATAGTGATTCTCCCCAGCAGAAGTGCCAGTACAAACACCTAAGATGCTACAGTGATGAAAGAGTTGCAAACATGACATGATAGAGAGATACCAAACTGCTTGTAACAATGGATGAGTCAACCAAAAACCCTTAAGAATCATGTATTTTAATCACAAATCTAAAAAATCAATATTTGTGCATAAGCAAAACACAGCAGGATGGCTTAGTACAATCAGGATACTTCAAGATACTCCCATGTACTTAAACCACATGAAGCACATACTATTTTATCTTGCCAGCTATTGGAAAAGCTGATTAGTTTATATTAATTTATATTCATATAGGTAAGACCATCAGTAACTTTTGTTATTGTATCTCATACAAGACTAATTTGCATTTTTATATACAGCTGTCCATCCAACATGTCAGCAAGTCAGGAATATATTCCTATTTTAAGAAAAAGAATCTTAATTTTGTACTAGCTGTTAAGCATCATATGGCTGGTTCCGGATAACTGTTAAGAGCAGATCCTTTAACTAACCTAAAGCAAATCTCACTGGGACATCAAAAACAAATTCAACTCATTTAGGGATCACCTCTAAGGAAAAAAAAAAAAAAAAAAAAAAAAAAGTAGAATACAATAACCATCAAAATCATCTGTCCACCCAGTCCACCAGCCTAACTCTAACTAGAACCATTAGCAGATGAAAATAAAATTCAAAAAGAAAGAGAGATCAGTGCAATGAATGAGGGACTTCTGAGCTACAGATATTACATCCAAATCATAAATCTTATTAGTTATCTGTGGAATTCTGCTCTATACGAGCACTTAAATAGTTTTTGAAGATATCAGTGCTGTCTCATCCACATTGTCTTGTGGCAAGGGGTTCTCGTTGTTCATGTGCTATGTCAGCCATGTCTCTAATAACTTCTTGCAGTAAACACGTCTTTCTGAAAGTAGTGCATAATTGCTCTCAATTCACCTCTTATCACTCATCTGATCCCATCACAAGTAGGAAAAAGAAAGCTTAGAGCAAGCTTTCTACTTTCCAACTTTTAGCTGCACTAGCAATTTAACAATATCCTTCAGTATACAGCCTAGGGGCCTGATTAGCTCTGCTTGTGCTAGCTACTTATCTCAGGCTACCAATTTAGATGCCTAATTATGTTTTAAACAATCTAATTCTAGATAATCAACTTACAAATCTGTGTTGCTATCTCCAGTTTAGACTCAATTTGAGACAAGAAAAATATGGAGCATTTTTGCAAAGCATTGCTAACTTGTTGCCTAATTTTCTTATCTCTACAATAAGAGTATAAAAACATATGTGTGATGCAAAACTTGCAGGGTATATTTATGGTATCTGAACAGCTAACATATAGTAAGATATTTTATGCCAACTGATGAACTGAAAAGAACATTTCAGTAAGATCTTTATACCACCTATTTTCAAGCTCCATGATTACTTGTCCAGATGCACTTTCTTCTTCATTAACTCCATAGGCACATAATTTAGGCTTTTATAGATATTTGAACATATTTACAAATATAGTATTTTTTTTTAAAGGGTTTATAGAATGCTGCTGCTGTTAAACTTTCATACATAAACAAACCTTAAATTATACTACTTGCATGTCCTTTTCCTAATTCACACTGAGCACTGTAATGGATGAAGAATAACTTTTTAAAACTGTAGTACCTATGTGATTTAGTAAATGTCATTCATTTCATTAAAGATGAGATAAGGTCAGCTTCGTAAGCTGCAGAGGAGGGAATTACACCAATAGCCCTGGCAGTCAAGGACACAGACTTAGAAAATGCAAACAGCTGATACAAAGCTAACCTGTAGCTGAACTCTAATCAGGTTTTCACTACATGGCTTTAGGATTTAAAAGGGCGAATAGCTCTCAACCAGACGATGAAAGAAATCTTTTATCAACTCTGGGAAAAACTCGTTTCACATCATAGGTTTCAATTTTGTAGCTATTTTAACAATAGTGAAGCACATACTAACTACATTCCTATACTATACAATATTATTAAGGAAAGTCATCAGCAGAACAATCCACTGGCTTTGAAGGGATATATGAAGTGACGAGTAAAATTTTGTTTTACTTCTTACTCATTTCCTTTAACTTCTATCCCAACTATCTCTGCAAGGGAGACATCCACCTAAATATTTTCAATTTTGTGTGGCTGGCTTTGCCCTTGAACAATAACTGGAAGGCAAAAAGATACCAAACTCATTTGGTACAATCTCTGGCAGACAAGCTACAGAGCTTATCAGAATACAGTCTGTAAGCAGCTGGAAGCCATACCTTTAGCTCAGGCATGTTTATTATAAGCTGCATAGGTAGTTTAACATCCGGGTCCTTTGTATAGTCCATGGGCACAACGTTTGGTGCCATTTCATGGTACCGGCCATGCAACCTGTAAACAAGCAGAAAAAACAGTCATTTTAAATAAACCATTCAATTCATACAGTAGAGAAACCTAGATAAATCTAATCTGGAAGGGACCCATAACTATCTAAGTCCAACTCCCTGCTTCACAAAGGACCACTCAAAAACCAAACCCGATGTCTGAGAATGCTCCTTGAATTCTGGAGGTCTTGGTGCCGTCACCACTTCCCTGAGAAGCCTGTTCCAGTGCCTGACCGCCATCTTAGTGAAGAACCTTTCCCTTTTATCCAGCCTGAGTAATGAGACATAAATCTGGCTAAGCATTACCTGTAAGTGCACAAGACTGACCTACCCAATCCCCATCTTTTTGGAGACAGAGGGCTTTGATGTAGTATCCAGCACAACTGCTGCTAACACCGACATATACCTTGAGTTTTTTATTAAGCAGGGTTTCACACTATTTGTATATAATTTTTAAGCAGCAGATTCCTACATGCACACAAGAAGCAGGCCTGGACCAACGTACTAACACTGAGCAAAACCCAGGGATCAAATTTGAGTGCAAGGATGCTTGTCAAAAATACAGGCATAAAATTGAAAAGACAAATAATATGCCGTCTATGGACAACAGCATCTTGCGAGACCTTACTTCTCAACAAAAAAAGCCCTTTGCCTACCTGTGCCTTACTAGCAAAGCAGGTCTAGACTCGTAATTGTAGCACTGTCACACAGACCATTTCCATTTCATTCCATTTCACAGTTTTGCTTCATTCTTGTCTGACCTTATTCCTCAAAACGGTGTATTTTAGAGGCAATAAGCAAGTGTTTTTCCTTAGAGAAACCCTCAGCAGGTTATTACAATGATTAGGTTTTAGCTAAAAATTTTGCTAAAGGACACACAATAAAAGCACATAGCTTTGGTCTGCTGCCACAGAGTGTAATAAAACTCCTTTCAGAAAAAAAATATGAATGAATTATGGCCAGAAGTGTTGAGTTGAACAAATCATTTGCTGACAGAATTCGCTTAGTTTTTAGATTCACAAAGGGAAATACACATTTAGGGACAGGAAGTTGGTAAAAACCACCAAAACAATAAAATAACTCCCCTGTAAAATGTCTCTGCTGTAATATATTTACATTCCTAGATATACAAGTGAGTACATGCAATTTCTCTGTTTTATTCAGCAACATCCACAAGAAATCAACATCCATTTCTACAGAAAGCTGTTAGGACAATCTGTTCCCCATCATTCCATTTACAGTTAAGCCTGTTTTGCTTTTTCTCTGAAGCAGAGCATAAAGGACTCGCCAGGCACTAACAACTAGAGAGCTTTCCAGAACACTGCCTCAGGCTCAACAGGACTCTGTCAGATGTAGCTAGAAGGAAGACAAGGGACGGAAAAACACACAAGTAATTAACAGCAGATTTGTGGGAAGCTTTCTTATCCTGTTCTCCTCCCACTAACTCTCCCCCTAATTCACCAAATCACACAAAGATCCATAGGAATAAGAACTTTCCACCTGAGTGGATTTCACACTAAAGCATCCAAATGAGCCTGTAGGAAGTGGCTGTGGTCCAGGCTCCTGCAAATAAAATTACAGCAATAAAACACTCTTTCACAAGCTTTTATCTCCAAGGATCCTACAACTCTATTTGAGATAGCTTTATTATATGGCATGATTAGCCATTATCACGATGAAAAACACAAAGGTTCAGAAACCAATATGCAATATGTTGCACAAGCACCATTATCCTTTGCAATAAATAAATAAATAAATGAAAACCACAATAAAACCAATCAACAGAATACCACAACTTTTTTTTTTTTTTTTTTTTTTTCTTTCCACTGGGAAGTCGTAAATACAGCTGGAAAGTTATTCAGGGACACCCCACATCATTTCATGATAAACTAAGCACTGGACTGCCAGTCCCTCAAATGACTTTGTGGATAACTGGCAGAAAAACAGAGCTGCTGCAGCCTCTTATAGGATCCTGAGAAAGCCATATATCATATGGTGCAATACAGTCCCTTTTGCATGAATTTTAGTGCAACTTCCATGCACTTGAGTAAGCTGCATTACACTGGGTGAGTACTTACTTTTTGGCAAGGGAACTGGATGTTTCTCATCAATCATTCTATAACACAATGCAAAGATCAGGGGACATAAAGGTTATTTCCCCGGATGACTACTTGTGTTAGTCTAGAACCATAAACCTCCTGCATTTATGCAACACTGTTACATCAATCAGCCATGACACTGCCATACCTGGACCAAGTACTAAGACCAATACAGAGAGCCAGCTTCAGTAATCATCTCCCGAGAGCTGTGCTGATTGCCACTGTACACATTACTGTTCTGACACATTTGACACAATAACATTAATTACTAACTGGAAATGGCATATCAGTAAACCCCTATGCTAAAAGTTCTATTATTTCTTCTGTTTGTATAGAAGCAGAAAGCACTTCAAATGATGGCCTGAATTCATACGGAGCTGTGACCTGGCTTTGTGTCCTTTCATTCAGCATGTCCCTGAACAGGAAGCATATCTGAAAATAATGAAGTGGCTTTGGCTGTCTTCCTTAGTCATAGACACATTTATGCCTTATAAAGAGAGCAAGACTCCCTCTGCTCCCAAAAAATAAACTTTTGCAGTGCAATATAAACACACACAGATTTGGAAAGGCTGCCCTCACCATGCACAGACCATTAGATATGCTGACAAGCCCAGGGCCTGCAACATGCCCCACTGCCTTTGCAGCAGTGACTACAGATCCTGACATGGTATTTGCCTCAAGAAATTCTTCCAGATGCCTGCAAAAGCATCTCTCCATTCCTGGATGTGCTCCCTTTGTTGCCAGAATGCCTTATTTATTATGCATGGAAGGAGAAGAAAGGCTAGTAGCATTTATTAGTGTTTACCTTCCCATAGATTAGAGTAGAAGAAATGTAGTGACAAATGTCGTAACAGACAAATGATGCTGTTTCCTCAGATTTTGGTGTATGTTTAAGCTTAATGTACTATACCCAAGGACCAAGGCTGTGATCCTCTCACAAGTTAATTCCGTCCAAACCCAAACTGCTGATCTGCACTTGCAGACAGTTCAGGCCTGCCCACCCACTCATCTCCGCATAAGCACTAACACTTAGGAAACTGCACTGAAGTCAGGTAACTGATTTGATTGAATATACAGAAGTTTCACAGCTCCTTGAGGTAGCTCACAGTTGCAACTGCAATACTGCTTGTGGAATAACTGAGGGTATAGTTTTTCTATTAATCAAACAAAGATAGATCAAGACTTACCCCTGTAGGCAGCAGAAGCTGTTAAATCAACTCAGCTCAGTGAACAACAAAGCTCTGTTCACAAAAAACAAACAAACAAACAAAACCCACCACCACTACAGCACCCTACTTTTGGTTCTGCTATTTCATTCTACCATTTCAGAGTGTTTTACTTGTCAAAAACGGTGGTTCAGAGTCCTTACTCCAGTTCTCAAGGGTGGAGTTCAACCCTGGAATCACAAAAGGACATCTGCTGGACATGGCTGAAATGGGATCTCTCTAAGGTTATAACAGAGCCTCTAGCTATACCTGAACAGACCTAAATAAAATAAAATAAAATCCAGATTTCCAAGGACCCTGCAGTGATTGTTTTAATTTGCTATTGAGCTCAGAGAGAAAGTCAGATTGTCCTCGAGGTCACCAGTGGGTGCGTTGAGAAACAGAGCAGTTCTTCCTTGGCTTGATACACATCAATCACCACCATTAAGTGTTGTGACATTACAGCTAGCTGGGCTGCTTTTGTAACAAGAACTCTGCGCTAAAGGAGTGCTGAAAACAAAAGATAAAAGCTGGTAACGGCTCACTGATTAGATGGAAGCAGAAGCTTTAAAGCGGCCTTTAGGAACTAATACCTCAAAACATTTCACAAGGTCTGGTGCTGCCTTCACAGTACCGGTCACTTCATTTATGGTATGAAAAAAAAAAAAAAAAACATTTTTATTCAGGAATATCTATCCGATTTCAGGCTAAATGACATGAATACATTCGAAGTACATCTGACTGTAACATCACAAATCATGACCATCCCAAAGAGTAAATTCTAGACTGCTCTGCATATTCACAGAAAACGAAGAGCAATAGGGCTTAACTGGAACAACAAAGCAAGGCCTTGAGTGCTCATGGGCAGTCCCACAAGGAGCTCATACCAGCCACGGCTTGATCTAGCCAAAGGTCGACTGTACAAAATGGAATAAACAATGAACAGCATGTCCAGAGAAGCACTCTGTTGCTGTTCAGCTGCACTTTCAGTTTCCCACCAAAATCAAAGCTACTGGCTCTTGTTCAGATGTATGAGTTACATGGAAAAGCTGCAGAACAGCTTCTGGGAGCATTCAGGAACTCAACACTTCAGAGATGAGCAGCAGCGATGAGTCTGCCCATAGCCCTGGGAACGGACAGATCTGAACAATCAGCCCTTGTGAACCCCCAGAGGTATGGCTGGCTACAAGCAAAAGAAGCAATGGCATTCAAGACAGAATTGCACAGACTGCAGGGAAGAATGCAACATACTGATGACAAAGACAGCAGCTGGGAACTGATTTCCAACTTATGGAAGTTGCTGTGGCAATGCAAATTGTTAGGGTGCACACACTCTTGTCCTACAGTGCTGTTATTGCAGATGGTCAAACGTGGGGTCTGAGAGCTGGGGTGCAGATGGCTCTCTATCCATAAGTCTGCCACACACAGAAAAAGTTACTGCAGCTCAAAGAGAAGGAGGTTCTTCAGTATGGGGTTGAGAAACGAGGGACATTCAGGGCTGTCTGCAACTGGTTAAGGAAAGATTCCTTTCAGGGTCTCAGATTTATGCCATCGGGCTTAAATGGCAAGGATTTTATTCTCTTGGCAGACCCCTTTTTCTCCAGAACTGACAATATGGGCGCTTCCCCTTTCTGCATATGGGCCCCAAACTTTTTGAAAGAGATGTGCTAGGAAAACAGAAGCTGTGTTCTAGCTTCTCCCTCCATCTGCATTCAGCTTGCACCCAAGGGAAATGCATCTTTAGCCCTTTCCCGTATTTGTTCCCTTATAAGGAAGGCTTTCCAAGGACTTGGAGGAAACCCCTGCTTTTCTTCCCAACTTCGCTCTCAGGCAGGTTTTGGGTTTTAAATCCAGCATATAGCTGGATTGACCAGAATTGGCTCCTCTGCACCTTATCTTTTGCCCCTCAAACACACGTAGAGAAAGGAATGCAATGTTATAAATGTTCTTCTGCACAAGAAGGTTCAAAGCTTTGCTGATTGTCCAGATAGTGCCCAACTTGTTAATTTAGTGCCATATTCCTCTAGCAGCTGTCTAGCTAGGTTAAGTCAGTCTCAAACTCTACAATTCTAATTTACAGAGTTCATACTCTTTGGCTAGGACAGATATCCAAGAACACCTGTGTTTGAATTCTTGGGTACTTGCCAAATTGTACTAGTCTAGAGGGAGAAATAGAAACAGATGGGTTGGCTAGCAGATAAGCATTATTGCTGGAGTGAAAGCTTGGCTGCTAGAAAATCAGATTTACAAAATTGAGGAAGAGAAATACTGCCTTATAGGAGACAAGCATTTGTTTCCATCTACAATCTCAAGACAGGCATGTTATATAAAAAGATTAATTATTGCCATCAATAAAGTGTTTTTCCAACCTTTCTTCTTTCTTGTTTTTCCTCCACTAAGCCTCTTATTCTTGTTTCTCTCTACTGGACCTTTTCCAGTACAACAAATCTCTTTTGAATGGTGATGCCCAAAACTGGACAGTCTGTTCACACTGAGGTCCCAACAATGCTGACTAGAATGGCGTTCTCCCATTTTACATACAATGCTTAAGTTAACACACCCTAGAAGTACCCCCTGCTCCCACCTCCCTTTTTTTTCCCTTACAAAGGTATTGGGGGGGGGGAGGTATTTGTTTTTTAAATTTGCTTAGATCAATTAATCCCTTTCCCATGTATCTTTTCTTAATTACTAATGCCATTTACCTTCTATTCTATATTGGCAATTTTTTCTCCTATATTGACAGTTCTAAATACTTGACTGCATGGATTTCAGTGCAGACTGTTGGTGATCTTGGACCTTCTCTCTAACACATTGAGCACTGCTTTAAAAGGTAATGTTGATCTTCATAGTGTTTGCAATCCCCCCCCACCTCAATGTTTCTTACAATTCTTACAATTTTTTCAAGTATGTTCTCCGGTACCTTAGCCAAGAAGTTAGTGCACTCACATAACAGAGGTAAAAAAGGACTAAGGCATGCAGGAAAATGCAAAAAGGCTTTACTACAATAAAGATATGTTGCATCTGTTTCTTCTCTGTTATCCACAAGAGCAGTCACTCATGAAGGAGGAGATTTGCTTTTAGCAAATCCACAGTGGCTGCTTCTGAGCACGTATTATGTTCTAGGCACTTAGGAGCTGATCATCCACCCAGTGCTCTGGCATCTTTCCATACACTGAGGTTGCGTCCTACAGTCCTAGTGTAATTTCCACATTCTCAGGCAAAGTGGGACATGCTTTCAAAGCCCTAACACACACCTATCAACAGAATTAGTAAGGATTCAAAACATTTGTCAGCTGTCCTGTAAGTATTTTAGGTAATATTTTGTCAGTGACAGTACGTATACATCTACATTATCCACGGATCTTCAACATGCTCTTGCCCTGGGCTCATGAGTTCTATCATTTAATTAGTTGTGTTAAGCACTTCTCCAAGAGAATTTTTAGATTTTTTGGTGATAAACAGTCAACTGAAACATGATAAATAATGATTTATGTTTCTTCTCTTTCACCAGATTATCTTTTCTGCAGTCCATTTACATAGTGTTTTCCCTCCTCCTAGATCCATAATCATGGATCATGATGACGTGTTCATTTCTTCTTCACCTTAACTTAAACTGCACTATTTCCTTATAGTTTATAAACATACTTCCTTCGACACCTAGATTATCAATCAGGAGAATGCGTCCTTGACCCCTTTGACAACAGCCTGCATTTATGTTGACTTAGATTGATCATGGTACCAAGTCTTACACTGACAGTAGACTAAGCCAATCTAACATCTCACCTCCACTGAAATGCAGAATCTTCCCCTCCTTTACTTTCCTCATTTTCAGTCCCATTTTCCTGTTCTCATTCTTGTTCCAGCTTTAGCACTCACCCTTGAAAGAGATGATTCAGCTGATTAAACCAGCAGAAGAGAAATTTGTTGTTGTTTGGGCTTTTTGATGGTCTATTTTCCCGCAGGAAAAGATGGATAATATCACTTAGCCCATTTCACCTAATTGTAATCTCATGCTGTTTTGCATGAGTTTCAAGTCATCTAAATTGGAGCTGCCATATTTATTCCTTCATCCCCATCTAAACAACTGTGTCCCTTTGCTTCTGTCATCACTAACACTCATACTAACAGATGGTGAGCCAACCAGGGAGGCTGACTTCAGCAAAAAACTATTTGACTTTTTTTTTTTTTCCTAAGTTATTTCTGTGCTTTTTAGAAAAATAGCCTTTACTAAAATCTATCAGGGTTTTTCTAACTTAAATACTGTTTGCTGCAGTCAACTCTTTACTGTATTTTAACTGGTCTATTTAAAGGCCAGGAGGTGACAATGATACCTCTCCCAGATACCACGAGCTTCAGGACTTCAGGAAGTATTCAGACCAGCATTTTCACTACAACAGAATGCAAAACCTACAACTAAGACCAGTTTTCACAGTGTGGAGGTAAAATAGTTTGAATTATTCTTACCAGGAGGAGCTTGCAACCTCAACAGTCAAGATATAGGGAACATTCTCCTCATACTTAAAAGGCACAAAAATATTAAGACAGATGAATTAAAGGGGCAATTTGTCAAAGATGCTTAGTTGTTTACATAGATTAGTGAAAGAGTAACAAAGCAAACCAACACCTTCCAGTTCTACAGTCCCTATGCCATGCATAGTCACCACGTCCAACTTCATTAGATAAATAATCATCCTCTTGTTCTTAAGCAGCAGAACCTTTGCCACAGTTCAGTGCTGCTTCTGTTATCAGGAAGTCTTATGAATCGCAGTGACCTCCTCTACTCTGTCACACTTACCATGCAAGGATAAAAAATCATAAATCACCTATCTGCAAATGCAGTTTCAAATTACACAGCTCTGAGACACACCCCAGAATACTTTTACATAAACATTCACAAATCCAGTTCATTTATAATTGCTATTTTTAGAATGTTCTGAGACATTCAGTGCCTTGGTATCAAATTTCAACAGAAGTTTTATTTCAGTATCACGCATCAAGAAAAAATCCAGCCTTGTATGTAAAAAACTTATGATATTTCTGTGGGGAAATCCCTCCATTTCTGTTAGTCTTTACCCGCTTGTCAAAACAGCACATTGGAAACTTGTCTACAACTATTTTTTTTTTTATCCACTGCAACCCAGAAAAAGAGAACAAAAGTTGCTGACTCCTCAGTTCATAGCCAGCTTTCACAATGCTGTAAAATTATTGCTTGCGTATCATACAGTGACATTTTCTGACTTCAGAACATCTTTTCCTGAAATCTGCAGCATATTTTTCAAAGTACACTTACTGTGTTCTCTCAGTTGCTCGTGATGGTTCCATTTTGGAAATGCTGTTTTCCAAATGTGAAAGTCTGTGTGTTCAGAATAAGAAGTTTCCTAATTACATCTTCTGGGGAAATATTTGATTCCTTACTTCCTTTCTTTCATCAGCATTTTACAGTTGTGTGTCCATTCTCCCCCTGCCAACATTACAGTCTTGCTAGAAAATTAGTTGTGTTTTATGTTGTATTCTTTAATATGGGCCTGTATTACACATGTTCTAGACTCCTATTTGTCCACAAAATCTTTAGTAGATGTACTTAGGTGCACAAATACCAAGAAAAAAGGTATGCAATAAATTAGCTGAAATACCACCTCTATTTTCCCCCATCAAAAAATAAAGCAACCCATTTAGTGACATGCCATTAGTTTTCGCCTCAACAGAATTGCTGAACATCAGTCTTACTGAAGTTTACTGCAACAGAGCTAAGGCAAAGAACAATCCTTACAGAGACCACATCTATTTTTGAGCTCAGAGCAGAGCACTCCCCAATGTTTATGAGAACAAATGCTGTTTCCCTGATAACGCCTGTGTCTCAGAAGCTATTCAGATTTGAGAATCTAGAACTTTATGAGCACCTAAGTCTAGATACATGCTACAGATGTATTCTCACTCCTTATTAGCAAAAAAATCCTGAGGAAAAACAAACAGAAAAACAGCATATTCCATTCAGAAAGTCACTGGCTCCCTACTATTCAATGGCTTCTTCCTAGAAAAGCCTGTTATTGACATTAACCCAATAGCCATCTTTTGCTTACATACATTTACATATTATACACGTACCCTGAGCCCCATGTTACATTTAATTATGAAAAATAACTGGCTTCATTTGGTTTCCTCACAAGTCAGAAAAAAATGATTTTGTTCTTTCCATGTGAATGATGATAGAAAAAAATAGTACAGTTCACTTACCGAAGGATTTCTTTCCGAGTGAAGAATGTGCAATCCTGTTAAAAAAAAAAAAAAAAAAAAAAAAAAAAATATTACCATATGATAGAAATATTGAAAGTGAATGCAGAGGATTACTTTTTAATGTTTTTGGGAAAAAACTTAGAGCTGGCAGAAAAACATTAAAGATACCATTTATGTACCATCTGGTTTTGATTTGGAAAACAATATATGCTATAAAGTAATGCTACTGAAAGCAATGTATGTTATAAAATAATTGAAATATCCTAAGGTATTTTTTTAGGGAAAGTTATGCCCTGCATTCAAAACTGGGAACACTGGTGATTACTGGTGATACTGAATGATTAGTTCTGCACGTTGCTCAGGCCATGAATTTAGAGAACATGCAAGTTTGTGTCTCAGAGTTACTGGCTGATGGGAGGGTGGGAGCGCCAGAGTGCTAGATGCTAGTATAACCAAACCACAACACTCTTGATGACTACCTGCTTCTCTCTCATGCCTGGGCAATGTGGCAGAGTATATGCTTAAGAATTCAGTTCCTAGTAAGCTTTCTCCTTTAATGTAAACATTTAAAATATACATCTTAAAATCAGCTAGTGACAAGATAACAGCAGACTTGTTACGTCGTACCTAGGAGCACATACAGCTTCTATGCCCTCACCCTAGTCCTGCTCTTCAGTTAACTACTGAAAATACATTTTGTCACTAAGGTGAGAATTAATCTGGCTAAATGCGTGCTTCTTCAAACGAGGGGAAAAGCAAATGATCACAGCTAGCTGAAGCAATCAACCAGCTCATCTCAGGTATCCAGGTACAGTATCAGTCCTGCCTGGTATCAATTATTGAGATTGCTTGCTCTCCTCTGCACCAAGCAGGAGCAGAAGCAGCTTTCCCTTCCGTGTATTGCGTGGCAGAATAGTGTTACAAGGCAGGATAGGAAGGCACTCAGTGAGCTGCCAACAAAGATGTCACATTGTCTGGAACCGCACAAAGTGAAATAGGAGCCAGCTGGGTAAGTCTTCATTAATTCCAGCATGTTCACCACTTACAGTCAAACTGTCACTAAAGGATGCATCATTTACTAATGAAAGGCAGGTGCAATCTCACAAATGATGGTGATGCCCTGAGCAGCAATCATCCCGTAATTATATAGGCTTGAGAAAACAGCCGACACTGTTACTTAACTAGAAAGCTGACACGGAACTGATACACAAATAGAGATAAAGATGCACAAGATGAGTTACCCTTCACCTTCCAGAACTCTTGTGAGAACACCACTGAAAACCACAGCAAGATGTCATATCATAAACCTTTTCTGATGAAGGTCCACATTCAGTTTTTTCTTAAAAATCCGAGTCACTTCACTTCTTTGACAATAAACATTATTGTATTCCATCTTTAGTTTTATCAAAGGAATTTTTTAGTACTGTAATCTAAAAACATGGATATTGGAAACCTGTATAACAAAAGACAACACAATCCTGTGTTTCCCTGTAATAGCAATTATTTGCCTGACCACTGTTGCCGACTGCAGTATTCCAAATACACCTGACAATTATATGGCATTATGTGTTAGGGGTGTCACAAAATTCGCAATGGTTTCGGAGACCACTTTCAGAGAGCTTAGAGCTATTCAATGTCAAGGCACCAAGGTCAGGACCCTGGACTATACTTCCAACCCACAGCAAGACTTTATACACCACTTAAAAAATGCTTTGCCTGGCTGATCCTGAATAGCAAATGCAAAAGCCACGGCTCCAGCCTCTAAGAGGGAAGTCCAGCCAGCTCTCCTGCTTCTCTCAGCTAATTTCTGTTCTTCCTTTATGCTGACTTCATGCCAATGAGTAGTATAACTGCATCAGAGAATTCAGAGAAGGAACTAATGTGTCTGGAAACTAACCACACAAAAAGGGATTAGTTTTCAGCTTGGATCACCTCCTTGTTGTGGCTTAGAACAGTGTCACTAATTCTAGCACCAGTGTTATGAGAAGAAACTAAAAAGTCATTTTAGTGGGAGGGAAGAGGTATAGGACTGACCTTTTTATTGGAAGCATGGCCCCAAGTTGGATTAAAGTCACCATGGAACCCACGCCTAAATATAATTTCATTTTGTATTTGCTGGAACTCCATCAATTTAATTCAAATTTAATTAAAAATTTTTGGCCAGAGAAACACGGAGGTGAATCATCCAATTTTCTTCTGGCTACTTCATTCATACAGAAAATACACAATGATGGATAATAAATAGTAAAAAACATGTCAAATTAAGTCCCTCATATGGAAAGGTGAAATGGGTCCTGGGAAGTATTTGTGATTTATGTATATGCCTACATCAATCTTCCTTTAAGCCATGAATATCATGGAACACATCTGTTATCATGTACACAGTATTTTAGTCTATCATTGATTTACAAAACAATCTGCCTATTCTGTTTGGACACTAAGGCCATGAGGAGTCCTGCTAGAAAAGCACAGGCTTAAACACTCAAAGAAATGTGACCACAGTTTTCATAATTTGTACTAGTTCTAGATTTCCAGCAAGAACTTATCCTGGAAATGGAGGCTTTTATTTCTAATGATATACAATGGCCTGAAAAACTACTGCTAAACAGGAGGTCCCCTGTGGGTTTCAGGTTATTTAGGACAGAGGTCTTGCCTTGAAAGGTTACCTACTCCTGCACTTGAGAAAATACCCGCTCCTCTTCTAAGATCAACTATCCCACTTGGTCTGTCCTTATGCCCTCAGTAATTAAACTAAGTAGAATTGTGACAAAGGAATGCTGATTTTTTTTTTTTTTTTTTTTGAGATAACATATAAAGAAATCTGCAATTACCCATTTCCTTATGGCTAATGAAAACAGTGAAAAACAAAGCAAACAATTTTGTCCATTGATTTCAATTAGATCATTAGCTCGTATATTGGAACTTGATTCTCAAACGTGGCATTTAGCTAGCTTAACTGGTTCTTAAAATATTCTGCAGAGTAAAGAGGCATATAGCTGGTGTGCTTTGGTTTTATGGGTGGCTTTGCTCTTGGCCGGTGGTGTGACTTTCTGCTAGTCCCGCAGCGTTGCTCAAGGCTAGATTAACAGTCTCTGCTCTTAAAATTTCCTTTATAAAACAGCACAATGTAAAAAGTTTAACAAAACCAGAACTGGTGTTTTATTCTTTGACCTGCTATGTCAGGTGAATGCAAGTTTAGGACAAGATGGTGACAGACAAACACAACAGTCCACTACCTTGTCTATTAGTCTGTAAGTCTTCACTGCAAACTCCTGCTTTATGTTTAGCTCTATAGGGATTTGAGCAAAAAAATAGGACTAGAGATAACGGTGCTGAGAATGCTGATTAATCAGCAGTAATTTTATGTAATGTATACATATAGAGTGTAACGTGCGGTATTATTCTGGAACTGGGCCATGTGTAATTTGTTCTGCGAGATCTATTGCCTATCCCAGAGAGCAGCATGCAGTTTATGAGTTTTAGCAGTCCACTGAATAAAAGATTATTACTTACCACTTTTAGAAGCAAAGATTGTTGTGCATAAAGCACAGTTTTCAAATAAAACTAATTGCACATAGAGAAGGGTAACATTTATCTGCAGAAAGGAAGAGAAGAAAAACTGGATAACAACCAAATGAGAAAAGGGCAGCGCTCAAATGTGCAAAGCTATTGCAAAATAGTATTTCATACACCCATTATATTTCTCCTCTATAACAACAGATGTATAATTGTGCCATTTATGTGCATAATTTCAGAAGGGCAAGATTATTCTGAACCTGCAATGGCTTCATCAGAACATTTTATGAGTAAATAAATAATACAAAACAGTCCTAGCAATATAAAAGTCACTTCAAATTAGAAAGGATCTCAAACAAGAGCCAATAAGCCACAGATAAAATAAACCAACAAATAACAAAGAATTTTGACAATATCCTCAGGGCAAGATAGATTAGATGCTTCTAGATATATTACTGAGCAGCTTTTAAGAAATGTCAAGTACTGAATGCTGCATTTTAAATATTAACATTTTAAATATATATTCACAGAGGTTTCACTTATAAAATCACAAATGATCTTTTGCACTGTGACAAAAGTGCTCAATGTATCTAAGAGCATTTAAATGAAACACCAAGAAAACATTATTTTATGAAGCAATCAGAAATCAAAAGTTAAGAAGTCGAAAGGTGATGGACAAAACCAATTCTCATATAGGTAGATGATCTGTTATTAATTCTACTCTTTTAACATTTTTACAAGTGCAGTATTTTTTTATTTTGGATTCTAATTGCCATACAAATAAGACTGGTATAGAACTGTGCAAGACCGAGGCATCAATACATTTATGTATCTTTGTCACTGTAAATACAGAGTTACAGGAAGCCAATGAGACTAGCACCAGCTTAAAATTCGCATATCTGTGCAAGTACTTCAGTAAATCCCGATTTAAATGTTAAAAAAAATATGTCACAATCAGTATCTGCACAAGTAACAGTACTGTTATACGGACTTTTATCTTAAAAAAAGCTGACAAAAAAAAACACTGACAAAACAGACAATATCAGTGGAGATTTTCATATTCTCTTTATTTGTAAGCATGTTTCTGAACTACAGCCAGAAAACCCCTAAAATCCCCACCAAGTTTCAGTAAGCAAAACCTGCAGCTATGAGAAATAGTTTGTGTATTTGTACTGAGGCACTGGAGTAGAAACAGCTAGATGTAAGGAAGTACTGATGAAGAAGCAAACTGTCAGCAAATTTAATTAGGCTCAATCCATATATGCACCAAACAGTAACATGAAACCGGAATCTGACTACAAGATAATTTCACAAAAGCTTCTTCCATTATTATGCTACTTAAAGTTTGCACATTAACAGCAATTCTTTATTAAACTGAAGAGTGCTTTTAGCAGAAGATCCTGTAGGACCTGTGACAAGTATGCTTTTTGCAGTCTTGCCCCTGGAAGGGTACATTTCCCTCACAGATCCTGACCAAGTCAAGCACAGCTTTTTAAAAAACCAAAACCAGATTGATGACCTTGTTTCAATTTATAAATGGCATTTACTGACATATAATGTAACTTGTTTCTTCTGGTTTTGCATATTTCACATGATATATAGTTGAATCCCACTTTGACCAGAATTTTAATAAAAGGAAAAAAGTTAGCTAATTGACAAATTCTTGTTTAAAAGACAATAATGTTATTTTTTCACATTACTATTATTTTTTGCAGTATTGCCTAGAAGGCAACCAACCGGGATAAACACCACTTTCTTTTAGTGCTGTATTAAACATATGGGAAAAAATCTAGTAATTAACAAACACAATAAGAATTGACTTAAAATAAAAAGAGTAATATCTGGTATAAAATATTTGTGCTCTACATTCTCTAAGTTATGTGTATTAAGGAAATAACTGGAACACAATTTATATCAAATTCAGGCCACCTTTTCAAGTAACCACAGTGAAAGCAGTGAGATTACTTGAGGAGCAGTTTGTTCAAACTCCAAGCACATATTCTACGCATTTCTTACTCAATGTAATCATGTTTCTCAGTGGAAAATGCAGCACACTCAGGCCAGTACATGAACCTGATGTTACTGCTTTGGTTTATGTCTTAATTTTCTACTGTTCCAAGTATCTTTATATAGCACAACTCAAAGTGAAATTCCTGGTTAATTTACTTTTCGCATTACGGAACTGGGTATCCAAAAGTTGTCCTGTAGACAACTTTTAAAAGCTTAATTTTAAGATGTTATTTGATTGCAATGAAGCATTTTTCTTGCTAACACTTACCTTTCCCCTAGTCAGACCGTGGTTAGATTTTGCATTTTATGTAGTAAGACAAAAAAACAAACAAACAAACAGTCAAGTACTGTAAGGGCACAGGAAAAAGAAATCCCTGACAGAAATAATTTTCTTACAGGGCTAACATTGTAATGAGGTGAATCTCAGTGAGGAAACACAGGTCTGCAAAAGCCTAACTCCTTAGGTTTCCCTAACATTTTACTAAGCTTATGAAAATTTAAAGAGCTGTCAGCTAGAACAGGAGCTAAATAAATTCCCAGGTGATATGACAAGGTGTTAGAAGATTTGCAAGTTGCCAGTTCTTCTTTAGTTAATTTCCTTCTACCTATTCTGAGTATAAAAAAATAAAACAATGAGAGGTTTAATGTTACTGAGTTCTATTATTCATCTCTCAAAAGGAATTTCAGCTGGCTCTCCCATCATCACTCTTTTAGGAGACTAATTAAAACATTAATCTATTTTAAAACATTGGAGCACCTTGCAGCTGACCACATTTACATTTCATTTAAATGTAGAGGTTGTGCTAAAAGGTGACCCTTCAATGTGATCATTCATATATTACAAAGTTAACATGTGGGCATTTCTGACAATTTTAGACAAATCAGATAGGGTTATTTTATTTAATTAATATCATATTGACAAGCTGAGATTAAGTATGCTAGCTTTTCATGCAGGTAATTTTTCTGCAGCTTAACTTTTACTCCTGAAAACTAAACTAATTTGCATGTGGATTTACTATACTTTAAGCAGATTAACCTCAATTTTCCATCTTCCTTTTACCTATTCTCACTTTTCCATCTTCCTTTTACCTATCAGAAGTATCTCCTATGAAACAAACTCTTAAAACATAACCTGAAAAAAGACTTCACTACTAAAGTAGCATTCAGATGCTGTAAGTCCAGAATAAACTGTGTTGAAAGACAAAAATGGTGCTGGTTATAACCAGGTAATAAAATGACCTTAAACAAATAAATTACAAAGTCTAACCATAGGAGAAGGAGTTTTTGAAAGAGCTTTCTAACATGTGCTATGGGGAATAATACAAATCTATCTCAGAAGAAGGATAAAATTGACTCTCTTGCTTCTGACATACTGATATGACTCAGTAACCAGAATTCTATTGTAAGGAGCAGAGCACCGACATCAAATTCCCAAAAAGTTCCCTAGCCCCCATTTGGAATAAGAAAAGGAATAACCCATCTTGCAGTTTAAAACTAATTTATAAGTATATACCTGGCTGCACACTGGGGCACCTATATGCACAACAGGTTGTTGCAAATCATGTTTTACTAATGCTAATGAACTACAAGTCCTCCTGTAACAGAGAAATCCCACAGGCTGACTCAATCCAATCGGCCTAACTACTGCAAGGCTTTGAGATCAATTACCCAGCATTATGAAAGGCAGGGGCTGCAAAAGCCATTAGAGGAAGGCAATTTTTAGATGAAGAATAATGAATTAGGGATGACATTTCGGCTCTTGCATTTGCCAGTTTATGTCAAGAAGATAACATTAATTACATTTGGATTTTGTTTTGTTTCACTGCGGTTGGCTCTGTTCTGTGTTCACTTTTACTGGTAGCAGAGACAGACATCAGTGTTTTCAGAGATCTGTGATTTCCCTCTTGCCTGTCTCACGGGGATGACAAAAAAAAAAATAGCTTGTTTAGAACTTTGACAACCCAGTCTAAGACTGATATATTATAGTGACAGACTGCTGGTAAGGATGAGATGTGTAAGGAAATGGAAATTAAAGAAGCTGTCCTTGTATGAAATGTGAAAATGGAGCAAGAACAATGACAAGTATAAAATCCTGATACCAACGGAACTAGGAAATGAATAAGAACATTTAACTTATGCCTTATTTTCACAATTGGATAATATTTTAAAGCATTTTTAGCCAGTATCCCTGAACTGATTCGATGTGGATAAATACCTACACCTGTGAAATGCCCGTGTTAGCACTAACTCCCCTCAAAAATTGGTATTTAAAATTATAGTTTCACCTACAGGGATAGAAGTCAAAGTTCACAAAGGCAAATACAATGGTATTTACTTTTGTGCACCTTGGATCTGTCCTCTGGTTATCAAGAGAAACTAAATGTTGATTTCCCACACTGTTAATTCTGTCTGTATTTATCACTTCTTGTAAAAGAACAGAGCGATGCAGCCAGCCCTGTCTGCATCTCAGAACAGGTACTCAGTGCTTCTGTCTTGAACATACTTCTATTTTCACATATTGCCTCACTTGCTTTTTCAGGAACTTGTTCTAAGTGCCTCCTGTGCAGAGAGCTTCTCTCAAAGCATTTCAGTAATACTTGCAGTATGCTAAAACATGAAGGAAGACTGGAAATTATTTATTTTTGGAAGTATTAAAAATTCAGCTCATGTGACAGAAATAAAGTGCCACCAATAAACTACCCCAGACATAAAAAGTGTAATTCCTTTATCAAGGTAAGAAAGAAGCTACCATCCAGGAGTGGATACAAGCATAAAGATACCCATTTTAGATTTACATTAAGTATATTTCTATGAGTCCCTGTTAGAAGTGAAACTAGATGTGTCCTTTTTTTCCCCCTCACACCTAATACAGCAAAGTCGGTATGGATTAACTAAAAAGATTACTGATACACTTCTTTACAAAATGCTCAGTAGGAAAGTTGCACCAGAAATTCCTCTTAAGCAAGCTGGTCACAGATTTCTTGCTGTTTCCTAGCGCAGACATGAGCGATTTGACTCTTCTCTGTACACAGAGAAGGGAGAATTGGACTGAGCATATTGAACATACAAGTATGGGGAAGGGACAGTGAAATACATACATGCAAGCTATGAGCAAGTTTTTGTTTCTATTTGCAAAAACACTCCCAAAACAAAAACCCATCAATCCACAAACATGTTGAGGTTATTCCTTTCCTTTCAGCAAACTAAGATATCTTACCTGGTAGGCATCCAGCTGTTCATCAGTAAATATTGTCTGCTTATTACCCATCTTAGAAGAGGAATTCTTCCTTTATGCAAATGCATCCCATTAGAAGTAGCTGGATTCCTCTGTATTGTAGGCATTTAGAGCATGTACACACCGTGAACGTGCTGAAAAAATCCGCAAGCCTGCATCGAACTGTTTTTGCCTGTACCTGTCCAACGAGGAAGGAAGTGGTACTGGAAAATCTTTGCAAAGGCTTGACTTTAATGTGCCAGGAGGAGAAGTGTTGAAGTCACAGGCAGGTGTCACCCCAAAACAACGATGCCTATCTCCCCCTTTTGCAGACGCTTTTCTAAGTGCCATACAGAGCTTTCATGACTTAAAAAGCATGCAGGCAGCACTTGAAGAAATCAGCTCTCTACTGCCTCTGTGTCTCCTTGCTCGGTCTGCGAGTTCAGAGTGCTCTTGCTCGGCACCTTCACATTTCAGAGCAGCTCTGCGTCCCCTGATGGCGCTCGGTAGCGCAGTCATGTAACGCACACGCGCAGAGCAAGGCTAGGAACTGGAAGAATCGACCAGCAGAGCGTTTCTGCAGTCAGTCTCCCCTCAGATAAAAGTACATCCTCGTCACTGCTTAGATCTGACTTGCTGGAGCATGCTGCCAAAGCGGGAGCCTCCATCCAGCAGTGTTTAAGTGCCCAGAGCATCCCCACAACACCACCAGGTGCCACGTGGGCTCCAACAGTAAGCGTCCGTGTTCACACTGCGGCTACATCAGCCCGGGCTACCCAGGGTATGAGCTCGCTACTACAGGTGCAATACTCTCAGACAGCCCAAGAAACGCGAGTGTTCCTTCTCACATTAAAGAAATAAACCTGGAAAGTTTAATTAAGTAGCTTAAACAAAAGTTAATCTGACTCTTTCGGCTCAGGCAAACAAAGCTGGAAAGAAAAAACAATGCTACCACAGCCTGAAAGAGAGGTGCAGAAAATGCCGCTAGAGGGCTCACAGCATACGTTAAAGCAACAAAACCCTCCTGTAGTTCCTGGAAAGCGAAAAAAAAAAAAAAAAAAAGGAAAAAAGAGCAGGTAAGAGATGCAGGCAGGCAGAATAAATAAACTCAGGAACAAAATCATATTATCTAACGTCTGCAGACGGATGAGCTCTTATAACAAGAGCAGGAGGAAAGCCGGGTGAGAAAGGATGTGAAGATGGAGGCAAGACCTGTTACAAGTAAGCTGCTTCAGCCTGCTTGTTTCCCAGTTGTAAGCACAGGAAGGGCAGAGGGTTTATAAATGTTTAATAAAATGCCTTCCTTTACCTACAGCCCTGTCCATGGTTGTTATTCTCTCAGCAAGTTAGTATATTTAGAATCCGGAGAATTACCTTCTGCTTTTTTCCTACAACTTCTAATGACCCTGACCAGGTAACAGCATCGGATAATAGGAGTTGAGTTTACCTTCACATGTAACAAGGAACAACTATTTCACAAAAACACTGAAAATACATTTTTATTACACTATTGTATATAGTGTAATAATGTCCTATGAAATGTGTTGGATACGTAGTAAAAACATCCAATGAACGGGGAACAGTCTCTAAGAGACCATTTATTTAGATTGCAACATTTAGAAATGCAGATTTGATTAACTGTAAAGCATCACTGCCTGGTGCTACTAAAACACACTATTACCATATGTACAAAATTAATTTATTGAGATGAGAATGCCGTCAACAACACTTGTTATTAGTGGTAAACTAGCATCAGAGTTTTATCAGTGAAAGAAATGGTCACTACCAATGGAATGTATTCAGCAGTTTCAAAATAAGAAGAAAAAAACCTACAGGAATAAGGTTAACACAAACTGAATGACTGACCTCCAATCACATCAACAGTGCAGCAAGCTAGGGCCGCATGATAAAATGTGACCTTCTGTTTTACACATCCTCGTATAACCGAGAGACTAAGAAAATAAAGATGGTTCATGTACGTATCATTCAGATAGCACCCACTTGAATCAACCGCTTGTTACATGGCCAAACTGACCTCTTTTTTTTTTCTAGTCACCAGTTTTGATTTTTTTCACCAATGTATAGTGGCACTGGAATCTTCTTCTGTTCCAAAAATGACGCCCAAGACAGAATATAAAGAAGAAAAAAGCAAAACATATGAATTAGAGTATTTCTATTTCAACAAGCTTTTTGAATCTGAAAACTCACACCCATAATGGCCCTCTGAGATTAAGAACTTTAAGAACTTTCAGAATGTCCCAGTTCTTACACATCCCCAACTCTGAATGAGTTGCATCACTGGCTTTAATGATAAACCATAAAATTAGGCATGTTTCTCACTCACGATCTGGTGCTACTGAAATGCAGGAACTTGCAGCTGATTACAGTCAGATCAGAACAGTACATAGTCAAGTGATTGGTGTGAAATAGCACTCCCTTCACAGCCGCCTGATTCAAGCTGCCTGTCTATGCAAACCAGATTAAATACAAACGACCAAATTATCCTTAATGACATCATACAGAAGTGAATTGACACCAAAGATGGATTGGGCTCCGTATCTTTTAACCTTGTGATTCTGCATACTTGAGAACATTGTTACAGTGGTAAGAGTGACATCTAATTTCTTACCTGCTGTTGTATTCTTGGCTGCCTGGTCCCACTGTATCCTAGATGACACGCATCAGCCAGTCTCTATCTGTAAAAACCAAAAAATAAAAATAAAAGAAGAAAGGCTAAATGGAAAACCAAGTACATATAACATGCTTGTGGTTGCATGCAAAGCAGACTAGAAGTTCCTGAAGTTCACACATTCCTGTTTATTCTTTTGCACTGTCTTCCCACTCTGTCCTCCTCCACTTTTCCATAATAAAAATGCTTTGGTTTCATTCTAACATAGAGAAATTACATAAGAAAACTAGCATGGCTGAAAGGGATGATTGCTTTAAAAGTTACAAGTTCTTAAAAAGAAAGACAACTTACCAAGGCAATGGCACCCACTGAGTATATGGACAGAAAACAAACCATCTCTTTGCCTCTTCTATCCATACTCCGAAGGTTTTCAATTGTTAAATACAAATAAAATGCATAGGATTTTTTTTTTATTTTTTTATTTTTTTACAATAACTTCCAAATACTGATTTTTGAGGGTTCTTCTATACGAGCTAGCTGCTTTCAAGCGTGCTATAGTGGTATCTATTTTTCATTGTGTAATGATCTTGCTACATTAACCGGGTAAAATTTCAAGACAGCATAAAGCACAACCTCTCTTTCACACCTGTGAAATGCGTTCATCTGATTTGTGTCAATGTGGAGCAATGCTAGGGCCGCATGATAAAATGTGACCTTCTGTTTTACACATCCTTGTAAAACCGAGAGACTAAGAAAATAAAGATGGTTCGTGTACGTATCTAGTTTTGTGTTCGGTGGTTAATGCATGGATGTAGTTCTTGTGTTCCGCAATGGACATCTGGCAGAACCGGCCTCCACCACTTTTGTGGCTGGACCATGAGCACTTTTAAACGTCCTGTGGGGGGGGGAGCCTGCGTGGGGGCTGGGGTCGAGAAGCCTCGAGAAGATTCCAGAAGATGAAGAGGACCTGCTCGGAGGAGGACACGCCCCCTATGAATGTGCATTAGTAGAGGTGAGAGAAACCAGGGATGGGAATTGTAAGGGGTGTGTCTTGGTAGAGTGGGGACACCCGGCACACCCAGTGCTGCTTGTTTGCCTCTATTCAAATAAATTACCTTTAATTGGAATCCTGTTTGGAACTCGATCATTATTTATCACATTTTGTATCCGATTCAGGGAAAGAAACAAGTCGGGATGTGTAACAGGTACCTCAGTAAAATAAGCTGCAACCATACCTGGTCCTATGTCACTCCGTGCTGACGAGGACCACTCAGACTGTGAAAAGGAACCCTTCCCCTGGCCAGGGTTTGATTCTGGCACCTGGCTTGACGCGCGTGTTGCCAAGCTCCAGGTCTCCTCCTGAGCTGCCAGGCTGTGGGGACACGGTTAGAGAAACCAGCAGCAGTGAGGGGGTGGAAGAGTGGGGTCTGGGGGGAGGCCGGGTGAGGGCGGAGGCTTGGCCTCTCCCCGGCTCTGATTCATTTCACTCAAGCATGTTGGATTGTACAGTACTCAGGGGTTTTGACACTGCGGGCGGGACTGTTCCTCGTGGGGAGCGTTCTGCCTGGCAGTGCGTCTGCTTCTCTTCGAGCTCCAGACCAGAGAAGGTTTCACAGCAAGCAGCCAAAAAAAAAAGAAAAGGA